>SCLH01000978.1:279124-308068 GCA_004367855.1 Oikopleura vanhoeffeni | reverse complement strand
GCACCAGTTTTTTCATTCTATGGAGAAGAAGAAGTTCGATGCCACCGAATGGGGTTACATGTGTGGATGTCATCGGCTGTTACGGACTTCAATCTGCATTAGTGAAGAAGATTGTTTAACTATCAATTTTTCTGTTCGAAAGAAGTTCTCGAAAAAGGTGACAAGTCGCAATCATGTATTTCTTCCACGGAGGTGGTGGTAATCATGGACAAATGTTAGACGCATATGAAATTGTTCACTGACAAACATGATGGTGTTTCATTGCTTATCGACTCGGTATGTTTCGGTACATGTATCTTTCCGAAATCGAAGAAGGACAAGAATATCAATCAAATTTCGGACTCTTGATCAAATTGCTGGCCTTGAATGGTCTCAACTTAATGCACATGTTTGGTGAGATACTAATGATGCTGGTCATTTCTGGATCGAGTTAGCTGGTGAATGCATTTTGGTGGTTGGTTGACTACTGAAGAAGCCTGGCCATATACCAGAGAGCAATGTTTTGTATGGGAGTCAACAATGCATACACAGAAGTTTTGGCAACTATCGACGTGAGAAAGTAAGAAGTAATGGGAATGTACTACTGTCGATTGTCTCCGAAAGTTAACGTAAGGAGATTATGGATGCCTGCCAACGGCGCTGCCGCGAACTTTCGACATCTTCCACCAAGATTTCGCCTTGAACCCGGATTTGCTCCAGTTGTCGATGAAAGCTGTTCAAAGATATCTTTATGCACTATGGTGAACAGTGCAATAGTCTCGAAAGAAACACCAATTCATATACTTACAATGATCTGAATCAATGGAATGCAGCCATTTGATTTTCTTCACCCTTCAAAACAATACTAAAGGACGTCATCGGTAACCGAGAAGTTATTGCCGTCATACTCACATTCCTTCATGCCACTATTCTGATAGTTATTTGGAAACTATTTCGGAGAAAGAAAATTGGTCACATCAATCATATTTTCGGATTAGCTCAATCGACACATCGAATTGCCGAAAATTGATCGTTTCTTAACTTCTTATGGTTGGGTCTGTAAACTCGATTGGCTTTGAAAAATCTTCAGAAAGCGGAATATGTCCAAAGTTTAGCACCAGTTCAGTGCCAGAAATGTTCGTTCCCAACAGTTTGGATGAGATCGATGAAAACATGCCACGGTGCTGAAGTCTCATTTTATGTAAACAGAATTCGTTTGTCCACGAGTGAGGGTCACTATAGTGACAGCAAACAGAAGAAGCGAGGAAGTGGTTGTCAAACAATCGATCTGCATTAAGGAATCTAGCAACAAATCCTGGGGGACCCATATCTTAAAAACGGAAACTTTCCAGAAGGACAATTCAAAGAACATGCAATACGGCGATTTCCCCATAATGTCAAGAACATTGATCGAAGTCCCTAAGATAACAGAGAATAAAAACTTTCGAAAAGAGATGATGCGCTTTAGACGACGGACATTTACCGGGCAGTTACTGATCGAACCTGGGAAAACGCCAGTTTGATGGACCAGTTCAAAAAGTACGAAACATTCCATGTGACGGAACTAACTGTTGGTTGACCACCACGAGAAAAGGACACTTTTCAAAGGTTTAGACGGGAAGAAATTGCTGACTTCCAGAGGTATTATTACGCTGCAGGTCAGTCGGAGATTTGAGATGGAAAGCACCAGTTTTCTTATTACTATGGAGAAGAAGAAGTCGAGCCACCGAATGGGGTTACATGTGTGGATGTCATGCTGTCCGGCATTCAATCTGCATTAGTGAAGAAGATTGTTTAACTATCAATTTTTCTGTTCGAAAGAAGTTCTCGAAAAGGTGAACAAGTCCACATCATGTATTTCTTCACGGAGGTGGTGGTAATCATGGACACAATCGTTCGACGGCATATAAATTGTCACTGAACAAACATATGGTCGTTTCCATTGCTTATGGACTCGGTATGTTCGGTTACATGTATCTTCCAGAAATCGAAGAAGGACAAGAAGTATCAATCAATTCGGAACTCTTGATCAAATTGCTGCTTGAAATGGTCTCAAACTTATGCCAATGTTTGGTGGAGATACTAATGATGCTGTCATTTCTGGATCGAGTTCAGCTGGTGAAGCCATTGGTGGTTGTTGACTAATGAAGAAGCCTGGCCATATTACCAGAGAGCCAATGTTATGTGTATGGAGTCAACAATGCCAATAACACCAGAAGTTTGCAACTATCGACGTGAGAAAGTAAGGGAAGTAATGGGATGTACTACTGTCGATTGTCTTCGAAAGTTCAACCGTAAGGAGATTATGGATGCTGCCAACGCTGCTGCCGGAACTTCTCGACATGCTTCACAAAGATTTCGCTTGAACAGGATTTGCTCCGTGTCGATGGAAAGCTGTTCAAAGATCATCTTTATGCACTTGTTTCCGCAGGTAAATCCGAGAACACACCAATCTCATACTCTTACAATGATATGATCAATGGGAATTCAACATTATCTTTTCTTCACCTTCAAAACAAATACCTAAGGACGTCATCGGTGAACTCCGAGAAGTTATTGCCGCTCATCCTCCACATTCCTTATTGTCCATCTATTTTCTGATATTATTTTGGAAACTATTTCGGAGAAGAGAAAATTGGTCACATCAAATCAGTATTCGGATGTAGCTCAATCGACCCATCGAATGTGCCGAAAAATTCGATCGTTTCTTAATTCTTATGGTTGGGCTTGTAACATCGATTGCTTTGAAAAATCTTCAAGGAAAGCCGGAATATGGTCCAATTTACGCCACCCAGTTCAGTGCCAGAAATTGTTTCCCAGACCCAGTTTCGGGAGAATTCATGAAAACATGCCATGTGCTGAAGCTCATTTTATGTACAACCAGAATTTCGTTGTCCCACGAGTTTGAGGGTCACTATAGTGACAGCCAAGCAAGAGCGAGGAGTGGTTGGTCAAACATCGACTCTTGCATTAAAGGAATCTATGCAACAAACCTGGGGAACAATTCTTAAAAACTGGAACTTTCCAGAAGGAACAATC
Source organism: Oikopleura vanhoeffeni (assembly GCA_004367855.1). Lineage (NCBI taxonomy): Eukaryota > Metazoa > Chordata > Appendicularia > Copelata > Oikopleuridae > Oikopleura > Oikopleura vanhoeffeni. The sequence goes on along the minus strand of SCLH01000978.1, from coordinate 305,050 downwards.
AAAGACATCAATACCGGCGATTTCCATATGTCAACAACATTGACGGAGTCTCCTCAACGATACAAGTATGAAAAAACTTTCGAAAAGGAATGTGCCGCTTATAGACGACGGCACTTTACGGCAGTTATCTTGATCGAACCTGGGAAAACCTTCCAGTTGATGGACCAGCTTTCAAAAAGTAGAAAACTTCCATTGTGACGGAACTAACTGTTGGTTGACCACCCGAGAAGGCACAACTTCAAAAGGTTTAGACGGGGAGAAATTGCTGACTTCAGAGTATCTATTACGCTGCAGGTCAGTCGGAGATTTGAGATGGAAAGCACCAGTTCTTCATTACTATGGAGAAGAAGAAGTCGATGCCAGAATGGGGTTACATGTGTGGATGTCATCGCTGTTACGGACTTCAATCTGCCATTAGTGAAGAAGATTGTTTAACTATCAATTTTTCTGTTCGAAAAGAAGTTCTCGAAAAAGGTGAACAAGTCCAATCATGTATTTTCTTCCACGGAGGTGGTGGTAATCATGGACACAATCGTTACGACGCATATGAAATTGTCACTGAAAAAACATGATGGTCGTTTCCATTGCTTATCGACTCGGTATGTTTCGGTTACATGTATCTTCCAGAAATCGAGAAGGACAAGAATATCAATCAAATTTCGGAACTCTTGATCAAATTGCTGCCTTGAAATGGTCTCAAACTTATGCACCAATGTTTGGTGAGATACTAATGATGCTGTCATTTCTGGATCGAGTTCAGCTGGTGAAGCCATTTGGTGGTTGTTGACTACTGAAGAAGCCTGGCCATATTACCAGAGAGCCAATGTTATGTGTTATGGGAGTCAACATGCCAATACACCAGAAGTTGCAACTATCGGACGTGAGAAAGTAATGGAAGTAATGGGATGTTACTGTCGATTGTCTTCGAAAGTTCAACCGTAAGGAGATTATGGATGCTGCCAACGCTGCTGCCGGAACTTCTCGACATGCTTCCACCAAGATTTCGCTTGAACCAGGATTTGCTCCAGTTGTCGATGGAAAGCTGTTCAAAGATCATCTTTATGCACTTGTTTCCGCAGGTAAAATCCGAAAGAACACACAATCTCATACTCTTACAATGATCATGATCAATGGATTCACATTTATCTTTCTTCACCCTTCAAAACAAATACCTAAGGACGTATCGGTGAACTCCGAGAATTATTGCGCTCATCCTCCACATCCTTCATTGTCCCATCTAACTTTTCTGATATTATTTTGGAAAACTATTTCGGAGAAGAGAAAATTGGTCACATCAAATCAGTATCGGATGTAGCTCAATCGACACATCGAATGTGGCGAAAAATTCGATCGTTTCTTAACTTCTTATGGTTGGGCTTGTAACACTCGATCTGCTTTGAAAATCTTCAAGGAAAGCCGGAATATGGTCCATTTACGCCACCACGTTCAGTGCAGAAATTGTTTCCGACCCAGTTTCGGGAGAATTCATGAAAACATGCCACTGTGCTGAAGCTCATTTTATGTACAACCAGAATTTCGTTGTCCCACGAGTTGAGGGTCACTATAGTGACAGCCAGGCAAAGAGCGAGGAGTGGTTGGTCAAACCATCGACTCTTGCATTAAAGGAATCTATGCAACAAACCTGGGGACAATTCTTAAAAACTGGAATTTCCAGAAGGAACAATCAAAGACATCAATACCGGCGATTTCCCATATGTCAACAACATTGACGAGTCTCCTCAACGATACAAGTATGAAAAAACTTTCGAAAGGAATGTGCCGCTTTAAGACGACGGACTTTACGGCAGTTATCTTGATCGAACTGGGAAAACCTTCAGTTGATGGACCAGCTTCAAAAGTACGAAAACTTCATTGTGACGGAACTAACTGTTGGTTGACCACCCGAGAAGGCACACTTTCAAAGGTTTAGACCGGGGAGAAATTGCTGACTTCAGAGGTATCTATTACGCTGCAGGTCCAGTCGGAGATTTGAGATGGAAAGCACCAGTTCTTCATTACTAGGGAGAAGAAGAGTCGATGCCACCGAATGGGGTTACATGTGTGGATGTTCGCTGTTACGGACTTCAATCTGCCATTAGTGAAGAAGATTGTTTAACTATCAATTTTTTCTGTTCGAAAAGAAGTTCTCGAAAAAGGTGAACAAGTCCCAATCATGTTTCTTCCACGGAGGTGGTGGTAATCATGGACAAATCGTTACGACGCATATGAAATTGTCACTGAACAAAACATGATGGTCGTTTCCATTGCTTATCGACTGGTATGTTCGGTTACATGTATCTTCCAGAAATCGAAGAAGGACAAGAATATCAATCAAATTCGGAACTCTTGATCAATTTGCTGCGCTTGAAATGGTCTCAAACTTATGCACCAATGTTTGGTGGAGATACAATGATGCTGTCATTTCTGGATCGAGTTCAGCTGGTGAAGCCATTTGGTGGTTGTTGACTACTGAGAAAGCTGGCATATTACCAGAGAGCCAATGTTATGTGTATGGGAGTCAACAATGCCAATCAACAGAAGTTGCAACTATCGGACGTGAGAAAGTAATGGAAGTATGGGATGTACTACTGTCGTTTGTCTTCGAAAGTTCAACCGTAAGGAGATTATGGATGCTGCCAACGCTGCTGCCGGAACTTCTCGACATGCTTCCACCAAGATTTCGCTTGAAACCAGGATTTGCTCCAGTTGTCGATGGAAAGCTGTTCAAAGATCATCTTTATGCATTGTTTCCGCAGGTAAAATCCGAAAGAACACACCAATCTCATACTTTACAATGATCATGATCAATGGGAATTCAACCATTTATCTTTCTTCACCTTCAAAAAATCCTAAAGGACGTCATCGGTGAACTCCGAGAAGTTATTGCCGCTCATCTCCACATTCCTTCATTGTCCATCTAACTTTTCTGATATTATTTGGAAAACTATTTCGGAGAAGAGAAAATTGGTCACATCAAATCAGTATTCGGATGTAGCTCAATCGACCCATCGAATGTGCCGAAAAAATTCGAATCGTTTCTTTTACTCTATGGTTGGGCTTGTAACACCGATCTGCTTTGAAAATCTTCAAGAAAGCCGGAATATGGTCCAATTTACGCCACCCAGTTCAGTGCCAGAAATTGTTTCCCAGACCAGTTTCGGGAGAATTCATGAAAACATGCCACTGTGCTGAAGCTCATTTATGTACAACCAGAATTTCGTTGTCCACGAGTGAGGGTCACTATAGTGACAGCAAAGCAAAGAGCGAGGAGTGGTTGGTCAACCATCGACTTGCATTAAAGGAATCTATGCAACAAACCTGGGGACAATTCTTAAAACTGGAACTTTCCCAGAAGGAACAATCAAAGACATCAATACGGCGATTTCCCATATGTCAACAACATTGACGAGTCTCCTCAACGATACAAGTATGAAAAAACTTTCGAAAGGAATGTGCCGCTTTAGACGACGGACTTTACGGCAGTTATCTTGATCGAACCTGGGAAAACCTTCCAGTTGATGGACCAGCTTTCAAAAGTACGAAAACTTCCATTGTGACGGAACTAACTGTTGGTTGACCACCCGGAAGGCACAACTTTCAAAGGTTTAGACCGGGGAGAAATTGCTGACTTCGAGGTATCTATTACGCTGCAGGTCAGTCGGAGATTTGAGATGGAAAGCACCAGTTCTTCATTACTATGGAGAAGAAGAAGTCGATGCACCGAATGGGTTACATGTGTGGATGTCATCGCTGTTACGGACTTCAATCTGCATTAGTGAAGAAGATTGTTAACTATCATTTTTCTGTTCGAAAAGAAGTTCTCGAAAAGGTGAACAAGTCCCAATCATGTATTTCTTCACGGAGGTGGTGGTAATCATGGACACAATCGTTACGACGCATATGAATTGTCACTGAACAAAACATGATGGTCGTTTCCATTGCTTATCGACTCGGTATGTTCGGTTACATGTATCTTCCAGAAATCGAAGAAGGACAAGAATATCAATCAAAATTTCGGAACTCTTGATCAAATTGCTGCTTGAATGGTCTCAAACTTATGCACCAATGTTTGGTGAGATACTAATGTGCTGTCATTTCTGGATCGAGTTCAGCTGGTGAAGCCATTTGGTGGTTTGTTGACTACTGAAGAAGCCTGGCATATTACCAGAGAGCCAATGTTATGTGTATGGGAGTCAAAATGCCAATACACCAGAAGTTGCAACTATCGGACGTGAGAAGTAATGGAAGTAATGGGATGTACTACTGTCGATTGTCTTCGAAGTTCAACCGTAAGGAGATTATGGATGCTGCACGCTGCTGCCGGAACTTTCGACATGCTTCACCAAGATTTCGCTTGAACCAGGATTTGCTCCAGTTGTCGATGAAAGTGTTTCAAGATCATCTTTTATGCACTTGTTTCCGCAGGTAAAATCCGAAGAAACACAAATCATACTCTTACAATGATCATGATCAATGGGAATTCACATTTATCTTCTCTTCACCTTCAAAAACAATACTAAAGGACGTCAGTCGTGAACTCCGAGAAGTTATTGCGCTCATCCACATTCCTCATTGTCCCATCTAACTTTTCTGATATTATTTTGGAAACTATTTCGGAGAAGAGAAATTGGTCACATCAATCAGTATTCGATGTAGCTCAATCGCACCACGAATGTGCCGAAATTGATGTTTTACTTCTTCATGGTTGGGCTTGTAACACTCGATCTGCTTGAAAAATCTTCAAGGAAAGCCGGAATATGGTCCAATTTACGCCACCCAGTTCAGTGCAGAAATTGTTTCCCAGACCCAGTTTCGGGAGAATTCATGAAAACATGCCACTGTGCTGAAGCTCATTTATGTACAACAGAATTCGTTGTCCCAGCGAGTTGAGGGTCACTATAGTGACAGCCAAGCAAAGAGGAGGAGTGTTGGTCAAACCATCGACTCTGCATTAAAGGAATCTATGCAACAAACCTGGGGACATTCTAAAAACTGGAACTTTCCCAGAAGGAACAAAAGACATCAATACCGGCGATTTCCATATGTCAAAACATTGACGAGTCTCTCAACGCATACAAGTATAAAAACTTTCGAAAAGGAATGTGCCGCTTGACGACGGACTTTACGGCAGTTTCTTGATCGAACCTGGAAAACCTTCCAGTTGATGGACCAGTTGCATAAGCTTATATGATGAAGAATAAAACTTATTCTGAAAGTCAACCTTATTTAATGTTTATTCACTTTATTTAGTTATAAATAAATATCAAACTTAAAAATTCTTTGATATTATGATTGTTGGTGAAAGCCCTATCGGTATTCGACGTTAAGCCATCATCAGAAATGTATTTGGGTAATTGATTCTTGGCAGGCCAATTTTTATTCAAGATTTCAGAAATTTTTTGATTTTTAGTTGACAGAAATGAAAATTTCGAAAAATTGTCGGATTTACAGAACATTCCACCAAATAAACAGTGAGAATTCAATGATTAAAGAATCTTTTTAAGCTAATTAAATTTAAACATCTTAATAACTTCAATGTCATGCATTGGTCTTGACCGGTCATATTACTTACTCAAATTTCATTCAATAATTTGCAAAAGTAGTATTTGAGAGTTTTCGGGATTCTATCTGAGTCTTTAAATTTTAAAACTTTGCCCTGAAAGCCAACTGAAAATTTAAACTTAAATTAAGGGTATCCCGGTTCTATTTGACATTTCTCGATAAATATAGCCAAACATGCTTCTAGGATATTATTCATATTAGGCAGTTTGTAGAATAGCCTTCAGCTTGCGTCATAATGTGTCAAACTTTTTGTATGCTCACACAAGTGACACATAAGCGAAACAAGAAGACATAACGCAAAACGGAAAATCTATCTCCTCCAGGTTTTATTAGAAAAAGTTAATTTTAATACAACTTGCATAATTACTATTAAAACTTTAGAGCGGCGTTTTTGTCGATAAGTGCTATATTTTTTCTAGAACATGCAAAAACCACCGTTTTTGGACATTACGCATCGAAATCTATCTTCTCCCAGGTTGAATTTGCAAATTAGCTCAAATTTTGCAAAAGCTAGTTCAAAACAAATGAAAACTTTACAGGGCGTTTTGTTGCAAATTTCGACACCATTTTCGGAAATTTTTTGTTGTCATTTGGGTTGTTTTATGCGTCAAAACATAAACAATTGATTTGGTGCATTTCTATGGCATAATAATCGCAGAAATGTAGAACGGATACCTTAATTTACTCTTAATTTAACTTCGAAAAATGTTTGTAAATTAAGGTCCGTTTTTATTCATTTCGCTCATTTTGGTAAAAACAACTGTTTTTAATGGCAAATTGTCGGAGTGATACAGTTATGGCTCATTGATCATTTTTCTCTGAAATATTTTAATCAAAGGTTTGGAGGCTCGTCTGATAAGAACGAGAAAATTTCTAGGAACTAAAGTTAAAACATAAACAATTCTTCAAAAATAGTAAAATTTAGAACAATTTCTTATGCATATTTACTGATTAATCGAGAAAGTTTTTTCTTTACTTTATTGATATACTATCAAATAGAAGCTCTCTCAGAATTTTTACATTTCCGTTCTCCATTCTGATTGGCAATGTTATCTTTTTAATATTTTTAGGTTCCTAGGGTCGGCAACGTTGATTATTTTAGTTACCTTCAAATAAGTGATTCTTGAAAAGGCATAGTAAAACATTGCCATCTGGTAATCGTCTTTAATCGAATTTAGATTAAAAGTGAGTTTTCTTCGTGAATTAGTATTCATAACAGATGTTGGAACATTCGAACACAATTTTTTTATGAGATCAGGTGGATCGGTGGCCGCGTTTTTCCAATCCGATCTAATTGTGAGCACGCCATGATTCTGAAAAGTTTCGACAAAACGAAATGAAATCAAAAGTGAAAATTAAGAAGTTAGTTTGTTTCAATTTTAAATAAAGGCAAACTGAAAAATAGAAAGAAAAAAAAGTCGACATAACGTTTTTCTGTTTTTAAGATTTTGTCGATTCGTTTCAGATGAATATGTTGGCATTCATTCGATGTTGTTAGAACGAAATTAGTGTTTTGTAAGGATTCCTGAAATTTGAAGAAGTTTTGTTGTAAGTGCCGACTAGGCGAACGTAGCTAAGAATAATTTTTATTGACCTCAAAGACTAATAAACGTTCCGCGTTTTAAGTTTAACTGATGAAAGGATTGTTGAGTTAGTTTATCGAAATTTTTCGACTAAGGTTAATTTCAATGCTTTAATCATTTAAAAATAATGAGATCAGATATAATTATTTAACAGTTCGATACAATAGAAATATGTCTCCTTGAATATAATAGACATGTTAGATTTGTATGCTGAAATTGCAGTTTTTGATCGATAGAATCTTTTTACGACCTTATATTTTTTCACCAATGCATCCAGTTTTTAATGTTAATTTTGTGAAATTAAATTTTGTTTGGACATTTAGACATTTACATGGTCATAGCATTTCCTAATTATAGACAGTCCTTTTTAGCTTCAAATATTTATATGATTATTTTTTCATACAAGAGGTATTGGCCGCTAATTGTCTCTTTTTTCGATAAAAAGTAAGCCTTACATAGAACTAATCGAAGTTTAATTTGAAACTATCGATTTATTAACTACGAGGATACGTTAAATACATGATTATATAAGTTTTTTATTCATTTAAATGATTTTCAAACGTCACATTTTGGACAGAACTGTTTTATTTCAGTTTAAATAATGCACTTGATTTTTTGTTTTGTAGGCGTATTCAATTTTTTAGCAGTGTAAATTTGAGTTTATTTCTATATTATGTTTTTAAAATTATGGAATGGACGTCTTGAAAACGTAAGCATGTATGTTAAAATATTGTAATTTTAGAGTTATTCAAAACTTTGTGCGTTTTATAATCAAAACAAATTTGATCGTTTTGGACTCGAGAGGAAATAAAAGAACTTTCACAAAATTATGATTTGAATATTAAAAAGCTTGGTCAGCGAAAGTTCTCTCAAAATATCATAATAAAATATTCGCAGAAAATAAGCCTAATTTTTCTCGTTGTGGTGCTTTTTTTCTTCGCCAAAATTACCAATCAGAAACATTTTATCTGGATAAAGATATCACTGTCCGAATATTTTTGGCGAACAAAATAAAAAAGAAACGATAAACTCAGTGCTGTTATAACATATTCATAATTGATGATAGCATGACTTGAATTCCCCTTAAAAGTAGACACTGCCTACAGATGAAACGCCAGCGGCACTTCATTATGATTGTATATATGTCGGAGCATTAGATAATTTGTTACTATTGATAAGGAAAATATTTATCTAATTTTATATTACTGGTTAGTGACATTTTCATTGTTTCGAGATATATTGGAATACAACTTTATGAACCAGGATTTTATTTTGAACGCGATTCTCGATTTCAAATTACTTTATATTTGATTTTAAAACGCCTTTATTAGCAGTTGTCAGTGAATCTCTGTTGTAAATTTGTTTCATTGATAAAATAGATTTATGAACATAGAGTAAGTTCAAGTACAATTTTGACTGAATGTGAAAAACTATGTAATTTACAATTACAGAAAAAATAGGTTGAAGCCTACCGTGTGAGTTGCAATTGTGTCGAGACGCGAAATAAATTGTCAAAACTGACACTAGGTAGAATTTGTTATTTGTCAGTTTTTAAAGAATAGCACAATTGGATCGTTCGAAATTCTCAATTTTTTTTCGGTCTGCAATATACAGACTTATAAAGCTTGAGAGCGATTATAATCAGATTTATTACACGATTTAATTTTAGTCTTGTGCCACTTTTAATAACGGGTAGTTTCAACCACAAAACCAAAATTACATATTGATTGAAATTTTGTTTAAAATTACTTATTGATCAAACACTTTGAACTTTAGGTTGCTTGCATGCCTGTTTAAGCCAACAACTGATCGAAATAAAGCTTATAACAAATTTTGATTTGCGATGGATTAACTGTTTGGTTGACTGGTCCAGAAGGAATAGTTTTTAAGGGAATTGACAGAGGGGACGTTGTCGACTTCAGAGGTATATTATGCTGAAAAGCAACAGGTTCTTAACGATGGAAAGCACCTGTTTTAAATTTTCGAAGATGAGATGAAATCGATGGTAGTCAGTGGGTAATGTGGTGCTTGTCATAGATGTTTTGACTTGAGCCAGAGATTGCAATATCATCAAATAGAGAAAAAAAATAACAAACACAGAAAAGCGCTTAAATTATTTAAACTTTGAATCAAGCAAAAGATATACAAAATTTTATTTAAAAAAACTTTTAATGAGACCGACGAGCCGGTGTGAGTATGATCTAGAAGTCCTTTTAAAATTTCGATGTCTTTTTTGTTGAACCGGCATACGATACTAACTTAAAATTTTGTATAATGTACAGGACATGTTCATTTTGGAACATAAAGAATAGAAAATTTTCTGATAAAGAAGTGATTTTTTGTTTTCCTGTTCCGAGCATAAGTATATATAGTTTCAAAAGCTCTTAGTTAAATAATCGGGACACTGGTACCCTTAAGCCATCAATTATGTATTTTCATTATAATATGATTCATAGTGTAATGAAATTTGTATCTCTGCCGTAAGAATAGACATCACGACGAACGTTGACTGTCATATTTCTGTACGGAAGGAGTGATTCAAAGGGGGGAAAGGTTCCGATATGTATTTATTATCATTGGTGGTGGTGGAAACAATGGGAACAGATCGTTACGAGCTATGAACTTGTCTAAAAAATATGAATGGTGATTTCGGTTGCTTATGATTAGGTAGTGACAGTAGTTTTTAGTGTAATAAATATGAATTTATGAAAGCCGACAGATTTGAGTTTTTTCTCATGGTGAAACATGACAAATAATATATTCCAAAAAGAACAACAAAATTTCTTCGATTTTTTACAATATTTGGACAAATAGCAATCCCATCTTATTAAAAATTTTTAATAAATTTTCTGACTTTTGTTTCTTATCTAGGGATGTTTTGGTTCATGTAAAATGCCAGAAATTCGAGGAAGGGGCAAAATATAAGGAAAATTTGGCAACCTCGATCAAATAGCTGCGATGGACTGGGCTCAAATTATTGACCCATGTTTGGTGGTGATATTAATGAATGCGGTTATCTCGGCATGGACACAATCGTTACGACGCATATGAAATTGTCACTGAACAAAACATGATGGTCGTTTCCATTGCTTATCGACTCGGTATGTTCGGTTACATGTATCTTCCAGAAATCGAAGAAGGACAAGAATATCAATCAAATTTCGGAACTCTTGATCAAATTGCTGCCTTGAAATGGTCTCAAACTTATGCACCAATGTTTGGTGGAGATACTAATGATGCTGTCATTTCTGGATCGAGTTCAGCTGGTGAAGCCATTTGGTGGTTGTTGACTACTGAAGAAGCCTGGCCATATTACCAGAGAGCCAATGTTATGTGTATGGGAGTCAACAATGCCAATACACCAGAAGTTGCAACTATCGGACGTGAGAAAGTAATGGAAGTAATGGGATGTACTACTGTCGATTGTCTTCGAAAGTTCAACCGTAAGGAGATTATGGATGCTGCCAACGCTGCTGCCGGAACTTCTCGACATGCTTCCACCAAGATTTCGCTTGAACCAGGATTTGCTCCAGTTGTCGATGGAAAGCTGTTCAAAGATCATCTTTATGCACTTGTTTCCGCAGGTAAAATCCGAAAGAACACACCAATCTCATACTCTTACAATGATCATGATCAATGGGAATTCAACCATTTATCTTTCTTCACCCTTCAAAACAAATACCTAAAGGACGTCATCGGTGAACTCCGAGAAGTTATTGCCGCTCATCCTCCACATTCCTTCATTGTCCCATCTAACTTTTCTGATATTATTTTGGAAAACTATTTCGGAGAAGAGAAAATTGGTCACATCAAATCAGTATTCGGATGTAGCTCAATCGACACCATCGAATGTGCCGAAAAATTCGATCGTTTCTTAACTTCTTATGGTTGGGCTTGTAACACTCGATCTGCTTTGAAAAATCTTCAAGGAAAGCCGGAATATGGTCCAATTTACGCCACCCAGTTCAGTGCCAGAAATTGTTTCCCAGACCCAGTTTCGGGAGAATTCATGAAAACATGCCACTGTGCTGAAGCTCATTTTATGTACAACCAGAATTTCGTTGTCCCACGAGTTGAGGGTCACTATAGTGACAGCCAAGCAAAGAGCGAGGAGTGGTTGGTCAAACCATCGACTCTTGCATTAAAGGAATCTATGCAACAAACCTGGGGACAATTCTTAAAAACTGGAACTTTCCCAGAAGGAACAATCAAAGACATCAATACCGGCGATTTCCCATATGTCAACAACATTGACGAGTCTCCTCAACGATACAAGTATGAAAAAACTTTCGAAAAGGAATGTGCCGCTTTAGACGACGGACTTTACGGCAGTTATCTTTTGATGACCTGGAAAAACTTACAGTTGTCGACAGCTTATTCAAAAGTGATCAAAGCTTCCATTGTGCGGATAACGTTTGCGTGTGAACGCAGCGAAGCACAATTTCAAAGGTTGACGGATGGAGATAATTGTGACTTCAAGGTATATTATTAAGCTGCAGGCCAGTCGGAGTTTGAGATGGAAGCACCAGTTCTTCATTACTATGGAGAAGAAGAAGTCGAGCACCGAATGGGGTTACATGTGTGGATGTCATCGCTGTTACGGACTTCTCAATCTGCATTAGTGAAGAAGATTGTTTACTATCAATTTTTCTGTTCGAAAAGAAGTTCTCGAAAAAGGTGAACAAGTCCAATCATGTATTTTTCACGGAGGTGGTGGTAATCATGGACACAATCGTTACGAGACGCATATATGAAATTGTCATGAAAAAACCTGATGGTCGTTTCCATTGCTTATCGACTCGGTATGTTCGGTTACATGTATCTTCCAGAAATCGAAGAAGGACAAGAAATCAATCAAATTTCGGAACTCTTGATCAAATTGCTGCTTGAAATGGTCTAAACTTAGCCCATGTTTGGTGGAGATACTATGATGCTGTCATTTCTGGATCGAGTTCAGCTGGTGAAGCCATTTGGTGGTTGTTGACTAATGAAGAAGCCTGGCCATATTACAGAGAGCAATGTTATGTGTAGGGAGTAACAATGCCAATACACCAGAAGTTGCAACTATCGGACGTGAAAAGTATGGAAGTAATGGGATGTACTACTGTCGATTGTCTTCGAAAGTTCAACGTCAAGGAGATTATGGATGCTGCCAACGCTGCTGCCGGAACTTCTCGACATGCTTCCCAAGATTTCGCTTGAACCAGGATTTGCTCCAGTTGTCGATGGAAAGCTGTTCAAGATCATCTTTATGCACTTGTTTCCGCAGGTAAAATCCGAAAGAACACACATCTCATCTCTAAAGATATGATCAATGGGAATCACATTTATCTTCTTCAACCCTTCAAAACATAATAAAGCGTTCATCGGTGAACTCCGAGAAGTTATTGCCGCTCATCTCTCACATCCTTCATTGTCATCCTAACTTTTCTGATATTATTTTGGAAAACTATTCGGAGAAAGAAAATTGGTCACATCAAATCAGTATTCGGATGTACGCTCAATCGAACCCATCGAATGTGCCGAAAAATTCGATCGTTCTTAACTTCTTATGGTTGGGCTTGTAACACCCGATCTGCTTTGAAAAATCTTCAAAGGAAAGCCGGAATATGGTCCAATTTACGCCACCCAGTTCAGTGCCAGAAATTGTTTCCCAGACCCAGTTGGGAGAATTCATGAAAACATGCCACTGTGCTGAAGCCTCATTTTATGTACAACCAGAATTTCGTTGTCCCACGAGTTGAGGGTCACTATAGTGACAGCCAAGCAAAGAGCGAGGAGTGGTTGGTCACCATCGACTCTTGCATTAAAGGAATCTATGCAACAAACCTGGGGACAATTCTAAAACTGGAACTTTCCCAGAAGGAACAATCAAAGACTCAAACGGCGATTTCCATATGTCAACAACATTGACGAGTCTCCTCAACGATACAATGTAGAAAAAACTTTCGAAAAGGAATGTGCCGCTTTAGACGACGGACTTTACCGGCAGTTATCTTGATCGAACCTGGGAAATTCCAGTTGATGGACCAGCTTTCAAAAAGTACGAAAACTTCCATTGTGACGGAACTAACTGTTGGTTGACAACCCGAGAAGGCACAATTCAAAGGTTTGACGGGGAGAAATTGCTGACTTCAGAGGTATCTATTACGCTGCAGGTCCAGTCGAGATTTGAGATGGAAAGCACCAGTTCTATTACTATGGAAAGAAAGAAGTCGATGCACCGAATGGGGTTACATGTGTGGATGTCATCGCTGTTACGGACTCAATCTGCATTAGTGAAGAAGATTGTTTAACTATCAATTTTTTGTTCGAAAAGAAGTTCTCGAAAAGGTGAACAAGTCCAATCATGTATTCTTCCACGGAGGTGGTGGTAATCAGGACACAATCGTTACGACGCATATGAAATTGTCACTGAAACAAAACATGATGGTCGTTTCCATTGCTTATCGACTCGGTATGTTCGGTTACATGTATCTTCCAGAAATCGAAGAGGCAAGAAACACATTTTTCGGAATCTTGATCAAATTGCTGCCTTGAATGGTCTCAACTATGCACATTGTTTGGTGGAGATACTAATGATGCTGTCATTCTGGATCGAGTTCAGCTGGTGAAGCCATTTGGTGGTTGTTGACTACTGAAGAAGCCTGGCCATATTACCAGAGAGCCAATGTTATTGTGTATGGAGTCAACATGCCAATACACCAGAAGTTGCAACTATCGGACGTGAGAAAGAATGGAAGTAATGGGATGTACTACTGTCGATTGTTTCGAAAGTTCAACCGTAAGGAGATTTAGGCTGCTAACGCTGCTGCCGGATGACTTCAATGCTTCCACCAAGATTTGCTTGAACAGATTGCTCAGTTGTCGATGGAAAGCTGTTCAAGATCATCTTTATGCACTTGTTTCCGCAGGTAAAATCCGAAAGAACACACCAATCTCATACTCTTACAATGATCATGATCAATGGATTCAACCATTTATCTTTTCACCCTTCAAAACAAATACCTAAAGGACGTCATCGGTGAACTCCGAGAAGTTATTGCGCTCATCCTCACACTTCCTTCATTGTCCATCTAACTTTTCTGATATTATTTGGAAAAAGTGAAACTTTTGGGAAGAGAAAATTGGTCACATCAAATCAGTATTCGGATGTAGCTAATCGACACCGAATGTGCCGAAATTCGATCGTTTCTTAACTTCTTATGGTTGGGCTTGTAACACTTCGATCTGCTTTGAAAAATTTCAAGGAAAGCCGGAATGGTCCAATTTACGCCACCCAGTTCAGTGCAGAAATTGTTTCCCAGACCAGTTTCGGGAGAATTCATGAAAATGCCACTGTGCTGAACTCATTTTATGTACAACCAGAATTTCGTTGTCCCACGAGTTGAGGGTCACTATAGTGACAGCCAATGCAAAGAGCGAGGAGTGGTTGGTCAAACCATCGACTCTTGCATTAAAGGAATCTATGCAACAACACTGGGGACAATTCTAAAAAAACTGGAACTTTCCAGAAGAGAACATCAAAGACTCAATCACCGGCGATTTCCCATTGTCAACAACATTGACGAGTCTCCTCAACGATACAGTATGAAAAACTTTCGAAAGGAATGTGCCGCTTTAGACGACGGATTTACGGCATTATCTTGATCGAAACCTGGGAAATTCAGTTGATGGACCAGCTTTCAAAAGTACGAAAACTCTATTGTGACGGAAACTGTTGGTTGACCACCCGAGAAGGACAAACTTTCAAAGGTTTAGACCGGGAGAAATTGCTGACTTCAGAGGTATCTATTACGCTGCAGGTCCAGTCGAGATTTGAGATGGAAAGCACCAGTTTTCATTTACTATGGAGAAGAAGAAGTCGATGCCACCGAATGGGGTTACATGTGTGATGTCATCGCTGTTACGGACTTCAATCTGCCATTAGTGAAGAAGTTGTTTAACTTCAATTTTCTGTTCGAAAAGAAGTTCTCGAAAAAGGTGAACAAGCATCCCAATCATTGTTCTTCCACGGAGGTGGTGGTAATCATGGACACAATCGTTACGACGCATATGAAATTGTCACTGAACAAAACATGATGGTCGTTTCCATTGCTTATCGACTCGGTATGTTCGGTTACATGTATCTCCAGAAATCGAAGAAGGACAAGAAATCAAATCATTTCGGAACTCTTGATCAAATGGCTGCTTGAAATGGTCTCAAACTTATGCACCAATGTTTGGTGGAGATACTAATGATGCGTCATTTCTGGATCGAGTTCAGCTGGTGAGCCATTTGGTGGTTGTTGACTACTGAAGAAGTGCTCATTACCAGAGAGCCAATGTTTGTGTTGGGAGTCAACAATGCCAATCACCAGAAGTTGCAACTATCGGACGTGAGAAAGTAATGGAAGTGGGGATGTATTACTGTCGATTGTCTTCGAAAGTTCAACCCGTAAAGGAGATTATGGATGCTGCCAACGCTGCTGCCGGAACTTCTCGACATGCTTCACCAAGATTTCGCTTGAACCAGGATTGCCTCCAGTTGTCGATGGAAAGCTGTTCAAGATCATCTTATGCACTTGTTTCCGCAGGTAAATCCGAAAGACACACAATCTCATACCTTACAATGACATGATCAATGGGAATTCACCTTTATCTTTCTTCACCTTCAAAACAAATACTAAAGGACGTCATCGGTGAACTCCGAGAAGTTATTGCCGCTCATCTCCACATCCTTCATTGTCCATCTAACTTTTCTGATGATTTATTTTGGAAAATATTTCGGAGAAGAGAAATTGGTCACATATCATCAGTATTCGGATGTAGCTCATCGACATGATGTGCCGAAAAATTCGATCGTTTCTTACTTCTTAGGTTGGGCTTGTAAACTCGATCTGCTTTGAAATCTTCAAGAAGCCGAAATATGGTCCAATTTACGCCACCAGTTCAGTGCAGAATTGTTTCCAGGACCAGTTTCGGGAGAATTCATGAAAACATGCCACTGTGCTGAAGCTCCATTTATGTACAACAGAATTTGTTGTCCACGAGTTGAGGGTCACTATAGTGACAGCCAAGCAAAGACGAAGGAGTGTTGGTCAACCATCGACCTTGCATTAAAGGAATCTATGCAAAACCTGGGGACAATTCTTAAAAACTGGAACTTTCCCAGAAGGAACAATCAAAGACATCAATACCGGCGATTTCCCATATGTCAACAACATTGACAGTCTCCTCACGATACAAGTAAAAAAACTTTCGAAAGGAATGTGCCGCTTTAGACGAGCGGAACATTATAGGCTGATTATCCTTGATCGACTGGAACCTTCCAGTTGATGGACCAGTTGCATAAGCTTTATATGATGAAGAATAAAACTATATTCTGAAAGCTCAACCTTAATTTTAATTGTTTATTCACTTTATATTAGTTATAAATAAATATCAAACTTAAAAATTTTCTTTGATATTATGATTGTTGGTGAAAGCCCTATCGGTAATTCGACGTTAAGCCATCATCAGAAATGTATTTCGGGTAATTGATTCTTGGCAGGCCAATTTTTATTCAAGATTTCAGAAATTTTTTGATTTTTAGTTGACCAGAAATGAAAATTTCGAAAAAAACTTGTCGGATTTCAGCAAACATTCCACCAAATAAACAGTGAGAATTCAATGATTAAAGAATCTTTCTTAAGCTAATTAAAATTTTAAACAATTCTAATAACTTCAATGTCATGCATTGGTCTTGACCGGTCATATTTACTTACTCAAAATTTCATTCAATAATTTGCAAAAGTAGTATTTGAGAGTTTTTCCGGATCTATCTGAGTCTTTTAAATTTAAAACTTTGCCCTGAAAAGCCAACTGAAAAATTTAAAACTTAAATTAAGGGTATCCCGGTTCCTAATTTGACATATTCTCGATAAAATATAAGCCAAACACTGCTTCTAGGATATTATTCATATTAGGCAGTTTGTAGAACTAGCCTTCAGCTTGCGTCATAAATGTGTCAAAACTTTTTTGTATGCTCACACACCGTGACACATAAGCGAAACAAGAAGACATAACGGAAATGGTTCAACTTATGCACCAATCGTTTGGTGGAGAGACAATGATGCTGGTCATTTCTTGGATCGAGTTAGCTGTGAAGCCTTTGGTGGTTGGTTGGACTACTGAAAGAAGCCTGCCAATATACCAAGAGCCATGAATGTTGTATGGGAGCAACATGCCATACACAGAAGTTTGGCAACTATCGACGTGAGAAAGTAATGAAGTAATGGATGTACTACTGTCGATTGTTCTTCCGAAAGTTAACCGTACAGAATTATGGATGCTGCCAAGCTGCTGCCCGGAACTTTCTCGACATGCTTCCCCAAGATTTCGCTTGAACCAGGATTGCTCCAGTTGTCGATGAAAGCTGTTCAACGATATCTTTAGCACTTTTCCGCAGGTACAAATCCGAAAGAAACACCAATCTATACTTACAATGATCATGAATCAATGGGAATTCACCATTTATTTCTTCACCTTCAAAACAATACTAAAGACGTCATCGGTGAACTCGAGAAGTTATTGCGCGTCATACCTCCACATTCCTTCATGGTCCTCTAACTTTTCTGATATTATTTGAAAACTATTTCGGAGAGAGAAAATTGGTCAATCAAATCAGTATTCGGATGTAGCTCAATCGAACACATCGAATGTGCCGAAAAATTCGATCGTTCTTAACTTCTTATGGTTGGGCTTGTAACAACTCACTCTTTGAAAAATCTCAAGGAAAGCGGAATATGGTCCAATTTAGCCACCAGTTCAGTGCCAGAAATTGTTTCCCAACCCAGTTTCGGGAGAATCTGAAAACATGCCACTGTGCTGAAGCTCATTTTATGTACAACCAGAATTTCGTTGTCCACAGAGTTGAGGGTCACTATAGTGAAGCAAGCAAAGAGCGAGGAGGTGGTTGTCAAACATCGACTCTTGCATTAAAGGCAATCTATGCAACAAACTGGGGACAATTCTTAAAAACTGGAACTTTTCCAGAAGGAACAATCAAAGACATGCAATACGGCGATTTCCCATATGTCAACAACATTGACGAGATCTCCTCAACGATAAATGAAAAAACTTTCGAAAAGGATGTGCCGCTTTAGACGACGGACTTTACGGCAGTTATCTTGATCGAACCTGGGAAACCCAGTTGATGGACCAGCTTCAAAAAGTACGAAAACTTCCATTGTGACGGAACTACACTGTTGGTTGACACCCGAGAAAGGCACAACTTCAAGGTTTAGACGGGGAGAAATTGCTGACTTCAGAGGTAATTACGCTGAGTCAGTCGGAGATTTGAGATGGAAGCACCATTCTTCATTACTATGGAGAAGAAAGAAGTCGATGCCACGGAATGGGGTTACATGTGTGGATGTCATGCGCTGTTACGGACTTCAATCTGCCATTAGTGAAGAAGAATTGTTTAACTATCAATTTTCTGTTGAAAGAGATTCTCGAAAAAGGTGAACAAGTCCAATCATGTATTCTCTCACGGAGGTGGTGGTAATCAATGGACACAATCGTTCGACGGCATATGAAATTGTCACTGAACAAACATATGGTCGTTTCCATTGCTTATCGACTCGGTATGTTCGGTTACATGTATACTTCCAGAAATCGAAGAAGGACAAGAATATCAAATCAATTCGGACTCTTGATCAAATTGCTGCCTTGAAATGGTCCTAAACTTATGCACCATGTTTGGTGGAGATACTAATGAATTGTCATTCTGGATCGAGTTCAGCGGTGAACCATTGGTGGTTGTTGACTACTGAACGAAGCTGGCCATATTACAGAGAGCCAAATGTTATTGTGTATGGGAGTCAACAATGCCAATCAACCAAAGTTGCAACTATCGACGTGAGAAAGTATGGAAAGATGGGATGTACTACGTCGATTGTCTTCGAAGTTCAACCGTAAGGAGATTTATGGATGCTTGCCAACGCTGATGCCGGAACTTCTCGACATGCTTCCACCAAGATTTCGCTTGAACCAGGATTGCTCCAGTGTCGATGGAAAGCTGTTCAAAAAGAATCATCTTTATGCACTTGTTTCCGCAGGTAAAATCCGAAAGAACACACAATCTCACTCTTACAATGATCATGATCAAGGGGAATCAACCATTTACTTTCTCACTCCTTCAAAACAAATACCTAAAGGACGTATCGGTGAACTCCGAGAAGTATTGCGCTCATGCCTCACATCCTCATTGTCCATCTAATCTTTCTGATATTTTTTGGAAAACTATTTCGGAGAAGAGAAAATGGTCACATCAAATCAGTATCGATGTAACTAATCGACACCATCGAATGTGCCGAAAAATTCGATCGTTCTTAATTCTTATGGTTGGGCTTGTAACACTCGATCTGCTTTGAAAAATCTCAAGGAAAGCCGGAATATGGTCCAATTTACGCCCACCCAGTTCAGTGCCAGAAATTGTTTCCAGACCCATTTCGGGAGAATTCATGAAAACATGCCACTGTGCTGAAGCTCATTTTATGTACAACAAATTTCGTTGTCCCACGAGTTGAGGTCACTATAGTGACAGCCAAGCAAAGAGCGAGGAGTGGTTGGTCAAACATCGACTCTTGCATTAAAGGAATCTATGCAACAAACTGGGGACAATTCTTAAAACTGGAACTTTCCAGAAGGAACATATCAAAGGACATCAATACCGGCGATTTCCCTATGTTCAACAACATTGACGAGTCTCCTCACGATACAAGTATGAAAAAACTTTCGAAAAGGAATGTGCCGCTTTAAGACGACGGACTTCGGCAGTTATCTTGATCGAACCTGGGAAAACCTTCCAGTTGATGGACAGCTTTCAAAAGTACGAAAAACTTCCATTGGTGACGGGAACTACTGTTGGTTGACCACCGAGAAGGCACAACTTCAAAGGTTAGACGGGAGAAATTGCTGACTTCAGAGTATCTATTACGCTGCAGGTCAGTCGGAGATTTGAGATGGAACGCACCAGTTCTTCATTACTATGGAGAAGAAGAAGTCGATGCACCGAATGGGGTTACATGTGTGGATGTCCATCGCTGTTACGGACTTCAATTGCCATTAGTGAAGAACATGTTTAACTCAAATTTTTCTGTTCGAAAAAAGTTCTCGAAAAAGGTGAACAAGTCCCAATCATGTATTCTTCCACGGAGGTGGTGGTAATCATGGACACAACACGTACGACGCATATGAAATTGTCACTGAACAAAACACATGATGGTCGTTTCCATTGCTTATCGACTCGTATGTTTCGTTACATGTATCTTCCAAAATCGAAGAGGACAGAATATCAATCAATTTCGGAACTCTTGATCAAATTGCTGCTTGAAATGGTCTCAAACTTATGCACCAATGTTTGGTGGAGATACAATGATGCGTCATTTCTGGATCGAGTTCAGCTGGTGAAGCCATTTGTGGTTGTTGACATACTGAAGAAGCTGGCCATATAACCAGAGAGCAATGTTATGTGTATGGAGTCAACATGCCAATACACCAGAAGTTGCAAACTATCGCGGAGAAAGTAATGGAAGTAATGGGATGTTACTACTGTCGATTGTCTCGAAAGTTCAACCGTAAGGAGATTAGGATGCTGCCAACGCTGCTGCCCGAACTTCTCGACATGCTTCCACAAGATTCGCTTGAACCAGGATTTGCTCAGTTGTCGATGGAAAGCTGTTCAAAGATCATCTTTATGCACTTGTTTCCGCAGGTAAAATCCGAAAGAACACACCAATCTCATACTCTTACAATGATCATGATCAATGGATTTCAACCATTTATCTTTCTTCACCTTCAAAACATACCTAAGGACGTATCGGTGAACTCCGAGAATTTATTGCCGTCTCCTCCACATTTCATTGTCCCATCTAACTTTTCTGATATTATTTTGGAAAAACTATTTCGGAGAAGAGAAAATTGGTCACATCAAATCAGTATCGGATGTAGCTCAATCGACACCATCGAATGTGCCGAAAAATTCGATTCGTTCTAACTTCTTATGGTTGGCTTGTAAACTCGATCTGCTTTGAAAATCTTCAAGGAAGCCGGAATATGGTCCAATTTACGCCACCCAGTTCAGTGCAAATTGTTTCCCAGACCAGTTTCGGGAGAATCATGAAAACATGCCACTGTGCTGAAGCTCATTTATGTACAACCAGAATTTCGTTGTCCACGAGTTGAGGTCACTATAGTGACAGCCAAGCAAAGAGCGAGAGTGGTTGGTCAAACCATCGACTCTTGCATTAAAGGAATCTATGCACAAACCTGGGGACAATTCTTAAAACTGAACTTTCCAGAAGGAAACAATAAAGACATCAATACCGGCGATTTCCCATATGTCAACAACATTGACGAGTCCAACGATACAAGTATGAAAAAAACTTTCGAAAAGGAATGTGCCGCTTTAGACGACGGACTTTACGGCAGTTATCTTGATCGAACCTGGGAAACCTTCAGTTGATGGACCAGTTTCAAAAGAACGAAAACCCATGTGGACGGAACTAACTGTTGGTTGACCACCCGAGAAGGCACAACTTCAAAGGTTTAGACCGGGAGAAATGCTGACTTCAGAGGTATCTATACGCGCTGCAGGTCCGTCGGAGATTTGAGATGGAAAGCACCAGTTCTATTACTAATGGAGAAGAAGAAGTCGATGCCACCGAATGGGGTACATGTGTGGATGTCTCGCTGTTACGGACTTCAATCTGCCATTAGTGAAGAAGATGTTTAACTATCAATTTTTCTGTTCGAAAAGAGTTCTCGAAAAGGTGAACAAGTCCCAATCATGTATTTCTTCCACGGAGGTGGTGGTAATCATGGACACAATCGTTACGACGCATATAAATTGTCACTGAACAAACATGATGGTCGTTTCATTGCTTATCGACTCGGTATTGTTCGGTTACATGTACTTCCAGAATCGAAGAAGGACAAGAATATCAATCAAATTTCGGAACTCTTGATCAAATTGCTGCCTTGAAATGGTCTCAAAACTTATGCACCAATGTTTGGTGGAGATACAATGATGCTGTCCATTTCGGATCGAGTTCAGCTGGTGAAGCATTTGGTGTTTTTGACTCTGAGAAGCCTGGCATATTACCAGAGAGCCAATGTTATGTGTATGGGATCAACAATGCAATACAAGAGTTGCAACTATCGGACGTGAGAAAGTAATGGAAGTAAGGGAGTACTACTGTGATTGTCTTCGAGTTCAACCGTAAGGAGATATGGATGCTGCCAACGCTGCTGCCGGAACTTCTCGACATGCTTCCACCAAGATTTCGCTTGAACCAGGATTTGCTCCAGTTCGATGGAAACGTTCAAGATCATCTTTATGCACTTGTTTTCCGCAGGTAAAATCCGAAAGAACACACCAATCTCATACTCTTACAATGATCATGATCAATGGGAATTCAACATTTATCTTCTTCACCCTTCAAACAAATCCTAAAGGACGTCATCGGTGAACTCCGAGAAGTTATTGCCGCTCATCCTACATCCTTCATTGTCCATCTAACTTTTCTGATATTTATTTGGAAAACTATTTTCGGAGAAGAGAAAATTGGTCACATCAATCAGTATTCGGATGTAGCTCAATCGACACATCGAATGTGCCGAAAAAATTCGATCGTTTCTTAACTTCTTAGGTTGGGCTTGTAACACTCGATCTGCTTGAAAATCTTCAAGGAAAGCCGGATATGGTCCAATTTACGCCACCCAGTCAGTGCCAGAAATTGTTTCCAGACCCAGTTTCGGGAGAATTCATGAAAACATGCCACTGTGCTGAAGCTCATTTTTATGTACAACCAGAATTCGTTGTCCCACGAGTTGAGGGTCACTATATGACAGCAAGCAAAGAGCGAGGAGTGGTTGGTCAACCATCGACTCTTGCATTAAGGATATTGCAACAAACCTGGGGACACATTTAAAAACTGGAACTTTCCAGAAGGAACAATCAAGACATCAATACCGGCGATTTCCCAATGTAACAACATTGACGAGTCTCCTCAACGATACAGTATGAAAAACTTTCGAAAAGGAATGTGCCGCTTTAGACGACGGACTTTACGGCAGTTATCTGATCGAACCTGGGAAAACCTTCCTTGATGGCCAGCTTTCAAAAAGTACGAAAACTTCCATTGTGCGGGAACTATATGTTGTTGACCACCGAGAAGCACAACATTTCAAAGTTTGAGACGGGAGAAATTGCTGATTCAGAGGTATCTATTACGCTGCAGGTCCAGTCGGAGATTTGAGATGGAAAGCACCAGTTCTTCATTTACTATGGAGAAAAGAAGTCGATGCACCGATGGGGTTACATGTGTTGGATGTCCTGTTACGGACTTCAATCTGCCATTAGTGAAGAAGAATTGTTTAACTTCATTTTTCTGTTCGAAAAGAAAAGTTCTCGAAAAGGTAACAAGTCCCAATCAGTATTTGTTTTCTCACGGAGGTGGTGGTATCATGGACACAATCGTTACGACGCATATGAAATTGTCACTGAACAAAACATGATGGTCGTTTCCATTGCTATCGACTCGGTATGTTCGTTACATGTATCTTCCAGAAATCGAAGAAGGACAAGAAATCAATCAAAATTTCGGAACTCTTGATCAAATTGCTGCCTTGAAATGGTCTCAAACTTATGCACCAATGTTTGGTGGAGTACTAATGATGCTGTCATTTCTGGATCGAGTTCAGCTGGTGAAGCATTTGGTGGTTGTTGATACTGAAGAAGCCTGGCCAATTACCAGAGAGCCAATGTTATGTGTATGGAGTCAAATGCAATATCCAGAAGTTGCAACTATCGGACGTGAGAAGTAATGAAGAATGGATGTACTACTGTCGATTTGTCTTCGAAAGTTCAACCGTCAGGAGATTATGGATCTGCCACTGCTGCCGGAACTTCTGAACTGCTCCACAAGATTTCGCTTGAACCAGGATTTGCTCCAGTGTGATGGAAAGCTGTTCAAAGATCATCTTTATGCACTTGTTTCCGCAGGTAAAATCCGAAAGAAACACAAATCTCATACTCTTACAATGATCATGATCAATGGGAATAACCATTTATCTTTCTTCACCTTCAAAACAATACTAAAGGCGTCAGCGGTGAACCCGAGAAGTTATTGCGCTCATCCTCCACATCCTTCATTGTCCCATCTAACTTTTCTGATATTATTTTGGAAAACTATTTCGGAGAAGAAAATTGGTCAATCAAATCAGTATTGGATGTAGCTCAATCGCACCATCGAATGTGCCGAAAAATTCGATCGTTTCTTACTTCTTATGGTGGGCTTGTAACACTCGATCTGCTTTGAAAAATCTTCAAGGAAAGCCGGAATATGGTCCAATTTACGCCACCCAGTTCAGTGCCAGAAATTGTTTCCAGACCCAGTTTCGGGAGAATTCATGAAAACATCTGTGCTGAAGCTCATTTATGTACAACCACGAATTTCGTTGTCCCACGAGTTGAGGGTCACTATAGTGACAGCCAAGCAAAGAGCGAGGAGTGGTTGGTCAAACATCGACTCTTGCATTAAAGGAATTATGCAACAACTGGGGACAATTCTTAAAACTGGAACTTTCCCAGAAGGACAATCAAAGACACTCAATACGGCGATTTCCCATATGTCACAACATTGACGAGTTCCTCAACGATAAAGTAATGAAAACTTTCGAAAAGGAATGGCCGCTTAGACGACGGACTTTACGGCAGTTATTTGATGAACCTGGAAAACCTTCCAGTTGATGGACCAGTTGCATAAGCTTTATATGATGAAGAATAAAACTATATTCTGAAAGCTCAACCTTATTTAATGTTTATTCACTTTATATTAGTTATAAATAAATATCAAACTTAAAAATTTTTTGATATTATGATTGTTGGTGAAAGCCCTATCGGTAATTCGACGTTAAGCCATCATCAGAAATGTATTTCGGGTAATATGATTCTTGGCAGGCCAATTTTTATTCAAGATTTCAGAAATTTTTGATTTTTAGTGACCAGAAATGAAATTTCGAAAAACTTGTCGGATTTCAGCAAACATTCCACCAAATAAACAGTGAGAATTCAATGATTAAAGAGCTTTCTTAAGCTAATTAAAATTTAAACAATTCTAATAACTCTTCAATGTCATGCATTGGTCTTGACCGTTCATATTACTTACTCAAATTTCATTCATAATTTGCAAAAGTAGTATTTGAGAGTTTTTTCCGATCATTCTGAGTCTTTTAAATTTAAAACTTTGCCCTGAAGCAACTGAAAATTTAAACTTAATATAAGGTATCCGGTTCCTAATTTGACATATTCCGATAAAATATGCAAACACTGGCTTCTAGATATTATCATATTAGGCAGTTTGTAGAATAGCCTTCAGCTTGCGTCATAAATGTGTCAAACTTTTTTGTATGCTCAACACCGTGACATCATAAGCAAAACAGAAGACATAACGCAAAACGGAAATCTATCTCCTCCAGGTTTTATTAGAAAAGTTAAATTTAATAACAACTTGTATAATTATTTCAAAACTTAGAGCGGCGTTTTTGTACGATAAGTGCTATATTTTTTTCTAGAACATGAAAAACCACCGTTTTTTGGACATTACGCATCGAAAAATCTATTCTCTCCAGGTATGAATTTGCAAATTAGCTCAAATTTTGCAAAAGCTAGTTCAAAACAAATGAAAATTTACAGCGGCGTTTTGTTGCAATTTCGACACACATTTTCGGAAATTTTTTTGTGTCATTTGGG
>SCLH01000978.1:258793-273578 GCA_004367855.1 Oikopleura vanhoeffeni | reverse complement strand
ATTTTTCAACCGATTCAATCAACTAGTACAGTCTATATCCGCTTCAAAGATACTTGCAAATAATAGTGACTAGTAAGCGGTCAATACTAATGAAAACATCCTCATTCACATCGAATTTTTTCAAGAAATGTTTTTAATCATAGCTTAATATTAGCTTATCTCATAATTATAAAAGAACCTAACTTTCAACCTACATAGCTTTGAGCCTAATGGATTGTGAGACTGTAGACTGTCTTCGTGAGTTTGAAGCAAGTGAGCTCATAAATACTGCAAATCGGGCTGCTGGAGGTTCCCGCCTTGCTTCAACAAGACTTTCTCTTGAACCTGGTTTTTCTCCAACTGTCGATGGCAAACTTTTCACTGATCAGGCTTTTACTCTAGTTTCATCAGGATTAATTCGAAAAAATACTCCAATATCATTTTCGTACAATGAAAATGATCAATGGGAATTCACACATTTGTCCTTTTATACGTTGACAAACAAATTCCTCAAAGAATTTGTCGGCGATATCAAAAATGTTCTTGACGCTCATCCTCCACATTCACTTATCGTTCCTTCACCATTTTCTGACGCTGTTTTGATCAAGTATTTCGGAGATGAAAAGATAGGTCATATCAAGGATCTGTTCGGCTTTCGATTAATCCATAAATTTTATATATCACTAAAAAGCTACTGTCCCATACCTAATCGATACGCAACCGAAATCACCATTCATATTTTGTTAGTGACAAGTTCATATGGCGTCGTAACGATTGTTCCCTTGTTTCCACCACCACCCATGGATAGTAATATAATCGAACCCTTTCCCCCCTTTTGAATCACTTCCTTCCGTACAGAATATTGGACAGTCAAAGCAGTCTGTCGTGACTTGTCTGATTCTTACGGCAGAGAGAGATTGACAAAAATTCACACTATGAATCAGTTATAAGGAATTAATAATTTTGATGGCTTAAGGGGTGATGGTCGCGATTATTTAAAACTAGAGCCCTTTTGAACTTAATACTTATGTCGTAACAGGAAAGACAAAAAATCACTTCTTATATCAGAAAATTTTCTATTCTTGCATGTTTTCCCAAAGAACAGTTTCGGACATTTATACAAGAATTTTAGTTATATCGTATGTCGGTTCAACAAAGTAAGAATGAAATTTTGAAAGGACTTCTAGATAATAACTTCACACCGTTCTCGTGCCTCATTAAAATGTTTTTCTTAAATTAATATTTTGTTGATCTTTTGCGTGATTCAAAGGTTAAATAATTAAGCGCTCTTTCTGTGTGTTTTTATTTTTTTTTCTCTTATTTTGAAATGATTATTGCAATTCTGGCTTAAGTCCACATCTATGACAAGCACACATGTTACCCCACTGACTACCATCGGATTCATCGTCATCTTGCGTAAATTAAGAAAACAGTGCTTCCATCGGTAAACCTGGGCTTTTCAGCATAATTATACCTCTGAAGTCGACAACTCCCCTCTTGTCAATTCCCTTAAAAAAGTTCCTTCATGACCAATCACCAACAGTTTAATTCCATCGCAATTCAGAAATTTGGTTAGAGCTTTATTTTCGATCAGTTGGTGCTTGGAGAACAGGCTGAAAGCAACCTAAACGTTCCCCAAAGTGTTTTTTATCATAATAATTTTTAAACAAAATTTCCAATCAGAAATTTTAATTTTGAGTTTTTGTGGTGAAACTTCCGCGCTTTATTCGAATGGCATCAAGACTAAAATTAAATCGTTGTAATCAAACTTATATAATGCTCTTCAAAGCTTTATAAGTCTGTATATTGCAGACTAAAAAATTGAGAATTCCGAACGGGATGCCAATGCTGCTATTTTTAAAAAGCTGACAAAATAATCAAATTCAGCCTAGTGTCATTTTGGACAAGTTATTCGAGTCTCGACACCAATTGCCAAACCCACACGTAGGCTTCAACCTATTTTTTTCTGTTAATTTTAAATTTACATAGTTTTTCACATGCAGTCAAAAAATTTTGTACTTGAACTGACTCTATTGCAATAAATCGTATTTTATCATGAAGACAATTTCACAACGAGAATTCACGGAGCAAACTGTTAATAAAGGCGGTTTTTAAAATCAAATTATAAAGTAAGTTTGAAAACGAGATCGCCGTTTCAAATAACAATCCTGCGTTCATAAGTTGATATTCCTGAATATATCTCGAAAAAACAAATAATGTCACTAACCAATGAATAAAAAAGTTAGACATAATATATTTTTCATCTTAATCATTAGTAAACTAATTTATTATGCTCCGACATATATTACAATCATAATGAAGTGCGCTGCTGTTTCATCTGTAGCCAGTGTTCTCTTTTTTGAAGGGCGGGAATTCAAGTTCATGCTTATCATCAATTATGAATATTTTATAACAGCCCTGAGTTTTTATCCGTTCTTTTTATTTTGTTCCGCAAAATATTCGACAGTGATTGATCTTATCCAGAATAACTTTTTCTGATTGTTATAAATTTCTTGGCGGCAAAGAAAAGCACACAAACGAGAAAAATTAGGGCTTATATTTTTCTGCGAAAATATTTCTATATGAATTGCTGAAGAACTTTTCGCTGACCAAGCTGTTTTTAATAATTCAAATCATAATTATTTGTGAAAGTCTTTTATTTTTGCTCACGAGTCCCAAAACATCAATTGTGTTTGATTATATAATACGCACAAGTTTTGGAATAACTCTAAAAATTACAATATTTTAACATACATGCATTACGAGTTTTCAGACAGTCCTTCCATTAATTTTCTAAAACATAACTATAGGAATAAACTCAAATTACACTTGGTAAAAAATTGAATACTGCCTACAAACAAAAAATAGTCAGTGGCATTTTTAACTGAAATAAACAGGTCTGTCCAAAATTGTGACGTTTGAAATATCATTTTAAATGAATTAAAAAGACTTATATAATCATGTATTAACGTATCCTCGTTAGTTTAATATAATAAATTAGTTTTCAAATTAAAAACTTCAATTAGTTCTATTAAGCTTACTTTTTTATCGAAAAAAGAGATAATTACGAGCCAATACCCTCTGTTATGGAAAAAAATATCATATTAAATATTGTGAAAGGCTCAGTAAAAAAGGGAGCTGTTCTATAATTAGGAACTGCTATGACCATGTAAATGTCTGAAATGTCAAACAAAATTTAATTCACAAAATTAACATGGAAAAACTGGATGCATTGGTTGAAATATAAGTCGTTAAAGGATTTCTATCGATCAAAACTGCAATGTTCAGCAATACAAATCTAACATGTCTATTATATTCAAACGATGACATACTTTTTGTCATTGAACTGTTAAAATAAAATTATAATCTGATCTCATTATTTTAAATGATTAAAGCATGAAATTAACCTTAGTCGAAAATAATTTTCGATAACATTAACTCAACAATCCCTTTTCATCAGTTCAAACTTCATAAACGCTGACGTTTTTTAGTCTTGAGGCGAATAAAACATTGATTCTTAGCTACGTTTCGCCTAGTCGGCACTTAACAACAAAATTCTTCACATTTTCAGAATCCTTACAAAAAACAACTATCTTCGTTCTATAACAACATCAATGAAGCCCAAGCATATTCATCTGAACGATCGACAAAATCTTAGAAAACAAGAAAAACTAGTCTGACTTTTTTTCTTCTTTTTTTTGTCAGTTTGCCTTATTTAAAAATGAAACAGAACTAACTTCGTAATTTTCGATTTTTGAGTTTCATGTTTCGTTTTTCGAAACTTTTCAGAATCATGGGTCGTTCACAATTAATCGGATGAAGAACCGCGGGCCCACCGATCCACTGATCTCATTAAAAAATAATGTTCGGAATGTTCCCAACATCTGTTTGAATACTTAATTCACGAAGAAAAACTCAGCTTACTTAATCTAAATTCGATTAAAAAGCTGAATCTGGACCAGATGGCATGTTTTACTATGCCTTCATGAATCAGCTTAATTCTTGAAGGGCTAACTAAATAATTTCAACGTTGCGACCCTAGGAACCTAAAATATTAAAAAAGAGTGACATTGCCAATCAAAAATGTGAGAACGGAATTGATAAAAATTCTGAGGAGAGCTAATCTATTTGATAAGTAGTATCAATAAAGTAAAGAAAAAACATTCCTCGATTAGATCAGTGAAATATGCATAAGAAATTGTTCTACAATTTTTCTATTTTTGAAAAATAGTTTATGTTTAACTTTAGTTCCTAAGGAAAATTTTCGTTTTTGATCGGCGAGCCTTCCAAGACCTTTGATTAAATATTTCAGGAGAAAATGATAAATGAGCCATTAACCTGTACTCACTCCGACAAATTTTCCATTAAAAAACATCGTTTTTACCCAAAATTGAGGCGAAATGAATAGAAAATCGTGACCTTAATATTTGTTACAAAAACATTTTTTCGAAGTTAGAAATAAGAGTAAAATAAGGTATCCCGGTCCACATTTCTGCAGTATATGCCAATAGGAATGCACCAAATCAATTGTTATGTTTGAACGCATAAAACAACCCAAATGACACAAAAAAATTTGAAATGTGTGTCGAAATTGCAAGCAAAACGCCGCTGTAAATTTTCATTTGTTTTGAACTAGCTTTGCAAATTTGAGCTAATTGCAAATTTACCTGGAGGAATAGTTTGGTTCGATGCGTAATCTCCAAAAAACGGTGGTTTTTTGCATGTTCTTAGAAAAAAATATAGGCTACTTAATCTACAAAAACGCCGCTCAAGTTTTGGAAAATAATTATACAAGTTGTTATTAAATTAACTTTTCTAATAAAACCTGGAGGAGATAGATTTTCCGTTTTTGCTTATGTCTTCATGTTTTGCTTATGATGTCACGGTGTTGAGCATACAAAAAAGTTTTGACACATATTATGACGCAAGCTGAAGGCTATTCTACAAACTGCCTAATATGATAATATCTAGAAGCCAGTGTTGCTAATATTTTATCGGAATATGTCAAATTAGGAAACCGGGATACCCTTATATCTAAGTTTAAACATTTTTCATGTTGCTTTTTCGGGCAAAGTTTTTAAATTGTAAAAGACCAGAATTGATCGGAAAAAACTCTCAAATACTCTTTTGCAAATTATAATGAAATTTTGAGTAGGTAATCATGACGGTCAAGACCAATCATACATTGAAGTAGTTATTAGAAATTGTTTAAAATTTTAATAGCTTAAGAAAGCTTTTTTAATCATTGAATTCTCACTGTTTATTTGTGGAATGTTTGCTGAAATCCGACAAGTTTTGTCAAATTTCATTTTCTGGTCAACTAAAAATTCCAAATTTCTGAAATCTTGAATAAATTGGCCTGCCAAGAATCATATTACCCGAAATACACTTTTCTGATGAGGCTTAACGTCGATTACCGATAGGGCTTCACCAACAATTCATAATAATCAAAAATTTTTAGTTTGATATTTATTTATACTGAATATAAAGGTGAATAAACAATTTAAATAAGGTTGAGCTTTCAGAATATAGTTTTATTCTTCATCATATAGAAGCTTATGCAACTGGTCCATCAACTGAAGGTTTTCCAGGTTCATCAAAATAACTGCCGTAAAGTCCGTCGTCTAAAGCGGCCATTCCTTTTCGAAAGTTTTCATTACTTTATCGTTGAGGAACTCGTTCAATGTTGTGACATATGGGAAATCGCCGCTTATTTGAGTGTCTTTGATTGTCCTTTGGAAATTCCAGTATGTTAAGATTGTCCCCAGTCTGTTCATAATTCCTTAATGCAGAGAGTCGATGGTTTGACCAACCACTCCTCGCTCTTTGCTTGCTGTCACTATAGTGACCCTACTCGTGGGACAACGAATTCGGGTTGTACATAAAATGAGCTTCAGCCAGATGTTTTCATTGGAATTCTCCCGGAAACTGGGTCTGGAAAAATTTCTTTGGCACTGAACTGGGTGCAAATTAGGACCATATTCCGGCTTTCCTTGAAATTTTTCAAAGCAGATCCGAGTTTTACAAGGCCCACCATAAGAGTAAGAAACGATCGAATTTGTTCGGCACATTCCGAATGGTGTCGATTGAGGCTACATCCAATACTTGATTTGATATGACCAATTTTCTCTCTCCGAAATAGTTTCCAAAATAATATCAGAAAAGTTGAATGGGACAATGAGGAATGGGAGGATGAGCGGCAATAACTTCTTCGGCGTTCAACCGATGACGCCTTTAGTATTGTTCTTGAAGGTGAAGAAAGCATAAATGGTTATTCCCATTATCATGATCATGTAAGAGTATGAGATTGGTTGTGTTTCTTTCGGATTTTACCTGCGGAACAAGTGGCATAAAGATGAGTCTTTGAACAGCTTTTCCATTCTACACTGAGCAAATCCTGGTCAGCGAAATCTTGTGGAGCATTCAGAATTCGGCAGCAGTTGGCAGATCCATAATCTCCTGACGTTAACTTTCGAGACAAATCGCGAGTAGTACATCCATTCTTCATACTTCTCACTCGATAGTCTGCAACTTCTGTGTATATTGCATTGTGACTCCATACAACTAACATTGGGCTCTCTGGTAATCTGGCCAGGCTCTTCAGTATCAACAACCACCAAATGCTTCACCAGCTGCACTCGTCCAGAAATAACACGCATCATTAGTACTCCACCAAACATTGGCTGCATAAGTTTTGAGACCATTTCAAGGCAGCAATTTGATCATAGAGTTCCGAAATGTTTGATTGATTTCTTGTCTTCTTCGATTTCTGGAAGATACATGTAACGAACATACGAGTCGATAGCAATGGAAACGACCATCATCGTTTTGTTCAGTGACAAAGTTTCATAGCGTCGTGCGTAACGATTTGTGTCCATGCATACCACCACCTCCGTGTAAGAGAAAAAAAAAAAAAAAAAAAAAAAAAAAAAAAAAAAAAAAAAAAAAAAAAAAAAAAAAACAAATAACATGATTGACTGTTCCTTTTTCGAGAACTTTTCATTTTCGAACAGAAAAATGAAGTTAAACAATTCTTCTTCACTAATGGCAGATAAGTCCGTAACAGCCGACTCCAACACATCTAACCCCATTCCGGTGCCATCGACTTCTTTTCTCCATAGTAAATGAAGAACTGGTGCTTATCCATCTCAAATCTCCGATGGACCTGCAGCGTAATAGATACCTCTGAATTCAGCAATTTCTCCTCGGTCTCAAACTTGAAATGTTGTGCCATTCTCGGGGTCAACCAACATTAGTAGTTCCCGTCACAATGGAAGTTTTTCGTACTTTTGAAAGCTGGCCATCAAGGGAAGGTTTTCCCAGGTTCGATCAATAACTTGCCGTAAGAGTCCGTCGTCTAAAGCGGCAACATTCTTTTCGAAAGTTTTTCATACTGTATCTTGAGGAGACTCGTCAATGTTTTACATTGGAAATCGCCAGGTATTGATGTCTTGATTGTTCCTTCTGTAAATTCCAGCTTTTTAAATGTGTCCCCAGGTTTGTTGCAATATCCTTAATGCAAGAGTCGATGTTTGACCCAACCCACTCCTCGCTCTTTGCGCTTCTGTCTATAGGACCCTCAACTCGTTTGGGCAACGAATTCTGGTTTGTAATAAAAATGAGCTTCAGCACAGTGGCGATGTTTCATGAATTCTCCCTGAAACTGGGTACTGGAATACAATTTTCTGGCACTGACTGCAGGTGGCCTAAATTGGACCATATCCGGCTTTCCTTGAAGATTTCAACGCAGATCGAAGTGTTACAAGCCCAACGCATAAGAAGTTAAGAAACATCGAATTTTTTCGCACATTCGATGTTGCGATGATCACATCCGAATACTGATTGATGTGACCAATTTTCTCTTTCCGAAATATAGTTTTCCAAATAAATATCAAGAAAAGTTAAGATGCGACAATGAAGGATGTAGGATTGAGCGGCAATAACCTTCTCGGAGTTCACCGATGACCGTCCTTTAGGATTTGTTTTGTAAGGGGTTGAAGAAGATAAATGTTGAATTCCCATTGTCATGATCATTGTAGAGTATAGATGGTTGTGTTCTTTTCGATTTTACCTGCGGAACAAGTGCATTAAAGATGATCTTTTGAACGTTTCCATCAGAACTGGGCAGAATCCTGTTCAAAGCGAAATCTTAGTGAGCATGTCGAGAGTCCGGCAGCAGCGTTGGCGCATCCATAGTCTCCTTCGGTTGAACTCGAGACAATCACAGTAAGTACCTCCCATTAACTTCCATTACTTTTCTCACGTCCGATAGTTGCAACTCTTGTAGTTGCATTGTGTGACTCCGCATTACA
The DNA here is from genome assembly GCA_004367855.1 of Oikopleura vanhoeffeni. Taxonomy (NCBI): domain Eukaryota; kingdom Metazoa; phylum Chordata; class Appendicularia; order Copelata; family Oikopleuridae; genus Oikopleura; species Oikopleura vanhoeffeni. The sequence continues at coordinate 265,287 of SCLH01000978.1, read as the reverse complement.
CATACATTGGCTCTCTGTAATATGCCAGGCTTCTTCAGAGTCAAAACCACCAAATGCTTTCACCACTGACTCGATCCGAAGGACAGCATCATTTAGTATCTCCACCAACATTGGTGCATAGTTTGTGAGACCATTCAAGGCAGCACATTTGATCAAGAGTTCCGAAATTTGATTGATTATTCTTGTCCTTCTTCGATTCTGAAGTACATGTAACCGACAATACCGAGGTCATAAGGCAATGAACGACCATCATGTGTTGTCAGTGCAATTTATAATGCGTCGTAACGATTGTGTCCATGTTACCACCACCTCCGTGGAAGAAATACATGATTGGGGACTTGTTCACCTTTTCGAGAACTCTTTTCGAACAGAAAAATTGTGATAGTAAATCATCTTCTTCACTATGGCAGATTGAGTCCGTAACAGCGAGTACTCCAACACATGGTACCCCATTCGGTGGCATCGACTTCTTCTTCTCCATTAGTAATAGAACTGTGCTTCCATTCAAATCTCCGACGGACCTGCAGCGTGCGTAAGTAGATACCTCTGAAGTCGAGCATTTTCCTCGTCTAACCTTTGAAGTTGTGCCTTCTCGGGTGCGTCAAACCAACAGTTAGTTCCGCCACATGGGTTTCGTTCTTTTGAAACTGGTCATCAACTGAAGGTTTCCCAGGTTCGATCAAATAACTGCCGTAAAGTCCGTCGTCTAAAAGCGGCACATTCCTTTTCGAAAGTTTTTTTCTACTTGTATCGTTGGTACTCGTCATGTTGTTACATAATGGGAAATCGCCTGTTTGATGTCTTTATTGTTTCCTTCTGGGAAAGTGTCAAGGTTTTTAAGAATTGTCCCCGGTTTGTGCATAGATTCCTTTATGCAAGAGTGATGGTTTGACCCAACACTCTCGCGGATCTTTGCTTGGCTGTCACGTATAGTGACCTCAACCGTGGACAACGTAAATTTGTTGTACATAAATGAGCTTCAGCACAGGGCATTTTCATGATTCTCCCGAAATGGTCTGGGAAACAATTTTGTCACTGAACATGGGTGGCGTAAATTGGACCATTATTTCCGGCTTCCTTGAAGATTTCAAAGCAGTATCGATTGTAACAAGCCAACCATTAAAGAAGTTAGAACGAATCGAATTTCTTCGGCTACATTCGATGGATGTCGATTGCAGGCTTACATCCGAATAGCTGATTTGATGTGACCCAATTTCTCTTCTCCGAAATAAGTTTTTCCAAAATAATATCAGAAAAGTTAATGACAGATGAAATGTGGAGAGACGGCAATAAATTCCGGAGTTCACCGATGACCGCCTTTAGGTATTGTTTTTTGTGGAAGGTGAAGAAAGATAATGGTTGAAATTCCATTGATCATATCATGTAAGGTATGAGATTGGTGTGTTCTTTCGGATTTTACCTGCGGAAACTAAGTGCATAAAAGATGATCTTGAACAGCTTTCCATCGACAACTGAGCAATATCCTGAGTTCAAGCGAATCTTGTGGAAGCATGTCGAGAAGCTTCGGGCAGCAGCTTGGCAGCATCCTTAATTCTTCCTTACGGTGAACTTTCGTAGACAATCGACAGTAGGTAACATCCCCATTACTTCCATTACTTTCTCCGGCGATAGTTTGAACTTCTGGTGTTTAGTTGGCAATTGTTGGACTTCCATACAACATAACATTGCTCTCTGGTTATATGGCCAGCCTTTCTTCAGTATGGTCACAACCACAAATGGCTTCACCAAGCTGAACTCGATCCAGAAATGACGCATCATTGTATTCTCCACCAACATTGGTGCATAAGTTTGAGACCATTTCAAGAGCCAATTTGATCAAGAGTCCGAAATGATTGTATTCTGTCCTCTTCGATTTTGGAAGATTACATCGGTAACGAAACAATACGAGTCGTAGCAATGGAAGACCATCATGTGTTTTGTTCAAGTGACAATTTCATATGGTCGTACGTGTGTGTGTCCATGATTTACCACCACCTCGTGGAAGAATACATATTGGGATTGTTCACCTTTTTCGAGAACTTTCTTTCAACAAAAAATTTGCAGTTAAACAGCTTCTTCACTAATGGCATATTGAAGTCCGTTAACACGATGACATCCACACATGTAACCCCATTCGGTGCATCGACTTCTTCTTCTCCATAGTAATGAAAACTGGTGCGTTCCATCTCAAATTCGACTGACCTAGAGCTCGTAATAGTACCTCTGAAGTCAGCAATTTCTCGTCTAACCTTTGGAAGTTGTCCTTCTCGCAGTGCAACCAACAGTAGTTCCCGTCACCAATGGAAGTTTTTCGTACGTTTTGAAAGCTGGTCCATCAACTGGAGGTTTTCCCAGGTTCGAATCAAGATAACTGCCGAAGTCCGTCGTTCTTAAAGCGGCACATTTCCTTTTCGAAAGTTTTTCATACTTGTATCGTAGGAGACTCGTCAATGTTGTTGAACATAGGGAAATCGCCGGTATTGAGTCCTTTAATGTTCCTTCTGGAAAGTTCCAGTTTTAAGAATTGTCCCCAGTTTGTTGCATTAGATTCCTTTAATGCAAGAGTCGATGTTGACCACCTACTCCTCGCTCTTTGTTGGCTGTCACTATCAGTGACCCTCAACTCTGGACAACGAAATTTGTTGTACATAAAATTGAGCTTCAGACGAGTGGCAGATTTTCACTAATTCTCCCGATGGGTTCTGGAAAACAATTTCTGCACTGAACTGGGTGGCGCGTAAATTGACCTGATTCCGGCTTTCCTGAGATTTTTCAAAGCAGATCGAGTGTTACAAGCCCAACATAAGAAGTTAGACATCGATAGTTTTTCGGCACTTCGCATGGTGTCAATTAGTGTACATGCCGATAACTGATTGATGTGACCATTTTCTGCTTCTCCGAATAGTTTTTTCCAAAAAATATCAGAAAGATTAATGGACCAATGAGGAATCGTGAGCATGAGCGGCAATACTTCTCGAGTTCACCGATGACGTCCTTTAGGTATTGTTTTGGGAGTGAGAAAGTAAAATGGTTGATATTCCCCCTTGTCAATGATCATTGTAAGAGTGAGATTGTGTGTTCGTTTCGGATTTTACGCTGCGGAAAACAAGTGCATAAAGTATGATCTTTCTTGGAACAGCTTTCCATCGACACTGGAGCAATCCTGGTTCAAGCGAAATCTTGGTGGAAGCATGTCGAGGTTCGGCACAGCGTTGGAGCCATCCATTAAATCTCCTTACGGTTGAATCTTTCGAAGACAATCGACGTAGTACATCCCATCTTTCCATACTTTCTCACGTCCTATAGTTGCACTTCTGGTTGATTGGCATGTTGACTCCCATACACAATAACATTGGTCTCTCTGTAATTGGCCAGCTTCGTTCAGTAGTCAGACAACCACCAATGGTTTCACGCTGAACTCGATCCAGATACGAATCATTAGTATTCTCCACCAAACATGGTGCATAAGTTTAGGGACCATTCAAGGCAGCAATTTTGATCAAGAGTCCGAATGTTGATTGATATTCTTTGTCCTCTTCGAATTCTGGAGTATACATGAACCGAACATTACCGAGTCGATAAGCCATGGAAACGACATTCATGTTTGCATACAATTTCATATGCGTCGAACGATGTGTCATTGGATTACACCAACCTCCGTGAAGAAGAATACAATGATTGGACTTGTTCACCTTTTTCGAAACTCTTTCAATCGAGAAAAATTGATAGTTAAACAATTCTTCTTCACTTAATGGCAGATTGAGTCCTAACAAGCGCATGACATCCACACATGTAACCCCATTCCGTGGCTCGACTTCTTTCTTCTCCATAGTAATGAAGAATGTGCTTCTCTCAAATCTCCGACTGGACCTGCAGCGTAATCATACCTCTGAAGTCACAATTTCTCCTCGGTCTTAAACCTGATTGGCCTTTTCTCGGCGTGTTCACCAACAGGTATTCCGTCACAATGGAAGTTTTCGTTACTGTTTTGAAAGCTGGTCCATTCAACTGGAAGTTTCCCAGGTTCGATCAAGATAACTGCGCGTAAAGGTCCGTCGTCTAAAGCGGCACCATCCTTTTCGAAAGTTTTTCACTTGTATCGTTGAGGAGGATCTCAGTCAATGTTGTTACATATGGAAATCGCCTTGAGTCTTTGATTGTTCCTTCTGGGAAAAGTTCCAGTTTTTTAAGACTTTGTCCCCAAGTTTGTATGCATAGATTGCCTTTAAATGCAAGAGGTCGATGTTTAGCCAACCACCTCCTCGCTCTTTGCTTGCTTCATATATGACCTCAACTCTGTGGACAACGCGAAATTCTGGTTGTATAAAATGGCTTCAGCACAGTGCATGTTTCAGAATTCTCCCGAAACTGGGTTGGAAACAATTTTCTGCACTGAACTGGTGGCGTTAAAATTGTACCATATTCCGCTTTCCTTGGAGATTTTCAAAGAGTGAGTTGTTACAAGCCCAAACCATAAGAAGTGAAGAACGATCGAATTTTTCGGCACATTCTGATGGTTCGATTGAGCACATCCGAATACTATTTGATTGACCAATTTTCTCTCTCCGAATAGTTTTCAAATAATATCAGAAAAGTTAGAGGGACCATGAAGGAATGTGGAGGTATGAGCGCAATAATTTCGAGATTCACCGATGACGTCTTTACGATTTGTTTTGAAGGTTTGAAGAAGATAAATGGTTGAATTCCCATTGATTCATGATCATTGTAAGTATAGATTGGTGTGTTCTTTCTGGATTTTACCTGCGGGAAAAGTGCTAAGATATCTTGAACAGCTTTCATCGACATACTGGAGCCATCCTGGTTCAAGCGAAATCTTGGGGAAGCAGTCGGAGAAAGTTCCGGGCAGCAGCTTGGGCAGCATCATAATTCGTACGGTTGAACTTTCGAAGAAACAATCGACAGTAGTATCATCCGATTACTCCATTACTTTTCTCACGTCCGAGTAGTGTGCAACTTCTTGTGATATGGCATTGCCCCATTACACATTAATGGCTCTTGGGAATTGGCAGGCTTCTTTCAGTAGTCCAACAACCACCAAAGGCTTCACAGCTACTCGATCCAAGAAATGACAGCATCATTGTCTCTCCACCAAACGATTGGTGCATAAGTTNACTAAAAACAATATGATGGTGATTTCGGTTGCTTATCGATTAGGTATGTGACAGTAGCTTTTTAGTGATAATAAAATTATGGAATTAATCGAAAGCCGAACAGATTTGAGTTTTTCTCATGTGAAACATGACAAATAATATATTCAAAAAGAACAACCACAAAAATTTATTCAGATATATTTTTAACAAATAATTTGGACCAAATAGCAACTCACCCATTTATTAAAATAATTTTAATAAATTTCTGACATTTGTTCTTATCTAGGGATGTTTGGTTACATGTACATGCCAGAAATTGAGGAAGGCCAAGAATATCAAGGAAATTTTGGCACTCTCGATCAAATAGCTGCGATGGAATGGGCTCAAACTTATGCACCAATGTTTGGTGGTGATATTAATGATGCGGTTATCTCGGGATCAAGTTAAGGTTTACCATTTTTGCAAGGCATTACGAAATGCNTCATAATTTACTACAAATTGAAGCTAGGTTTTTGCTAACAAAATTGGGGATATATAAACACTAGAATTTTAATCGCATATAACTGTTGAAGCAGAGTGTAATTTCACCCCCACGCAGTTTTCAGAGAAAAATGTAGGGAAAAATAATTCCGACCAAAATGGCAAACCTCATCAAGTTCTGCTGGTGAAGCCGTTTGGGGTATGTTAACCATAGAAAAGGCTTGGCCATATTTTCACCGAGCTAATGTGATGGGTATGGGTCTCAACAATGCAAATACTCCAGAAAATTCAGATTTTGGGCGAAACACAGTTAAGGTTGAAAGTTCATACAGAAAATATATTCAAATTTTATTTTTCAACCGATTCAATCAACTAGTACAGTCTATATCCGCTTCAAAGATACTTGCAAATAATAGTGACTAGTAAGCGGTCAATACTAATGAAAACATCCTCATTCACATCGAATTTTTTCAAGAAATGTTTTTAATCATAGCTTAATATTAGCTTATCTCATAATTATAAAAGAACCTAACTATCAACCTACATAGCTTTGAGCCTAATGGATTGTGAGACTGTAGACTGTCTTCGTGAGTTTGAAGCAAGTGAGCTCATAAATACTGCAAATCGGGCTGCTGGAGGTTCCCGCCTTGCTTCAACAAGACTTTCTCTTGAACCTGGTTTTTCTCCAACTGTCGATGGCAAACTTTTCACTGATCAGGCTTTTACTCTAGTTTCATCAGGATTAATTCGAAAAAATACTCCAATATCATTTTCGTACAATGAAAATGATCAATGGGAATTCACACATTTGTCCTTTTATACGTTGACAAACAAATTCCTCAAAGAATTTGTCGGCGATATCAAAAATGTTCTTGACGCTCATCCTCCACATTCACTTATCGT
>SCLH01000978.1:216300-258630 GCA_004367855.1 Oikopleura vanhoeffeni | reverse complement strand
ATATATTCAAATTTTATTTTTCAACCGATTCAATCAACTAGTACAGTCTATATCCGCTTCAAAGATACTTGCAAATAATAGTGACTAGTAAGCGGTCAATACTAATGAAAACATCCTCATTCACATCGAATTTTTTCAAGAAATGTTTTTAATCATAGCTTAATATTAGCTTATCTCATAATTATAAAAGAACCTAACTTTCAACCTACATAGCTTTGAGCCTAATGGATTGTGAGACTGTAGACTGTCTTCGTGAGTTTGAAGCAAGTGAGCTCATAAATACTGCAAATCGGGCTGCTGGAGGTTCCCGCCTTGCTTCAACAAGACTTTCTCTTGAACCTGGTTTTTCTCCAACTGTCGATGGCAAACTTTTCACTGATCAGGCTTTTACTCTAGTTTCATCAGGATTAATTCGAAAAAATACTCCAATATCATTTTCGTACAATGAAAATGATCAATGGGAATTCACACATTTGTCCTTTTATACGTTGACAAACAAATTCCTCAAAGAATTTGTCGGCGATATCAAAAATGTTCTTGACGCTCATCCTCCACATTCACTTATCGTTCCTTCACCATTTTCTGACGCTGTTTTGATCAAGTATTTCGGAGATGAAAAGATAGGTCATATCAAGGAAGTTTTTGGCTGTGAATCTGTGAACACTATAGAATGTGCTGGAAAACTTGACCGGTTTTTAACTTCTTATGGATGGGTTTGTAATACAAGAGCAGCTTTGAAAAATCTTCGGGGAAAACCAGAATATGGTCCAATTTATGTGACTCAATTCAATGCTAGAAATTGTCATCCAGATCATGTTTCTGGTAAATTCACAAAAACATGTCATTCTGCTGAAGCTCAATTCATTTATAATCAAAATTTTGTCGTGGCAAAGGTCGAAGGCCACTACAGTGAGGGATAAAAAAATCATAAATTTGTATTTCAGTTCAAGTACTATATAATTCAAAGAGTTTGTAACGCCAAAAAATNGAAGGAGTGCGAGGAATGGTGGGAGAAGGAGCGAAAGAGAGAAAGGGGGAGGTTTATTATGTGGGTGAGAGGGGAGGTGAGGAGGGGGAAGAGTAGTGTGGATAATATTTGGGGGGGAATTGGAGATGGGGAGATATGGTGGGGGGAGAAGAAGAGAGGGAGAAGGAACGTGGATGAGGTAATGGAGTTTTGGTCGGCGAAGTGGAGGGATGAAGACGGATGGAGGGGAAAGATCAGTAGACGAGAGAGGGGGGGGAGAGGAGAGGAAGGAGGGAACGAGCTTGAGAGAGGAATGCGAGATGGAGTGGAGTGGAGCAGCGAGAGCGCGTACGGGGGATTAAGAGGTGGGGGGGAGTGAGAGTAGGGAGTTGGTTGTGAGGGAAGGAGGATGAGAAGATTGGGTGAGAAGAGGGATGTGAAGAGGTGTGGAGGCGGAATGTTTGGATGGTAGTTGAGAAAGAGTAGAGAGGTGAAGGGGGGATGGTTGAGAGGGAGCGAGAGATGGAGAGGAAGAGGAGTGAGACGGATGAAGGAGGGAAAGGACGAGATGGAAGGGGAGAAGTTTGGCGGGGAAACGAGGAAGAGTGGGGGAGATTTGAAAGGCGGAGGATGAGGATTAGAGAGGACGGAGAAGAGAGCGGGGAAATACACTCTGATGAGTGATGCTTGGAGGGATTGAGGAGTTTGGGAGGAAGAAGTGCGGAAGGAAGTTCGAGGTGGAAAGAAGGAGGGAGTGGGATAGCTATGAGGAGAGGATGATTGCAAAGTTAAAGGGCGAGGAGGTGTTTGAGACGGATGTTGGAAGGGTGAAGGGAAAGGAGGGGTAGTGATGAAAGAGAGGGAGGAGAAAGCAAGATGAGAAAGAGAAGTGGCTAAGAAGGAGAGATAATTGGTTAGGTTATTTTGAGGGAGAGGAGATCAGATTTGAGAACGGGAGGAGTGTGAGAGTTGAGAGTGAGATGGAAGGAGAAGTGGGGAGAGAAGAGGTGTAGGGAGTTTCGAGAGGAGAGATTAGCATTTAGAAGAGAGGGGATGTGGAGAGAGAGAGAAAGAGGGATGAAGGGAAAGAAGGGGTGGAGGACGATGGAGAGGGGTGAGAAAGAGAAGGGAAGGGGAGGAGGGGAAAAAAAGAGAGGAAGGATGTGGGAAGAGTTGATCGAGTTGGAATGGAGAAGGAGCTTTTTTTTGGAGAGGAAGAGAGGGGAGAAGAGACGGAGAGAGGGTGGAGAGAGAGGAGAGTAGAGGGGAGGAGGGGGGAGGGAGGGAGAAGGGAGGGAGGGGAAAGAATAAGAAGTAGAGGGATGTGAGAGAAAAGGATGGGCTGGAGAGGGAGGTCTGGGGGGGAAGAGAGGAGTTTGATGGAGGTGATGAGGAAGGAGAGTTCGGAAGCGGAGAGGAGAAAGAGGGGGGAAAGGGAAGAGGAGGGCAGAGGAGAGAAGAGGTTGAGGGGAAAAGGAGGGAAACAGGAGGCCAGAGGAAGGAGATTAGTGGAGAGAGAGGGATGTTCTTGAGGAGAAGGGGCGGGGATGAGAGAGAGGGGGAGGAAGATGGGAGAGATTGAGAGTAGGGATGATTGAGTTAGTGGGGAATGGAAAGAGTGAGAAGAGGGACGACGGGGGGGAGGAGGAGGAAGGAGAAAAAGATGGAGGAAAATGGGAGAGTAGTTTGGGAAGACAAGGAAAAGGAGAGAGGAAAGAAGAGGAAGGAGTTCGAGATCACGTTGAGAGGGAAGATGAGAGAGGAGATGTTGAGAGAGACTACTTATTGCGCTTCGGGCTACTTCGAGGTGATACAAATTAAATTAGTTGACTAGTAAGCGGTCAAATACTATTATGAAAACCATCCTCATTCCATCTCATCGAATTTTTCAAGAAATGTTTTTAATCATAGTCCTTAATATTAGCTTATCTCATTAATTATCATATAAAGAACCTAACTATCAACCTACATAGCTTTGAGCTAATGATTGGTGAGTACTGTAGGACTTTGTCTTCGTGATGTTTGAAAGCAGTGAGCTCATAAATAGCTGCATGAATACGGTGCTGCTGTGAGGTTCCCGCCTTGCTTCACAAGACTTTCTCTGTAACCTGGTTTTTTTCTCCAACTGTCGATGGCGAAACTTTTCACTGATCAGGCTTTACTCTTAGTTCTTCATAGGATTAATTCGAAAAAATACTCCAATATCATTTTCGTAACATATGAAAATGATGCAATGGGAATTCACACATTTGTCCTTTATTACGTTGACAAACAAATTCGCCAAAGAATTTGTTCGGCGTATATCAAAATGCTTCTTGACGCTTGCATCCTCCACATTCACTTATCGTTCCTTTCACCATTTTTCTGACGCTGGTTTTGATTCAAGTATTTTCGGAGAATGAAAAGATAGGTCATATCAAGGAAGTTTTTTGGCTGTGAATTCGTTGAACAACTATAGATATGGTGCTGGAAAACGTTGATCTCATGTTTTGTAACTTCTTATGGATGGGTTTGTAATACAAGATGCAAGCTTTGAAAAATCTTCGGGGAAAACCAGGAAGTATGGTCCTAATTTAAGTGTGGACTCAATTCAATGGCTAGAGAATTGTCATTCCAGATCAGTTTCTGGTTAAATTTCACAATAAAACATGTCATTCTGCTGAAGCTCAATTCATCTATAATGCAAATTTTTGTCGTGGCAAAGGTCGGAAGGCCACTACAGTGAGGGATTAAAGAAAATTGCATAAATTTGTATTTTCAGTTAAGTACTATATAATTCAAAGAGTTTGTAAGCGCCAAAAAAATGGTCTGGGCCTCTGCGCTATATGAGCAAAGGCCTCAAAGCTCTGAATTTTCAGCAATTTTGAACCAATCAGGCACACCTGAAGCTCTTGGCGATTCAAATTATTCCATTCATATAGTTTTAACGTATCGTGAAAACCTTGTTGTTACAGAGCGTCTATACGCTAACATATGATAAATTTTAAAAACAAAGGCAGTTTCAGAAGCCCTAAAGGATAGGCGACACAATTGAATCCGAAAACGATTACTTGAAACAAATCATTCGTTACTTTTTCTATTTTTAAGGTGACCCTTAGTGCATCATAGTTCAAATGTATCATTATGTTTTCGGTAGATAATTTGATGCTGAAAACGATATTTCACCAAAAATTGTCACGATATAACACAACTCGAATATTTGTGTTTTCTACGAATTTAATTATTCTGTAAATTACTAGCTACTAGTTATATCTAACTAAAACATTGTATAAAGTTCGTTGATCCAAAAAAAGTTTTTTTTAAATTTACTTGATCCTTGAATAAAGTGATGACGAGAGAAAAAACTGACGAATGGTTGGCTCAACCAGAAATTGTAGAATTACGAAGAATCTATGCAAAAACCTGGGGTTCAGTTTTTCGATACGGAACTTTCCCAGAAGATAAATCAAAGATATTGATGCCGAAGACTTTCCTTTTGTCAACAACATTGACGAATCCGAGCACGATACACATTCAAAAAGACCCTTCGAATCTGAGTGTGCTGCATTAGACAATGGTCTTTATGGTCATATCTTGATAGATCAATGGGAAGATCTTCCAATTTCAGAACCGATTTCACCCTTGAGATGTGATGGAACACACTGTTGGTTGACCATTGAAAATGGAGCTACATTTAAGGTATTGACCGTGGGGAGATGATTGAGTTGAGAGGCATCTATTTCGCTGACGCACCTGTTGGCGAATTTACGTTCGGAAAGCACCAGTAGCAAGATATTACAACTTCGGGGAAACATCGACGCGACTGAATGGGGAAATATGTGTGCATGTCATCGATGTTTTGGAGCTCAGTCAGGGTTGTCTAGTTGATTTTTGGTTACCACATATGAAACATCAGAAAATTTTTAAATATGGTGATAGATTATGATGAAATATGTATTCTAAAAAACATTTTAATGAGCACCGACGACCGGTGTGAAGTATGATCTAGAAGTCCTTTAAAAATTTCGATCTCTTTATTTGTGAACCGACATACGATATAACTAAAATTTTGTATAATGTACAGGAAAATGTTTCATTTTGGAAACATCAAAGAATAGAAAATTTTCTGATAAAGAAGTGATTTTTTGTTTTCCTGTTCCGAGCATAAGTATTATAGTTCAAAAGCTCTTAGTTTTAAAATCGCGACCACTACCCCTTAAGCATCAAAATTATGTAATTTCATTATATACTATGATTCATAGTGTATGAAAATTTGTCAATCTCTGCCGTAAGAATCAGACAATCACGAGACTGCTTTGACTGTCAATATTTCTGTACGGAAGGAAGTGATTCAAAAAGGGGGAAAGGTTCCGATTATGTATTACTATCATGGTGGTGTGGAAACAATGGACACAATCGTTACGACGCATATGAACTTGTCACTAAAAACAATATGATGGTGATTTCGGTTGCTTATCGATTAGGTATGGGACAGTAGCTTTTTAGTGATAATAAAATTATGGAATTAATCGAAAGCCGAACAGATTTGAGTTTTTCTCATGTGAAACATGACAAATAATATATTCAAAAAGAACAACCACAAAAATTTATTCAGATATATTTTTAACAAATAATTTGGACCAAATAGCAACTCACCCATTTATTAAAATAATTTTAATAAATTTTCTGACATTTGTTCTTATCTAGGGATGTTTGGTTACATGTACATGCCAGAAATTGAGGAAGGCCAAGAATATCAAGGAAATTTTGGCACTCTCGATCAAATAGCTGCGATGGAAATGGGCTCAAACTTATGCACCAATGTTTGGTGGTGATATTAATGATGCGGTTATCTCGGGATCAAGTTAAGGTTTACCATTTTTGCAAGGCATTACGAAATGCCTAAATTTGACTTTAAAAAATACGTAGGCAAAAAATATTGATTATATTGACTTTAATTTATGTTCATAATTTACTACAAATTGAAGCTAGGTTTTTGCTAAAAAATTGGGGATATATAAACACTAGATTTTAATCGCACATATATAACTGTTGAAGCAGAGTGTAATTTCACCCCCACGCAGTTTTCAGAGAAAAAATGTATGGAAAAAAATTTCCGACCAAAATGGCAAACCTCATCAAGTTCTGCTGGTGAAAGCCGTTGGGGTATGTTAACCATAGAAAAGGCTTGGCCATATTTTCACCGAGCTAATGTGATGGGTATGGGTCTCAACAATGCAAATACTCCAGAAAATTCAGATTTTGGGCGAAACACAGTTAAGGTTGAAAGTTCATACAGAAAATATATTCAAATTTTATTTTTCAACCGATTCAATCAACTAGTACAGTCTATATCCGCTTCAAAGATACTTGCAAATAATAGTGACTAGTAAGCGGTCAATATAATGAAAACACATCCTCATTCACATCGAATTTTTTCAGAAATGTTTTTAATCATAGCTTAATATTAGCTTATTCTCATAATTATAAAAAACTAACTATCAACTACATAGCTTTGAGCCTAAATGGATTGTGAGACTGTAGACTGTCTTCGTGAGTTTGAAGCAAGTGAGCTCATAAATACTGCAAATCGGGCTGCTGGAGGTTCCCGCCTTGCTTCCAACAAGACTTTCTCTTGAACCTGGTTTTTCTCCAACTGTCGATGGAAAACTTTTCAACTGATCAGGCTTTTACTCTAGTTTCATCAGGATTAATTTCGAAAAAATACTCCAATATCATTTTCGTACAATGAAAATGATCAATGGGAATTCACACATTTGTCCTTTTATAACGTTGACAAACAAATTCCTCAAAGAATTTGTCGGCGATATCAAAATGTTTCTTGACGCTCATCCTCCACATTCACTTATCGTTCCTTCACCATTTTCTGACGCTGTTTTGATCAAGTATTTCGGAGATAAAAGATAGGTCATATCAAGGAAGTTTTTGGCTGTGAATCTGTGAACACTATAGAATGTGCTGGAAAACTTGACCAGTTTTTAACTTCTTATGGATGGGTTTGTAATACAAGAGCAGCTTTGAAAAATCTTCGGGGAAAACCAGAATATGGTCAATTTATGTGACTCAATTCAATGCTAGAAATTGTCATCCAGATCATGTTTCTGGTAAATTCACAAAAACATGTCATTCTGCTGAAGCTCAATCATTTTATATCAAAATTTTGTCGTGGCAAAGGTCGAAGGCCACTACAGTGAGGGATTAAAAAATCATAAATTTGTATTTCAGTTAAGTACTATATAATTCAAAGAGTTTGTAACGCCAAAAAATGGTCTGGGCCTCTGCGCTAATGAGCAGGCCTCAAAGCTCTGAATTTGCAGCCATTTGAACCAATCAGAGCACACCTGAGCTCTTGGCGATTCAAATTATTCCATTCATATAGTTTTAACGTATCGTGAAACCTTGTTTTGTTACAGAGCGTCTATACGCTAACATATGATAAATTTTTTAAAACAAAGGCAGTTTCAGAAGCCCCTAAAGATAGACGACACAATTGAATCCGAAAACGATTACTTGAAACAAATCATTCGTACCTTTTTCTATTTTTAAGGTGACCCTTAGTGCATCATATGTTCAATGTATCATTATGTTTCGGTAGATAATTTGATGCTGAAAACGAATTATTTCACCAAAAAATTGTCACGATATAACACAACTCGAATATTTGTTTTTTCTACGAATTTAATTATCTGTAAATTACTAGCTACTAGTCATATCTAACTAAAACATTGTATAAAGTTCGTTGATCCAAAAAAAAGTTTTTTTTAAATTTACTGATTCTTGAATAAAGTGATGACGAGAAGAAAACTGACGAATGGTTGGCTCAACCAGAAATTTAGAATTACGAGATCTATGCAAAAAACCTGGGGTCAGTTTTTTCCGATACGGAACTTTCCCAGAAGATAAAATCAAAGATATTGATGCCGAAGACTTCCTTTTTGTCAACAACATTGACGAATCCGACAACGATACACATTCAAAAAGACCTTCGAATCTGAGTGTGCTGCATTAGACAATGGTCTTTATGGGTCATATCTTGATAGATCATGGGAAGATCTTCCAATTTCAGAACCCGATTTCACCCTTGAGATGTGATGGAACACACTGTTGGTTGACCATTGAAAATGGAGCTACATTTAAGGGTATGACCGTGGGGAGATGATTGAGTTGAGAGGCATCTATTTCGGCTGACGCACCTGTTGGCGATTTACGTTGGAAAGCACCAGTAGCAAGATATTACAACTTCGGGAAACAGTCGACGCGACTGAATGGAAATATGTGTGCATGTCATCGATGTTTTGGAGCTCAAGTCAGGGATGTGCTAGTTGATTTTTGGTTACCACATATGAAACATCAGAAAAAATTTTTAAATATGGTGATAGATTATGATGAAATATGTATTCCTAAAAAACATTTTAATGAGCACCGACGACCGGTGTGAAGTATGATCTTAGAAGTCCTTTAAAATTTCGATCTCTTTATTTGTTGAACCCGACATACGATATAACTCTAAAATTTGTATAATGTACAGGAAACATGTTCATTTTGGAAACATCAAAGAATAGAAAATTTTCTGATAAAGAAGTGATTTTTTGTTTTCCTGTTCCGAGCATAAGTATTATAGTTCAAAAGCTCTTAGTTTTAAATAATCGGCGACCACTACCCCCTTAAGCATCAAAATTATGTAATTTCATTATATACTATGATTCATAGTGTATGAAAATTTGTCAATCTCTGCCGTAAAGAATCAGACAATCACGAAGACTGCTGAGCTGTCAATATTTCTGTACGGAAGGAAGTGATTCAAAGGGGGGAAAGTTCCGATTATGTATTTACTATCATGGTGGTGGTGGAAACAATGGACACAATCGTTACGACGCAATGAACTGTCACTAAAAACAATATGATTGGTTGATTTCGGTTGCTTATCGATTAGGTAGTGACAGTAGCTTTTTAGTGATAATAAAATTATGAATTAATCGAAAGCCGAACAATTTGAGTTTTCTCATGTGAAACATGACAAATAATATTTCAAAAAGAACAACCACAAAAATTTATTCAGATATATTTTTTAACCAAATAATTTGGACCAAATAGCAACTCACCCATTTATTAAAATAATTTTAAATAATTTTCTGACATTTGTTCTTATCTAGGGATGTTTGGTTACATGTACATGCCAAAATTGAGGAAGGCCAAGAATATCAAGGAAATTTTGGCACTCTCGATCAAAATAGCTGCGATGGAATGGGCTCAACTTATGCACCAATGTTTGGTGGTGATATTAATGATGCGGTTATCTCGGGGTCAAGTTAAGGTTTACCATTTTTGCAAGGCATTACGAAATGCTTAAATTTGACTTTAAAAAATACGTAGGCAAAAAATATTGATTATATTGACTTTAATTTATGTTCATTAATTTACTACAAATTGAGAGCTAGGTTTTTGCTAACAAATTGGGGATATATAAACACTAGAATTTAATCGCACTATATAACTGTTGAAGCCAGAGTGTGTAATTTCAACCCCCACAGCAGTTTTCAGAGAAAAATGTAGGAAAAATAATTCCGACCAAATGGCAAACCTCATAAGTTCTCTGCTGGTGAAGCCCGTCTGGGGTATGTAACCATAGAAAAGGCTTGGCCATATTTTCACCGAGCTAATGTGATGGGTATGGGGTCTCAACAATGCAATACTCCAGAAAATTCAGATTTGGGCGAGAAACACAGTTAAGTTGAAAGTTCATACAGAAAATTATTCAAATTTTATTTTTCAACCGATTTCAATCAACTAGTTACAGTCTATATCCGCTTCAAAGATACTTGCAAATAATAGTGACTAGTAAGCGGTCAATATAATGAAAACATCTCATTCACATCGAATTTTTTCAAGAAATGTTTTTAATCATAGCTTAATATTAGCTTATCTCATAATTATAAAAGAACCTAACTATCAACCTACATAGCTTTGAGCCTAATGGATTGTGAGACTGTAGACTGTCTTCGTGAGTTTGAAGCAAGTGAGCTCATAAATACTGCAAATCGGGCTGCTGGAGGTTCCCGCCTTGCTTCAACAAGACTTTCTCTTGAACCTGGTTTTTCTCCAACTGTCGATGGAAACTTTTCACTGATCAGGCTTTTTACTCTAGTTTCATCAGGATTAATTCGAAAAAATACTCCATATCATTTTCGTACAATGAAAATGATCAATGGGAATTCACACATTTGTCCTTTTATACGTTGACAAACAAATTCCTCAAAGAATTTTGCGGCGATATCAAAAAGATGTTCTTGCACGCTCATCCTCCACATTCACTTATCGTTCCTTCACCATTCTTCTGACGCTGTTTTGATCAAGTATTCGGAGATGAAAAGATAGGTCATATCAAGGAAGTTTTTGGCTGTGAATCTGTGAACACTATAGAATGTGCTGGAAAACTTGACCAGGTTTTTAACTTCTTATGGATGGGTTTGTAATACAAGAGCAGCTTTGAAAAATCTTCGGGAAAACCAGAATATGGTCCAATTTATGTGACTCAATTCAATGCTAGAAATTGTCATCCAGATCATGTTTCTGGTAAATTCACAAAAAACATGTCATTCTGCTGAAGCCAATTCATTTATAATCAAAATTTTGGCTGTGGCAAAGGTCGAAGGCACTACAGTGAGGCGATTAAAAAAAATCATAAATTTGTATTTCAGTTAAGTACTATATAATTCAAAAGTTTGTAACGCCAAAAAAATGGTCTGGGCCTCTGCGCTAATGAGCAGGCCTCAAAGCTCTGAATTTCAGCCATTGAACCAATCAGAGCACACCTGAGCTCTTGGCGATTCAAATTATTCCATTCATATAGTTTTAACGTATCGTGAAACCTTGTTTTGTTACAGAGCGTCTTATACGCTAACATATGATAAATTTTTAAAACAAAGGCAGTTTCAGAAGCCCGTAAAGATAAGACGACACAATTGAATCCGAAAACGATTACTTGAAACAAATCATTCGTACCTTTTTCTATTTTTAAGGTAACCCTTAGTGCATCATATGTTCAATGTATCATTATGTTTCGGTAGATAATTTGATGCTGAAAACGATATTTCACCAAAAATGTCACGATATAAACAACAACTCGAATATTTGTGTTTCTACGAATTTAATTATCTGTAAAATTACTAAGCTACTAGTTATATCTAACTAAAACATTGTATTTAAAGTTCGTTGATCCAAAAAAAGTTTTTTTAAAATTTACTGATCCTTGAATAAAGTGATGACGAGAGAAAAACTGACACATGGTTCGGCTCAACCAGAAAATTGTAGAATTACGAGAATCTATGCAAAAAACCTGCAGGGTCAGTTTTTCCGATACGGAACTTTCCCAGAAGATAAAATCCAAAGATATGATGCCGAAGACTTTCCTTTTGTCACAACATTACGAATCCGAGCAAACGATACACATTTCAAAAAGAACCTTCGAATCTGAGTGTTGCTTGGCATTAGACATGGTCTTTATGGGTCATATCTTGATAGATCATGGGATGATCTTCCAATTATAAAATGATAAAAACTCTTTCTTCGTATTTTCTGAAAACGGAAATTACTTTATAAAAATTGTTTTTTGTTCATTTTTAGAAAATTTATTCTTTTAAGTGCCATTGAAATCATATTTGAAATAAAAAATATTATAAAATATCGCATTTTTATAAAGTTTGTAAAAGTTATACGGATCATAATTGCCTGCTGTTGTTACAAATTTTTTATTCCGCAATCAAATAAAATAGGTCCTTGCGACATAGACTGTGGCCAATTATTCTTCATTTCATGAAAATAATTTTCGCCGATAATGTTTTGTATTTTGCCATTTTGTTCAGAAGTCGTCATTTCCCGCAATGTCGATTGGTTCTTCATATTCATCCATAGCTTCATTTATTATAATTGCAGCTGCTTCATCAGAATCTTTATCAGAAGTTTAAATATTTGTCAAACATTATACATTTGGTATCTTCCAATTACAGTGATATTTTTGACATGAAAATTACCTTCAAAATATTTTTAAAATATAACCAAAATACTAGCATATCATTGGTGAGGGGGCAATTCTTGGGCTAAAGCACCATTTTGCCCATTAATTATTGCAAAAATATAGAAAATTCCTGGGCAAAATTTTCTAGACGAGTTTTATTGCGATTTTTCAATAATCAGCTAAATAGTTTGATATTAAATTTTATAAAATGTATGACATCGTATTCAATGATTTCCTGAAAATAATTCAACGAAGCAATTCGACAGGACTCTAGAATACGCGTGTCAAAATATCCAAATTAAATTTTTTGAATGAATTACTTTGATTGAAAAAAGATGCATGTATTTCACATTAAAATTAATAATTTAGTATTTGTAGACGGTATAAATTATTTCTCCCTGTGGGTATTTCACTCGGAGACTACTAGATGGTAATTCTTGACTGATTAACTATTCAGAATAGTTATTTTTGAATACTATGATTTGTGCGTCTGTAGCGAATCGTCTGTGGCGAATCCACTGGCGATTAATGAAAACTTATCAAATTTTTATGATATAAAAGAATAATATTTTTTCGTATTATTCTAGAATTAAAAAACACTTTGAAATCAACAACTGTATATAGTTCTCAATTTGAGCGTGGAAATTCAATAGAAAAAGTTACTGATAGTTAATCAATAAACTTTGCAAGAATGATAAAAACATGCATTACTCGATTGTCATTAATGTATCAGTTCCTGGGCAAACAAATCTTCTAGATTTGTTTGCCCAGGCACTTTTAAAATTTGTTTGCCCAGAAATTATTAAAAAGTTCCTGGGCAAACCAATACCTAGGAATTGTGCTGCTACCATATTATCACAAAATTTGCTGATTAAATATTCTTGATCGTCAGCAAGATTTACTTCAAGCGACACCAACCCCCTTAAATCACAAGTTGCTTAAGGAGATTGTGGGTGCAGTAGTTATGTTCGACCACGGTCTTAAATTCGGTATTATTTTTCTTGTATCCGACCATCCAGCACACGAGAAATTGATTGCAAGCAAAAAAAGGGTTATTACTATCGAATAACTAATTTTAGAATATCGGATTTACTTGCAAAAAGTATTTATTAATTTACAATTCTAGCCATAGGATAGTCTCAAATTACGAAGAATAATAATCACATAAAAAAGTTATACTAAATGAAAGTATTTCAATATTATAATTGTAAAGAATTTTGCTCCTTTTTCAATATTTCAATTTTTAGCCTAATCAATGTAATAGTAGCGCGCAGTAAATCTGCATAAAATATTGATTGCGAGAATTCTGACAGAAATTATTATGATTTTGTCAGTTGAAAATTTAGCTCGGAGATTCACGAAGATTATCTGGTAAAGAGAAAAAAATCGCATGCAGCGTTCGTGAAAAATAGTCCGTTTTCTAAAAAATTTCCATTTTGCCTATATTTAACTATAGCAAGCAATTTTCAAAAATAATTTTCGGCGAATTAAGATAAATTTATATAATGTTTTGATAGATTGTCGAGAATTTTTTTTGATCAATAATATCGGCATTATGTGATTTTTGGAAGTTAAATATCACGAGATAGCTCAATGGAGAGTAAAAGCAGCAATTAGGTTTATTGCATTTGAAGATTAATGTGATAATATTTTAAAACTGAATAAATTTTTGACTTTTAAAGGTCAGGACCTAGCCTGCCACGGCTGGCTTGATTCTTTAGCTTGGCTTGACTTTGGCTTGGCTTGATCAAGCCAAGCCAAGCTAAAGCTACAAAATTAATTTTTCAAGCATGCTTGACTTTTAGTTTGGCTTGGCTTGATTTCAAACTGGCTTGCTTGATTTGTGGCTTGCTTGATTTTTGCTTTGGCTTGACTTTTTGGCTTGGCTTGATTTTTTGGCTTGGCTTGACCAGAATTTTTGTGGTCAAGCTTGATTTTTTTGGCTTGGCTTGACATTCTTTAAGCTTGGATTGACTTTCTATATCAAAAATTTTTTGTTTGGTAAAAACATTCAAAATTTTTTGTTTTTAAAAAGAAGATAAAAATGAAGAAAGAATCGAGAAACAAGAAAATACAATGCAGTATATCGATCACAGCGGCCATAAGGACATTCTAACCACGATTAATTCTCAGCAAAAAACATGAAGGCAGCGAAGAGGCAATATTTTGAATTTGGGTCGGCAACAAGGACATTTTAAACCAAACTGATATTTTAGGTCGGCCATTAAGGACATTTTAACCAAACTGATAGTTGTTAGGTCGGCCACGAGGACATTTTAACCGAATTAATATAAAAGGTAGCCACACGTTAATGAATTATTCAATCTATCGCTTTAACCGAAAAAGTACGAAAAAAATAAGTTATTGAGGATTTTCTAGATATTCTTGGAAACATCATGAGACTTTATACTGAACTTAATACAACTGATAAAACACGCGTTGACTGTCCCTCTTTCATACGAGATTAAGGAGGTGACGATGGGTGACTCAGAATACCATGGGTGCTCGTTTTTAGAGCATTTCCAGCGATGAAGTTTCTAGGTGAACCAGGGCTGCAGAAATAATTATTATTTTCTCCAATTAAGTAGAATAACTCTTCATGAAGACAGAAGGTTGCCTCATTCATTCTTCATCATTTTTTCTTGTCACTTTCAATTCGATTTCCTTGTGTAGATGCGCATCCCGGAACACAGTTTTTTTCAAAAATTTTGCCCCTAGTGGTCAAAAACAGCTTATTTGGGAACTTCCCGCAAAAGACTTCTCCTTGAAATATTTAGAATTTTTTAAATTTGTGCATCAAATTCACCGCAGAGCCTGGTTTATGGCCATAACATAGTCTTTTTTTCAGATTTTCATCTCCATAGTCTCAGAAAAGAGTTGTGAATTTCTAGTTTTGTTGAAATGCTGGGACTATAAAATTTTCTGAAACCAACTTTATTTGAAAAAAAATTCAAAATCAGCAAAAAAATTCCTGCGAGTTAAAAAACTCAGTGAAAATTACAAAAAAAGGGCAATCAAAAAGTAATCTATAATTTTTTAAAAAATTTGAATTCAAATTTTTGAAGAAAATTTTTCTTAAAACCTAATTATTTGAAAAAAATTCAAAATTCAGAAAATCCGAAGTTAAATAACTTAAAAATTATCTTCAAAAAAACTCAATCAAGAAAGTTATCTGATATATCCCAATTATCGTCACCCACACCTTTTAGGGAGTGGCATTAACCCGGCAGATTGAAGTCAAATATAACTCACGGAAATTAATTAGTTAGCGCAACCAGAATATATAGGATCCAGCTCATTTAAATAATTTTTATCTATTTTGAAAAGCATTATAAAATTTTCCGCATTTTTTTTCCAATATTTTTTTCTGTTTTGATTACTTTTCCTTCAACCATTTCCTTTAAAATCAAACTAAAATTCTCATATTTTTACTCAAATTACAAAAAATTTCTTGATTTAAAAACTTTGTTAGGAATTTTAAAAAAATCTAAAAATTTTATTCAACATTGTACAATTAAATATAAATTTTTTATGTCTTAAAAAACAATCAAATATAAGTTATCATATTTTATTAATTTTCTTGAAATTGGATAATTTTTCTTCAAAAATTTCAGAGTTCTGGTAAAACATTTAAATTATTTCATAATTGGATAATTTTCGTTGATATTTGTTCAAAAATAAAAATATTTTATTTAAAAATTTCTAATATTTTTTTTTCTGAATTTTAATTATATTTTTGAAAAAATTGTAAATTTTCTTAGAAATTGGAAAGGTTTTCTCCATAACTAGAAGAATGTTTTTGAAAATTAAAACTCTTTTTTAAAATCCAAAATAAAATAAGAAAATTCAATATTTTGTTTCAATTTTTTTTTAATTTCTAGAAAATTTTATAATTTTTTTTTTCTAAAAAGTTTTATCATTTTTTATAATGTATAAACTTTGTTTGGAATTTGAAAACTTTTCTTAGACATTTGACAAATTTCTTTAAAATTTCTGGAAAATTTGCCAAATTTCGTAAAATTTCTACAAACTTCTTGAAACTTAGACAAATTTTTTCAAGTATTTGACAAATTTCTTGGAAATTTGACAAATTTATTTGAACTATTTTCTTGACAATTTGCAGAAATTTATTTATAAAGTTTAATTTTAATGATATAAATATAACGTGAAATGGTTATTTTAATACCGGCTCCTCTTTTTAGTGTCGAAAATTGTATCATTTTGATTTGATAATTTCAAAGAAAGGGACCGTAAACATATTGTTTAGCTTCTAGCTCCTGCATACCGTGTTAAGAACGAACAACAATAGTTATAAAAAGTACTGTACTTACTTTTATGAAAAACTAAAAAATAAGCATATTTTTCAAATTGTTCTTCGTTGATCACGAAAAATATTTCAAGATCGAAATGATTTTTTGTGGTCTTGAAAATACGGTTCTTTGTTATTCCTAAGAGTAAAAAAAATACATACTGGTATAATGAAAATTGATTCACAATGCAAGTTTATATTTTTTTTTCTATCTAAAAACTTTAAAAAAATTTAAATAATTGTCAAGAAAATTTTCAGTTTTTATCATTTTTTTTCAATATTAACGAACATTTTGTAGGTTGGAACTGCGCATATTAATGCTTCATTTGCCACATTTACCAAAGACATTTAAGGGTATGAGTTGAGAGTATTTTATTACATTCCTTTTTCCCAAGGAGACTTGAAGAGGTTTGTCAGAAGATGAGAAAATCATTTTTTGCACACTTGAGCCCTCACCCGAATGGTTTCCGAAACTTCAAATAATAAAACTTGCAATACAGCTCTATTGAGCCTTCTCCAGAAGTTTTTAAATGAACAAAAAATTTTGTGTTCATTTCCGGTTTTAGATTATCGGTTTTTAATCATGTCCGCGTACCGTAATTTTGGTCATCTTAGACACCAGGAAGTTAAATTTTCGACAAATGCCATATCCCATTTTTTTGCTCCAAATTGAACTAAGGATCGACTTACGAAAAATGTAAGTATTTTGAAATCTCAAAAATTTGGAGCACTTTCAATCTTCGACCTTTTAAAGAACTCTAAGATGTATAGAAATTTTTTTCAAAAAAATTCTTAATTAAAGGGGGGAGGCGTTATAATCTTTATCTTATTTTTGACCAAAAACTTCAAATGATTTTCGTAGAGCCTTCATTGTGTCGACAGAAATGTAGATATTGAAAAAAAAACCCGTTTGATAAGTTGCGAATTTTGTTAAATTGTGGCGCTAAAGAGTTATGAACACTAAGAAAGGAATTTTTTCTGCGGAAATAAAATTTTGGGATGTCCGGCGCTATTAATACTCTTTGCTCCCTCTGATTGGTTAGCGGTGGGCGGGCCTCCACAGAATATTTGTGATGCCTTTATCAGCCTGCTGTCAACATTTACTATATTTATAAAATATAGTAAATTATATGTGAAGAAACACCCATTTAACCCCGCGCCACATTTATTTCCCCCCCGAAACCTTTCCTTTCGCCCTGAGCTCTTTCAAGGTGCGCCGCTCGTGCCGCGCTCAAAAGTCAGTTATTTTGAGCCCGTTTTCCCGGTAGTCCTGGTTTTAACGCGAATCTAGCGCGTACCTCTAAATAAATATAACCCCTTTTTACGCCTGAGAGTTATTTATCGCATTCCTGGTAGCCTGCAAAATTATAAGCAGATCCCCCGCAAGAATTACCTGAAAACGTCTCGGAGTTAAGCCCAAAAATACCCCTCCGGAAGTTATCACACCGACTGGTGTCTAAAGCAACGGAAAAACAAGGTTAAAATTTAAAAGATTTGTGTTAAGAGAACTTTCGACTTAAAAAAAAATATATTTGTGATTAAATATTAGGAGGTTAAGTATTTAAAAATGGATAGTTTTTTGATTAAGGATCCAGCAGATTGATAGTTACTGGTGAACTTGATAGATTTTTTATCGGCGAAAAAAATAAATACTTAAATTCTGAATATTTTTAAAATCTGACCAAAATTGAAAAGCGGAGAACAATATTTAGCTCATGAATAGAACTCAACTATAATGTTTAAAAAACCAAGTAATTTAAAATCGGAAAATAAAGGATGGCATTGAGAAAAAATGAGTTAAACCGCTATCAAACGGCTCAAAGAAATTGATAATTTTTGCTATTGGGAGCGCGATAAGTGCGACTGCTCCATCAAGAGTGAGTTCTTAGAGGGCCCCACAGTTCTCAGAATCAATTCCTATGAAATTCGACGGCGAAAAGCGACTTACCGAACATTTAACCCTGGTAGTATAAAAAGTCCCTAGACGATTTGAAAATAAGAAATTTTCAAAACTCAAAAAATGGGTATCGATGTTATTTAACCTATTCTTGTAGAGAATTTTTTTCTGGTCATTTTAAGACTAGGACTTTTTTTTATTTTAAAAAAAATTTTCAAAAAAAAAAATCTATTTTAAGGTCAATTTTTCGTGATTTACAGGTAAATGTGATCCAGTTCTAGTGAAAGCCGTAATGAAGTCTAGAAAGGCTGATTTTTTGACAGTGAAAATTAAGCGTTTTACGGCTTACCGTTTTTTTTAATTGAGGTCGGCGACCTAATATTTGACCTCTATGACCGGTTCAAAAGTTCAAGGTCAATCTCATGTTCATCGTAAAAGACTTGTAAGAACCCCCAAAGAATCGGAAGGGTCGACTTTTTGAATGAACGCAATTAGGAACTATGGGTCAAAATGTACTGAGAGCGTCACTAGAGAGCAACAACTGGTCAACACCCAGGTCACCTCAAGTTCATCGATAGACTTGTTAAGTACCACCCAAAAAGAACGGAAGGGTCGACCTTTCTAATGAACGTATTATGAAACTATGGGTCAAATAATGTACTGAAAGGTCGCTAGAGGCAAAAAACTTTTTTGCTAATAGTTTTTTGCTCGCTGAGCCGACCTTTCAGATACATTATTTGACCATAGTGCTAATACGTTCATCAGAAAAGTTGACCCTTCCGATTTTTTTAGGGTACTTACAAAGTCTATTACGATGAACTTGAGATTGGACCTTGGGTGTGACCCAGTTTTTGCTCTCTAGCGACCTCGTGGCAGTATCATTATTGACACCATAGTTTCCCTAAAATACGTTTCATTAGAAAGTCGACCCTTCCGATTCCTTTTGTGGGTGGTACGACAAGTCTATACGAATGAACATGAGATTGACCTTGAACTTGGACCGGTCATTAGAGGTCAAATATTGGTCGGCCGACCCTCAATTAAAAAAAACGGGTAGCCGAAAAACGCTTAATTTTGCTACTGGCCAAAAAATCAGCCTTCTAGCACTTCATACGGCTTCGCTAGAAAACTGGATTCACAGTTTATACCTGTAAAATCACGAAAAAATTGACCTTAAAATCGATTTTTTTTTTGAAAAATTTTCAATAAAAAAAAAAATCTTACGTCTTAAATGACCAGAGAAAAAAAATTTCTCTACAAGATAGGTTAAAAACATCGATACTCATTTTGAGTTTTGAAAGTTTCTTATTTCAAATCGTCCCTAGCGAATCTGGTTCGGTAATAACCGCATCAAATTAATTCTGAACGACTAAGGCCAACAAGAATAGCCCGGTTATACCCCTAAGATCGTTAACAATCAAACTATTACATAGGTCTGTTGAATTTTCGCCCATTGAAGGAGATAGAGGTAAACATAGTCATTATTTTAATGATAGCTCTGTTCCCAATTAATCGCGCTAAATCCGAAATAACGGATAGATCTAAAGTTACCTAGTGTGTCAAATAATCAACCTAATTTCGCGCGAAGTTTACTCGCTAAATGACGCGTTATAGATGATAAGATCAGTATAAGTTTGATACTAAATTCGATATCTAATACAATTTCGATCGAGGATTTCCTTAAGGCCCTGACCGTTGCGGTGTGCGAATTCTGCATCTGACGAAGAAAACCGTATTAATCGGCCCGCCTCGCTTAATTTTAAAAATATAAGTCTCGCGAATAATATTTCGGAGACATAACTTATGAGGCCTATGGCTGATTTGATACGTTTTGTTTTGAAATTAAGTCTAAGTAGGTCAACAGTCGTAAGGAGTGGTACAAAATTTTCCAGAGAAATTCGCGAATAAAAACGAGAGTTGGGTTACGAAATTTTTTGCTCGACTTGTAGTCAATATAAAAATGGATTAGGAATGAACTCAACTAAGTTCCGAGCACCAACTATGGTGTTAGAAAATTTCTTAGTGCTTGGACATCCCGCAATTACAGGCTTTCTTGAGATCAGAGATCCGGAGCCGTCATTTTTTAATGTGGCTGAAATTGCCGCAATCAATTAGCGCCAAAAATATTCCAGAATTAGGCTATTCGAAGTAAATTATACTCCAAACTAGTAACCGAGGGTCAAAATTCCATTTTAATTCGAAAAAATAGCGAAATCCAATTAAGAGTTACTGGTTCAAAAGAATATAGAGCCAGGTCTGTGATTTTTGCGATTAAAAGGTCACGCTACCTGAAACTTGCTTTGGTAATCCTAAAGGAAATCGTTTTAAAGACCAGCTAATTTTTTCAAGCTCTCAAGAATTCGAAAAAACGCAGGCCAAAAAACTAGGAATCCTAATGTAAATAGTTCCTACATTAATAACACTGTTAACGGTTTACGACTACCTACTGTAATTGTTACAATCGGATCAAATAAAGTTAAAAGCATTAATGATTGTGGGGCAAACAACCTCCTGTATAAATTCAAATTATAAACATTTAGGAAACTTTGTGTCCGACGGATATCGTATCCCGCAGAGTTTTTGACGGCACAGAAATTGGTGTTATCGGCACCACCGAAATTAAAATAGTAATTTTGACCTTTTTTCAAAAGCGGTCATTATCTGTAGTATCCGGCGTTAAATTATGGACGTTATAATCGGCTTAGATTTTAATGTTTAAGTGTGTATAATAGACGGTCGCAAAAATCAGGTCGAATCAATAATATATGCGGTGAATGATTCACCCTTAAAAATATTCAAATGAAGTACTCGACCAATATTTGTGTTGTTGCTACAAAAATAAAATCTGAACCAAACCCCAATTTTCGATTACTTGTCAATCTCCCGGTGGAATAAATAAATCGGACCTATTTACTTTAGTTCCTCATCCAAATAGGACCTAATTTATTGAAGTTTGTTATCGACTGTGTGTTATGGAAATGCACTATCGGCGTTTTAGTTTAATAAAAGTGAGGTTACGGTGACTTGCTAAAAAGTGCCAACTTTACCGAAAATTGTAAAGGAGGCATAAAAATATAAAGAATTTGGGGTTATAACCGATGGAAAATCGGAAGACCGAACGCCATAACAATTTTTTAAACGAACGAAAATTAAATTTAAGTCGCATTTATTACGATACAAAAGTTGAATTCCAGTGTGATTCAATTAAAATGACCAATATAAAAAACTGAATTGAGAGATATTTTACAGAAAAATAGATTTAGTTTTTCAACGGACAAAATGGATGTAGGACTTATAAGAGGGTTCAAGATATAAGGTCCGATTTAACATAAACAGAAAAGAAATTTTAGAACGCTTGAAGTCCGAAACAGACAAAAAAATGAGGAGTTTTTTTATAGAACAAAGTCCGCAAATTGTGGAGTTTAGAGGACTCCATGGCCACCACTGCGTTTCTGGCGCTGAGAGAAGTCAGAGAAATAAAAATTGCCCTTTGTTTGCCGTGAAACGGCGTTTTTATCCTTCTTTAAAACCCCCTCGAACCCCAAAATCATTGAAATTCCCCTCACACCCAAAAACGCCATCGGGACGCCACTCTTGGGCGGTTATTTGCGGCAGATAAAAATGCGATAAAATATTTCATCATTTTTAATGACAAAGACAAGGATATACTTAAATTGGAGGCTTATAATTTTTTTTTTAATTTAGTTTTGTGTGCTCGATAAATGCAAGACAAAATAAAAGTTCAAGTTTCCGGGTAACTTCATCGGAAAACCATACATTTTTCAAAAATTAATATGGAAATAACAAAGATTAATTAGATAGAACACTGGCTACTCAAAGATAGTCTCTGATTTAAAAAAAAACGCATCCCAATCGTCTGAAAAAAGAGGTTTATGTATCCCTTAAGCGCCAAAGTGCACGCACAAAAAATCCAGAAAAAAAAGTTATGAAAATAGTTTTCGACTCGAACTCTGATACGTTATTTACGCTGGATTTGGAAATTGAAAAAGTACAAAATTATATTAAAATTATTAAGAACAGACCTTAAATTTTTAAATTTATTTTTTTCACAAATTTTATTATCTTTGGTCAATATAAGCTGAAAAAAATGAAGTTAAAGTTTTTGCCAACAAAAACAATTTAAATTCCAGAGTGAATATGAAATTATGAATAAAATAAGTCCAAACCTTGGACTTTCTGAATCTTTTCTCTGAGATGAAATATCTCTATTCATTAGCATACAACATGCATAATTTCTATGTTTCTGTACGCAAAAAAAAGTACATTTCAAAAAATCGGGTAAAAAAACTATTTTGATTGATAAAAATAAATGTATTTGAGGATACAAAATGAATGTAAAATTTGATCAAGATGTCAAGCCACTAAAAAATTAGTGACACACTCAGGTTTTTTCGGCCGGCTGTTAGGCTTGATTACTCGGCGGGATATAAAATAAAATCAAGCTTCAAGCTAGATTTTGCAGCAGCTTGACAATGGACTTTTGAATCGTCGTATTTTGTCTAGATGGCGGTAAAATACATTTTATAAGCTCAATTATTCATTTCGACGGAAATCATAATTAAAACATGGAAATTGAAGTTTTAAAAATGCCTTATTATAATGAACAGATCTCGAAGATTTTGCTGACTACGTAGATAATGATACAGAGACTGAGGCATCTTAGTGATTCTGAAGAAGAAATTGATGGAAATTGAAATGGATGAAAAGGCAAGGATTAAACATGTTAAATCGCTAAGAAACTTAGAGATTTCTATCTAATTCCATCAAAAAAATTAAACTTATTTCCTTCAAAATATAATAATTCCCGAAAACTAGAGTTTTTTATTTTTTCGAGTTTTTAGAGAAATCACTTGAGAAAAAATAAAACTCCCAATAAAGATTCAGAGAAAAAAATAATAATACCAGGAGGAGCCTCAATTAAATTCCTTAAATCTGAGTCTCCTCAGAATTTTAATTTTTATGTGTCGTAATTTACGCTAGGAATTTTTACGAAAATTGGGCTAAAATTCATTAAAAATAAAGTAGGAAAAATTATCTTTTGAACTGCTAGTCGTATCAAATTTTAAAAAACATAACTAGAAAAATAAATTAGCGGAACTCTAGGACACATTTGAATGAAAAGTCTGTGGCATTTAATGATTTCTATCTCGTTTTGGGGATTTAAAAAATCTCGCGTCCCCGAATGGCGTTTGGGTCGTGGAGGGGTTAAATAGTGATTTTATCCATTTTTTCATAAATATCGTAATTGACCCTTTACCACACTTTGTGTTAAATATCTTAGCGCCCTGCATTAGCTGAGAAGGGTGATTTTTTGTCGTTCATATCGCCGGAACGAAATATTGCACAAAAATTTTGTGTGTAATCAAGCCCACGTTTGTATAAGGGATCATCCTCCGACTGGATTTTTGATCCCCGTTTGTTTTGCCTATATTTTTCCAAAACTAACCGCAAAAAGATGAAAACCCACAAAAAGCCATCCCTTTTAATACATAGGTCTCGCCGTCTTCATAAATATTCGTTATTATCGAGTGGTTTGTATGCTGACAAAATACTACGCCCCCTTTTATAGTCAGATTTGTGTCAGCATAAGTAAGTTTAGGAAAAATATGTCAAGCCAAGCCAAAAAATCAAGTCAGAAAAATAAAGCCAAGCCAGAGAATCAAAGCCAGCCAAAAAAGTCAAGCCAAAAAAAAATATTCCAAAGCCCCAAGCCAAAATCAAGCCCAAGATCAAGCCAAGCCAATTTCAAGGCCAAGCTAAAGCCAAGCCAAAGCTTCTAAAATTTTTGGCATGACCAAGCCAAGCCAAAGCTAAAGCCTACAAAATTGGTTGGCATAATTGGCCAGGCCTGTCACGGACTACAATATACAATTGGAAAAATAAATGTTCACTCAATTCTCACAAAAAATATTTGAGTTCTAAAAAGGACTTATTTTTCTCTAGCACATTGCTGGAAGCACCCACAATCCCCTAAATTTGTCAAAAATACCAATTAGCTGAGTCTGACATCCTTAGAACCTCAAGTTTGCCTGCTAGCGCTAGCTGAACATGAATTATCGCCTTTTTAAATACGAATTGACTCACTTTTTAGCCACGGCTTAATTCAAGTTATGTGTCAGTTCAGTTGGAATTTCAAATTAAAGTCATAAGAATTTGAAACCAAACTTTTTGACATTTTAGTCCGCCGAAATGTGTTCGACAGTACCTCCATAAAAGAGACAGATTCGCTCATTTTACTTTTTCTCTTGATGATTAATTTTATCTATCTCTTCTATATCAAAAATAGAACTGTAGGCTATTATGAATGCCTAAATTGAGGTAGGATGTTATATTATGTTGTTCATATTTGAACTTTCACTATTTCATCATCAGAAGTGTTTGATGCATCCGTATTTTCTTCAACTTGAAATATTTTTTCTTTCATTTTTACTTCTTGTTCGATTTAGGGATCTATAAAAGCTGAGTATACTAGGGATTATGTTACTTGACAGCTCATTTGTAAGATGTTTTCAAACCAGTAGGAAACTGTCAGGTGGCTACTGAGCGAGGAGCATGAAAACTAATCTATGTGAGTTTTAAATACAAATTGTTGCGTGACGGACCTAAAATTTCGGCTCAGTACATGCTTTTTGATCCTCTACAAGCTCAATGAAAAAAAATTTCAAAATTCGAAAATTTCCTCAAAAGTGGTCTCACTATCTTCTAAATTAACCAATGGGGGATAGCAATCAGCAACACAAGAGCTTTTGGCCAAAACTGTCGCCTATTGCAATAATTGCCTGCCGAAAATGTATCAGCAAACTTATAAAACCCGTATCCTGTTTCAACCATCAGTATTGAAAATGAATATATTGATTCGAATTCATCTTGGGAAACCGGGGTTCGAACCGATCTTGGTGTCTGTTTATAAGATTAGAAATACATGGTTTTGTTTTTAGGTGTGAAGTTTAAGACGGTGGTCTTTGCATTTTAAGGGGTTTTCAATAGCCAATTGTCGCAAAAGTACAAATCGTTGGACCAATTTTTACCTCTCTCTGATATATTCAAACAAAAATCTTGCATCCTAAAAAACATCGAAAATGACGGATGGCTCGTCCAATCAGAACCGTGCTTACAAAAGTGACGGAATTGTTTTTTCAAAGTGTATCTTCTCCCTGAGTTTTCAAGTTTCAACAATGATTCATGATTTAAATTAACTGGACAGAATGTGAGCAGACCAATATAAAGAGTTTTTGAGAAATTCTTTGATTTGGCTTCAGAATCACCAAAAAACTGTATTTATAGTGTCAAAATACTGTTTTTGGTGATTCTGAAGCCAAATAAAAAAAAAAATTTCAAAAACTCTTCATATTGGTCTGCTCACGTTCTGTCCGGTTAATTTAAATCATAAATCATTGTTGTACCTTAAAAACTCAGCGAGGAGATACATTTTGAAAATTTGTCTTTGAATAATAATTACGTCACTTTTGTAAGCAGGTTTCTGATTGGACGAGCCATCCGTCACTTTCGGTTGTTCTTTAGGATGCAAGATGTTTGTTTAAATATATCAAAGAAAGGTAAGAATCGGTCAAACAATTTGTACTTTTGCGACAATTGGCTATCGAAAAACCCTTAAAATGCGACGACCACCCCCTTGAACAAAGTTTATTCCTTATTGTTAATTAAAAATTCCAAACCGTGACTTGATTGATCCGAAACTACCTTTGTGAAAATATTAAGGTTTGAAATTAAGTAACAAGATTTCAGCGGTCAATTAACCGTTAAGTTGTACTATAGGCTGACGGAGGTTGTGTCTCATAAAATAAATTAGAGGCTTTCAGAATAAATCGATTTTATGGCAAAGATTTCAAAAAATTTCAGAGAAAAATTCAAATCCGCTTTTCTGATATGTCAAAAATAAATAAATTTTTATCGCAGATCTGATGTGCCCAAAATTTTCGCCTTAATTTCTTGAGAACAACGGTTGTATTATAACCACATATTTAATTTTAAGTTTTCATTATTTTTTCCCAATGAATTTCAATTCAAGAGACTATCTATCTGATCTGTACTAGAAAGAAATAGGTTGTTGTGTGAGAAAATTCAAATTTTCGGCTTCGTAAAATTTTGAAAAACAGTTGGCAACATTTAGAAAATTTTCTTTATTCCTTGAAATTGTGATTTAAACTTTTCTCGTAAATGCTCTTTAGAAAATCATGACAATTTTTTGTGATTTTTAGTCGAAAATTTTTGGAAATATCTCTTATATTTTGCAAATTTTTGGATATTAATTTTAATAAAATAATTCGTTGAACCACTGAAGAATGCATAATTTCATCTTTTTTCTACTTCAAAGCCGGGATTGGCATAATTGAATCGTATCGTATTTTTCGTATTGGATCGTATCGTTTTTTGCGATACGATCCGATCCAGTTTTTGAATCAACCCTTCTAGATACGATACGATCCATTTTTAATTTTGACCTCCTAGATACGATACGATCCAGTTTTCAGTTTAATAATGAATTTTTTTGTTCGTTATCAATTTTTCCACCAAGAGAGTTTAATCCCGACGTTCCAGCATTTAAAAAAATGAGCTGGAACTGACTGCGGACACACTAGCTTACGCTCAATATGGCACCGCGGATGAAAAATCCTTACATCTGTTGTTGTAACTGAAAGGTGCTTAGTTAAAATTTAAATATTTCGATGACGCTTTTAATTTATAACGAATCTTAGATCAAAAATACTTCTTTATAAAGTATTTTTCAAAGTGACCTTCCGCGCAACAAAGTGACCACTATTTGAATTTGAAAACCTTATTTGCAACTAACGAATTCATCGCGTTTTTAAAGATAAAAGTTTTTTCGATAGGATACGATCCAGTTTTAATTTCGACCCCCCTAGATACGATACGATCCAGTTTTCAAATCATCCTCCCTAGATACAATACGATCTATTTTTTATTTTACCCCCTCCCTAGATACGATATGATCCAGTATTTTTTCACCCTTTAGATACGATACGATCCAGTTTTTATTTTACCCCCCCTAGATACGATACAGTTTTTTACCCCCGTAGATACAATACGATACAGTTGTTTTTACACCCTCTAGATACAATACGATCCAGACTGGATCATCCAGTTTTTATTCTGCTCCCTTTAGATACGATAAGATCCAGTTTTCAAATCACCCCCCCCCCTAGATACGATACGATCCAGATACGATCCATTTTTCATATGCCGATCCCTGCTTCAAAGTGTTATTGAAATGAACGGATTTAAAAAATACGACATAAATTATGTCACATAACTCATTATTATGCATGGTAGTGACGGGAAAAATGCTCACACATGGACGGTTCATTGAAAATAATTCCATCGTCGAGCAAAACCGTTCCAGTTGATCTGATATAATTTGTATTTTGTATTTCTTCTTTTAACGCCATTAATTCACTTGTGGCTATTCAAATACGCTGTTAGCAATTTTTAAGTGGCTTGTATACTGTAGACAGTATACACTGATATTTGCAAATCCTGAATCCTCAATGAATAAGTTTTAGAAAAATCAAGTGACTGTCCCTCACATTTGAAAGCGAACGGTACGCTCAGCATACTACGCTGCATACCATGAAAGAGCAATTACTGTGACCCCTTACAGAACATTGAGATTATATCATTTTATTATCGTGTGACTCCTCTTCCGAACCGATCACATTTTTTCAAACTCGGGTCCGAACCGATCCGATATTGAAAAATTTTGAGCCGAATTTCGAACCGATCGGAGCATTGGAAACTATGCTCGAGATTGCCCTTCTCTGCTTAGTGACTCACAAATTGGCCCCTTAATGCCACATTTTAATTCTATTTAGCTGACCTCACTGTCATGTAGAGCTTCTAGAAAATACCAAGTCAATTAGCTAACAAAATGGGACAGTCCTGTGGTACTTATTGCATAAATCGTATTTGATTCGAGTCACAATGACTTCTCTGGGTTAATATCTTGATTTTTAAGAATTTTGACATTTTTTTCTTGATCGAATGACCTCGGTATGAAATTCTTAGAAGTTTATTTCGTTTATCGCTCGTTTACCTCTATTCAGTATTTCATCAAATTATTTCTTAAAACTTATTGTTCATATTTCTTTTATTCTTTTTCATTCTTCAACTCTGTTTTAGAGATTCTGTAACTTCAGAAGAAAATAACAATCTGTCAAAACCAAAAAATAATTTTTTTCACTCTTCAATTAGTCGCGGTTTTCTCATAACTCCATTATAAATTAACCATATTTAAGACCTCAATTGATCTTTAAAATATTCATTAACTTCACGATGATTTCCATTTCGGCATCGATATTTAGTGTTCCTCTTCACTGACTGCCCGCGCTTGGAAACGCTCTCTCTCTCTGGAAACACGGATGATTTACTTTTTCAATCAACATTTTATTAATAACATTTTATATGATAAAAGAAATAATAAAACTTTAAGGATTCGCTAAAAATGGATCGTATAATACCGTAGAATTTATACGATATTACTATTTGAATCATGTGATGCGAAGGTGAGATGAGGAGACAGTCGAAGGTTTTATTTTGGTCACCCGGATTCGAAACATATTATTAGGGTAGTATACAAGACGATCGAGTTTTAATTTCAAACCTCGTTTAAATTTTAATGGTGTTTGGGCATGCTCAAAACTTTGATATTCGAAAATATTTCTAATTTTTGGAATACATCTGATTTGTTTTTGCCACTCGGAAGAAGACTAAGTCTCAGATTTTACATCAGTTAACCAAGTTAAATAAAGGAGATAAATTGTATTATCATGTAAAATTACCGGTTGACAAACGGTAAGATAGACAGACTCATTTTTCTTTTCACACCACCAGCTGGTATCAAATCTTATGATGCTCAAATGTTTCTCTCGAAAAATAACTCCTGTAAGTGTATTTTGAGAATCCTATTAGGAGAATCTTATTAGGAGAATACTATTAGTAAACCTGTAATACGCAAGCTCTCAAGAAAGATGGCTTTTATCCCTTTTTATATCTCCATAGCAAAAGATAGGAAACATTTGAGGATAAGGTAGAAAATCGCCAAAAGCCATTTTTTGGAAGACTTTATATGGGCGTAGTGAAGTAAAATGAATGTAAATTTGAGATTTTGACATTTAACAGCGAGAACAAGAGTTCTAAGCATAAAATTCCAATGTTTTGCGGGATCAGATCATTAGATCAAATTCTTCAAAATAATATGAAAATATTTTTTTCGCCACCCGATTATTTTGAAAAATGCAAGTGACTATACTCATAGAATAATACATTTTAATTATGTTGGCAAATATATATATTATAGATTGGGCTATGCAAAAAAAAATATTTTTATATCTTTTAGAATTCGACCTAATAATCTGATCCAGAAAAAACATTGAATTTTATGTCCAAAACTATCAAGTATTATCGCCTGTTCAGGTTTCAATATCTCAAAAATATAACATTTCCTATATCGACCCTATAGAATAGATTAATATATAATTATATTCCCTTAGGAGAAGATCGATATGTTCTTTGGTTATAATTGGTTACATAGATTAGACAACTAAAAAATATCGATCTTCCTCCTAAGGGGATATGTGTCGAATAGAGTGTCACATCAGTAACGTGTTCCTACAATTATCTACTGAAATCCACTTCGTAAATACAATCGGATTTCCCGAGGCAAGTGTCAAATGATTTAATTCTTAGGCTTTCAGAACTATCATATATTATTGCAAAATTGCTCATTAACGAGCTGCTACTTTTAAATGGTAGGAACTCGTTTTTGAGGGGACCCACTTTTTGACTTATATCCCCTTAGGAAGTAAATTGTTAAATTTCCGTTTGGTCTAGTACATAATATACGTTAAGTAGTACCAATGTACCAGACCAAACCAGAATTTAACAATCTACTTCCTAAGGGGATATATTAATGGTGAAAATTGTCATTAATTAAAGCAAATATTCAATTTAACTTGTACTTTTCCAAATTTTTTTCACAAAATTCAAAGCAAAAAAACAGATTTTTAGTGTATTTGAATAAAATTATGCAGTAAAATAAATATAATTTATTATGATGTTTCATGAGAAGTAGTATCGGCCCATTTGAGATCGGTATCCAGCTCTCCAGCAATATAAGAATCGTTGCATAAATCACTTGTACAACATTGACGGCATTTCGAAACTTTCATACGAGTTTCAGAAAAGCATTGGGCTAAGAATTTATATGAATACATTTCATAAAAACATGATAACCTGTATGGGGAAAATATTTTAACTTAACATTTTATAACAAAAAAATTTTGATAAAACATTTTTATATGCTCTTTGGAAAGTTCCAAAAAAAACTTCTGTGGAGGCTCCAAAGCCTTATTTGAGGCCAAACTTTGAGCGCTTATACTGTGAT
Source organism: Oikopleura vanhoeffeni (assembly GCA_004367855.1). NCBI lineage: Eukaryota > Metazoa > Chordata > Appendicularia > Copelata > Oikopleuridae > Oikopleura > Oikopleura vanhoeffeni. Next base: position 228,001 of record SCLH01000978.1, on the reverse strand, counting down.
AACTACACATCCGATTTATGTCTTATTGGATTTTTGTGAAAGCAGAAGGCCACAAATGTTAAAATAATCCAAAATATTATAAAATTTTTAAATTTATTGGTAGAAAATGCCTGTCGAAAACCACATTTTTCATCTAGTCTACTGATTGAACTTGACTTTATTATTGCTATATCTTTAATCGAGGAATAACGAGCATTCTGAGTCAAAGGCGACGAATTAATCCGAATTAATTCGGCTTTTAAAAACAACTCATCTGATTAAGTTTTTAGATAGCTCAAACTGAGCACAAATATTTAGAGAAAAATAAATTAACTAAAAAATGGTTCGAATCAGTTCATTGTTTCCAATTTTTTTAACAAAAACTAATAATAAAACAATTTCAGTAATCTCAGAAAAAAATAAAAAATTGTCCAATTTGGATCAATTCTTTTTTATGTTTTTATTGACTATATATTTGTGCTCAGTTTGAGCTATCTAGAAACCTAATCAGATGAGTCGTTTTCAAAAGTTGAATTAATTTGGATCAATTCGCCGCCTTTGACTCAGAATGCTCGTTCTTCCTCGATAAAAGATAAGCCGAAATTAGGCTTCCATCAAAAAATAATCTGTAAGTTACCGTAATCTGTTTGTGTAGAGTCAAAATTTTGGATAAAATTATTAAGACACGCCTCTTTCTGTTGACATCCAGTTAAAACGCGAACCACCATGTTCCCGTGAATTTGTTGCTCTTCAAAAAAGCAAGACGTTTGATCGGGTTCACATACTTCTGTTACTAGAATTTATTTGAATTATTCTCAAAACAACGACTAAAATATTATACACGGGGTGTTTTACTGAGTGTTTTAAAGAAATATGATTTGGGATTTTTAGATTAATTTTTACGGTGGCTTATTTTGATTATATTTTCTTTCCTCAAACTCGATAAAAAGGAGATTAAAATCGAATTTTTAATTAAAAACGGCAAAAGCGTGACCGCAACGAAATTTTGGTTCAAACAGAATAAATATTTTTTGAATAAGTTTGAAGAATAATTTTAATAATTTGATGGAAAAATTTAACCATGGAAAATGCGTAGTCGGAAAAATGTTTTTTTAATTCAGTTTCAGCTTCCGGAAACTTTTTATTTGCCTATTTCAGGTAGAATTTCATGAGCCACAATTGTCAAACCTTCTCAAATTGTCAGTTTCTAATTTTAGCCGCCAATTACAGCATCAGGTGGTGCCAAAAACAAAAATTATGTAATGGCAAAAATTGCATCCAAATCATGCATTTCCGGTGGGATGAGCAATTTCTTAAACTCACCAAAATTCTTTGAATTAAAAATAAGGGGAACTTTCGGGGGTCTGTGCCGATATTCCTCCGACCAAAATGATACTTCCCCAAGATATTTTTGGTCTCTGTGTTTTTAAACACAGCCTTGCACGTGAGGATTAATTCTAATGATCCAAATTAAATGTTAATATTGTTACAAGATATCAGTAAAAGTATCATACGTTAGATAATAACGCAGCCACAGTGTATCAGAAAAGCTCTTAATAATCAATCGTAAAGTAATCAAATACTTCAGTTTTCTACGTATTGTTATAAATTATTTTTAAACATATAATTATGGTGCTTGCATTTTTTGTTTTTGAAAATGTTATTAAAGAATTATGCTGCATGATTCAGGCTTCAAGCTGAGTTTGTTTCATTCAAAATAACTTATAATTATTCAAAACGCCTTGGTGAAGTTTCAAAGGAAAAGTGCCTCCCATTATACGCTCATGCCCAAGTTTTTGAAACAAAACTTTGTTCTATCGTTGCGTCATGATTAGGGAGCGAACCGGCAAATTTTCCGACTAAACCATAACAGTTCACGAAAATTATTTGACCTTACAACTGTAAATTATTTGAACTTAACACTTGTTAATATACCTAGGGAGCGCACCAGTAAAACTAACGAGAGAACTACAGTAGTTGATACAAATTATTTGACCTCACGGGGTTGTTGACCCAGAAAAAAACGATTCCGGGCAGAAAAAAAAGGTTTTTGGCCATCTAGTGGTCAGAAACTGACTTTTTAAAACGCCCATTTAGAGCACTAACTTCGAATTTGAGCATACAGAACTCCATTTACTCAATTTTTCAGAATTAGGGCCGTTGCCAGAATAAAATTTGCTACCTTTTAAAATTAAAAAATTTTTGAAACAAAATTCTGACAAAAAAAATTTGGTCATTTCGTAAATATGTCGGACTCTATTTTTTTTCTAAAATTTTTTCTCATCTCTTCCCAGGTCTAATTTTTCTGTCAGATTGTGCCAAATTACCTGAAGAACAGGCAAAAAGCAAAAGTCAAACATCCCCGACCATCCCCACGTCACCAGCCAAAATTTAAACAAAAAAACAAATTTTAACCGGTAAAAAATCGGATTTTTGAAAAAAAATTATTTTTTCATTTAGAATTCTGCTCAAGATTTTTCTTCTCGTCTAGCTTCAAGAGCAACCATTCAAAACTTAGAAATTCGCCTGGTGCGCTCCCTCAATATACCTCAAGGAAACTGATTTTGAGCATTAAAAAATCTTTTTTAGCCCTTTAGTGGGCCAGAAAAGAGTCACTACAACAATCACTTATATTTCTCATTAGCCTTTTAATTCGGTACTTATTTTATTTTGGTTCTTGTCATTGTAATAGCAAAGCAAATCTGGCTGAAAATTATTATTTTAAGGGGGTGGGCGTCGTAATCTGGTACCAATTCATAATTCCATCGCCTCATAATAAATCCTAGCGTAGTTGTGAAAATCTGAGATACTCGTTTTATAGGTCCTAGCCTTGTCGCCTAACGATTACTACGATACATCTCAAAGAGTCTCAAATCACTTGTTACATCACACCACAGGTGGTGAGTCTGTTCTATGAGCACAAACGTTTTTAAAAATCATCTTCTTTAGTCCGCGACATACAAAGCGTCTCAAAAATATATACAGAGTACGGGAATGAGTGCAGGTCACTAATAATGTTGGAGACCACGATTTTTGAAATTTCCCGCTTCTTTGAATTTTGTGTAGTCGAAAAGTTACGCTATTGAAAAAATGTATGTTGAAATTGAAACTTTGCTAAAATTGACTCGATTTTTATAAGTTATGGCGAGCGTCGGCATAAATCGATTCTGGGTACAGATTCATGTCTAAAGTCTACGAGTTAACTGTAGTAGTTTATATAATTTTCAGCAACAAACATTTATAACAATGTTGTTCTAAAACAAGGGATACTATTGGTACCGTACCAAGTCACACCATTTAGACAACGTTATAATTTATGTTATAATAACTTCTAAACCACCCAATTAAGCAAGCTAGGGGTCGTCAGCTGGGGACTCATCTTTTCAAAAAAATTAGATACTTTCAAAATGACCAATGTCGGCCAGTCTAAGCCCAGTGTTTCAATTCTTGGTTTCGATCATTTTTAGTCAAACCTTTATTAGCAGCACACAAAGCATAAGTTTTTTCGTCACATTTGGAGCAACTTAAAGACAATACAGAGCTAAAAATAAAAAATAAAACGAACATTTTGGATTATTTGAAAGTTTTTGAGAATCAGACCTTTTTATTTTGGCAATAAAGGGCAAGCCACAATTGTGCGTAACTTTGCGGCAAGTCAAGAACTTCTAATTTGGCTCAAGATTCGGAGAGAGATTAGCTCACTCGGCTCAATCGGGATTACCTTACAACCAAATTATTTAATTTCAAAATAAAATTTGACAAATAAATTTGCGGTGAGTTACCAGATTCTATGTTGAAAAAAGCCCGTGATGAATATTTTTAGAATAAATAAAATTTTTTTTCGAAAAACACCAGGTCAAATAAAACTATTTAATACGAATCGCAAAATAAATGTATGATTATCTCAATAACGGCGCAGTGCGCTGTTCGACTCCACACTTTTGTCTGATTGAGCATATATACAGCTGTTGGGAATCAAAATAAATTTAAAATAAGTTCGAAATATTCATGAAATAATCACGTTTTTTAGGAAAAAATTGTTAGTTTTCTCGATCGAATGAAATTATTTGATGATTATTACAATATAAAGGCAAATATGGTATATATGAATTAATAATATTACATCATTGTATATGATATACCGACGGTATAATACCGTATATGAGTAACATAGTATACAACTCTGGTATGATTTTCACAAATTGAATATTTTATTTCTATACTAATTTCGGAATAAGATACTTTGTAATTTCACTTATAAAAACATATTTTCGCCCAAGAACTTCCTGGAATATAATTTTTTCTTGCAAAATGGTCTCAAAAAACTTTCCTAAAAATTGGGTTATTTCAACTTTTTATCTCATTTTCAAGTCGAAATTTATTTAATAAGATGTAAGACTAAGACAAAAAAATGACCTTTCAATCAACTTCATAAAATTTGAACCTATGAGCGAAATTTTATTTTATTTTAATCACCGATTTTAAAAAGGGATAAGAAAGATAAGTGTCTGCGAACATTGTTTGCATCATTTTTGGATGATTCAAAGTGGCTTGAGCATTACAAAAGGCTCTGGGCCTCAAATTTGGAGGCTCCAAGGGTGAAGCTTTTTTGAGCTGGTGGGTCAGTCCATTAACCGGTTCGTTGAGAATGTGACAAGAATGATATACATACATGTAAATTTGTACAAAAATATTATAGGAAACATCTCAAATATTAAACATAATTATAAAAGTCTAATTTCACGATAATTTGAAAAACATATGTTTTGAGCAAAGTTTCTAGAAATGGTGAATCTAAAATAAAAATAAAAATTTGTTGGCTGCTCAGTTTTGGAGTGAGATTTTTGCGCGATGGAGGGTGAAGATAAAAATCCGTTTGTCATTTGTAAATCGACCAATTGGAGAAATTCACTTTTAGTTCATGAGAAAGAACAACTTGAACTCAGAAGATCAGAAAGAAAAAAGGAAAGAATACAAAAACACTGAGTCATATCGTATGAGTCAGACTGGGGTTCGAACAGGGTTACAAAAAACTCTCCTAGGGGAATCAGTGCTGAAAAAAATAACACTCTTGGGGTGTTGTCACAAATTACTGTGAGTGCGGCATAAATGACGTCATTTTCCAAGAAATAATTTAAATCAAAGTGACTTTCATATAAATTATATGATATGATACAGGGGGGGGGCAATATCGCCGAAAGTTTTTTGCCAAAAAATTTCGGCGATATGGGGACAGATAATGAAAAACGCGTAGGTGTTCGAAGTGACGTCATGTGCCATTTTTTTTGATATCATAAGGAGTTTAACAATAGTTTCGAATGAATTGAATCATTAAAATGTATAGAATTTAATACTCCACNAAACGTAATCGAATTATAGTTGAAAAGAGTAGATTTTGGAGAGTCAATCCTGAAAATGACGTCATTCATGACGCTCAAAAAGTAATTTGAGACATAAATCTCAAAAAATTTCGGCGATATTGTCAAATTCGGCGATATTTGCACATTCGGCGATATTGACACTGAAAGTATTTTAGCCAAAAATCGGGAAATTGCGTAGGTTTTTTTTGGCGATTTCGGCGATATCCCCCCCCTGTTTAATGTTAATTTTGTATTTTTAAATGAGCCTGTCCATCAGCAGCATACTTATGTCACTCGAACAATGGGAGATAACATTCCAAGGATCAGAAAAGAAATTTCCGAATTAGTTAAAATCGAACCAAATCAAGATCAATTTGCCGATCCACAGTTAGCGGAAAAGGAGAAAAAAGCTAAGGTAAAAATGTCATCTTATAATAGCTTAAAAATTTTGCCAATTTTAATGATCTTGTCGGGTAGACAGGACGATTTGAAATGAGAAATTTAAAAAGTCAAATTGGTATCGATTTCATTATCTCGTCAAAAAAATCTGGTGATTTAATTTGTTTTTCAAAATGTTATTCAAGAAAAAACAATTTTTTGGATACGTTTGAAAATGTCAACCACTCAAAAAAATACAGAAATTTAACCTTAAAATTAGTTGATTTGAAAAAATTTCAAAAAAACCCTGGGTTTTGAAATTAGCGGAAAAATACGAAATCAGCTGATAAAATTCATACCTATTATAAATTTTTGCTTATTGAAACCCTGTATATCTCTTTATCACTTTTTGGTTAGAATGCGTAGCCACTACTCCTTTTAACCTGTAATTTTACCGTTGTGGCTACGCATTCTAACCAAAAAGTGATAAAGGGATATGACGATTTGAAGTAAAGAATTTTAAAAATAAAAAATCGGTTTTAATGTGTTTAAGGGGGTGCATCGACTCGGCAACTGGAGTCAATTTAACTTACGAAATTACATTAGTTGCCTACTTTTTCTGCTTAATTGTAGCTGAACCAGAAATAATGTGCATCTACTTATAAAAATTTTGCCAATTTTAGGGAAGATTTAGAGTCCGAACTTTAATTTTTTTGAATTCGTAAAAATTTTCAAAAAAATCAAAGCATACTAGAAATCGTTTTCTGATCGTTTTTATTTGAATCTATGAATAAAAGCGAAAAACAGCCTTTAACTTTTTCATGCATTCTGACTATTTTCTGACTGCTGTTTGAAAAACTATAGTTTATTTCTCATTTTTTGTGACTTTTTTAGAAAATTATAGAAAATTTTCTGCAATAAAGTTCAAAATTTTTATTAGTGGTTTTTTGAACTCTCCATAAAAAAATCGCAGAACACTATATAAATGTTTCGTATCAATATAAATATCCGTTATGGTCAACTATGAGTTGAGTCGTCCATTATGCATTTTCTAAACTATCGATGAAATTTTTTAGCACCTAGCTGTACACTCGATAAGGCTATTGTGCACTAAATATTTAAAAATTTCGTGCGGTCAAAATTTTAAATAAAATTGTGGGTGTTATTTTCATGGAAAAAACTTTCATATACAGAAGGAATTTTTAATAAACACATCACAGACTTATAAGCAACAGAAGACTTTTACGCGTCATAAACCCAAGTTTATTAATTCTCTTTAAAAACAATTGTAGTCGAGTTAGTTGGGAAGGATGTACGTGAAAAGTGTGTTTCTTATTTTCCCAATAATAATTATGTTAGAAATAAAAAATATAAACGATTTGCAAAAATGACACTTTTATTGAAGTACAAAATAAAAAAAATAAATTATATTTCTTCATTTATGTCTCTGAAAAATGTACAATCTGCCGGATCGATGCCACCCCCTTAAGCTATCTTGTAGAAAAAAAATTTGATTTTTAAAATTCCTTATTTCAAATCGTCTATGGATAACCGACCCTCAGAGGACAGATTCTGAATATTTTGATGATATAAACAACGCGGGATACTAGCACCTAATCAAAATCCTGGATTGCAGAATAAGCCGATTTCATTGGTCAGATTTGGAAGGGATCAACCAATCAAATAATCAGATTCCGCATTTTTCAAATATTCAGGATCTGTCCTATGAGGGTCTGTAATCCATATATTCGACCGAATTATAAAAGTGCGCAAAACTCATGCTGTTTATTTTGAAGATTATTTTTAAGTATGGTAAATCTCCGCTAGAATCAATGAATCAGCGAGATCGTCAAAATGCGAAACAATTAATTGAATCAAAAAGGGAAATTTTCAAACTTGAATTTGCTCTCAGAACTCGCAGAGAAAAAATACAAAGATTGCGTTTGAGATCACAATATGCAGATCATAAGGTAAATTTCACTTTATTACTATTTCCAAAATCGATTAAGATGCACGAGTGCATATAAATTTTTTTTCTATTCTGGCGCAGAACTATTTTGGGGAAAAGGCGTGATGATTACGTAATTTTCATTCAGATCATGACCTAGCCTGCTTAATCTGTATTTTATTGGTCTGATCGAGTGTGTAGGTGCTAAGTCAGTCAGTTGGGGAATACGTAAACTGTTGATAATTTGAAGTTGAGCAAAAATACACTGATGACTTAGCACTTACACAGCTCGATCGACCCGAATAAAATACAGATTAAGGCAGGCTAGGTCATGATCTGATGAAAATTACGTAATCATCACGCCTTTTTCCCCAAAATAGTTCTGCGCCAAATAAAAAATGAAATTTATATGTGCACCTGCATCTTAATCGATTTGGAAATAGCTAATAAGAAATTTTACCTTATGATTGCATATGTGATCTCAAATCGCAATCTTTGTATTTTTTCTGCTGCGAGTTACTGAGAGCGAAATTTCAATTTGAAAAATTTCCGCTTTTTGATTCAATAATGTTTCGCATTTTGACGATCTCGCTGATTATTGATCTAGGGAGATTTACATACTTAAAAATAATCTTTAAATGAAACAGCTTATTATTTTTTGCGCTACTTTTTATAATTCGGTCAATATATGGATGTACAGGACTCAAGCGACAGATCTGAATATTTGAAAATGCGGAATCTGTATTTGATTGGTTTGATCCTTCCAAATCTGACCAATGAAATCGGCTTCTATCTGCATTCCAGGGATTTGATTAGGTGACTTAGTATCGCGCGTTGTTTATATCATCAAAATATAGGAATCTGTCCGTCTGAGGTCGTTATCAAGACGATTGGAAATAATGAATTTTAAAAAATAAAATTTTTTCTACAAATAGCTTATAGGGGTGCATCGATCGGCAGATTGTACATTTTTCAGAGAGGATAATAAGAAGAAAAAAATGATGAAATTATTTTTTTTTATTTGTATCTTCATAAAAGTGTCCATTCCTTTAGCAAAATGCGTTTATATTTTTATTTCTAACATAATATTATCTGGGAAAATAAGAAACAACACTTTCACGTTAACATCCTTCCCAACTAACTCGACTACAATGTTTTTAAAGACGATATTAATAAACTGGGTGTTATGACGCTAAAAGTCTTCTGTTGCTTATAAGTCTTGATGTTGCTTTATTAAAAATTCTCCTCTTGATTGAAAGTTTTTTTTCCATGAAAAAATAACACCCACACATTTTTATTTAAATTTTGACCGCTAGAAATTTTAAATATTTAGTGCACAAATAGCCTTATCGAGTGTACAGCTAGGTCTAAGAAATTTTCATCGATAGTTTAGAAAATTGCATAATGACGAACCAACTCATTAGTTGACATAACGGATATTTATATGATACCTAAAACATTTAATAGTGATTCTGCCGATTTTTTTATGAGAGTTAAAAAAGCACTAATAAAAAATTTTGAACTTGATTGCAGAAAATTTTCATAACTTTATCTAAAAAAAGTCTACAAATAAATGAGAAATAACTTATTAGTTATTTCAAACAGCAGTCAGAAAATGTCAGAACTGCAGAAAAAGTATAAATGTGCTTGTATTTTCGCTTTTATTCATGAGATTAAAAAAAAGATCAGAAAACGGATTTTAATGCTTTGATTTTTTTTTGAAATTTTAGAAATCTCAAAAAATTAAAGTTCGGACTCAAATTTCCTAAAATTGGCAAAATATTTGTTAATAGTAGAGCACATTATTTCTGGTTCAGCTAACGATATAAGCAAAAAAGTAGCCAACTAATGTAATTTCGTAAGTAAATTGACTCAGTTGCGAGTCGATGCACCCTTAAAACACATTAAGAAGCCGATTTTTTATTTTTAAATTTTTCTGCTTCATTCATAATCCTTTATCACTTTTTGGTTAGATGCGATAGCACCGGAAAATTACAGTTTAAAAGAGTAGTGGCTTACGCATCTAACCAAAAGTGATAAAGGGGTATACAGGTTTCAATAAGCAAAATTCATATAGTAGAATTTTATCAGTCTGATTTCGTATTTTCTCGTAATTTCAAAACGCCAGGTGTTGTTTGAAAATTTTTTCAAATAACTAATTTAAGGTTAAATTTCTGTATTTTTTAATGGTGGATTGACATTTTCAACGATATCCAAAAAATTGTTTTCTTGGATGAACATTTTGAAAAACAAAAATTAAATTCACAAATTTTTTACCGAGATAGTGAAATCGGATACCAATTTGACTTTTTAAATTTCTTCATTTCAATCGTCCTGTCTACCCGACAAGATCATTAAAATTGGCAAAATTTTTAAAGCTTTTATAGATGACATTTTTTACCTTAGCTTTTCTCCTTTCCGACAACTGTGGATCGGCAAATGATCTTGATTTGGTTCGATATTTAACTAATTCGGAAATTTCTTTCTGATCCTTGGAAATTTATCTCCATTGTTCGAGTGACATAAGTATGCTGACTGATGGACACTGGCCTCATTGAACAAATACAAAAATGACATAAACAGCGGGGGGGGATATCGCCGGAAATCGCCAGAAAAAACCTACGCAATTTCACGATTTTTGGCTTAAAATACTTTCAGTGTCAATATCGCCGATGTGCCAATATCGCCGAATATTGACAATATCGCCACATATTTTTGAGATTATTTCTCAAATTACTTTTTGAGCGTCATGAATGACGTCATTTTTCAGGATATGACTCTCCAAATCTACTCTTTTCAACTATTTCGATTACTTTTGTGGAGTATCTAATTCTATACATTTTAATGATTCAATTCATTCGAAAACTATTTGTTAACTCCTTATGCATATCAAAAAAATGCACTTTGACGTCACTTCGAACGCCTACGCTTTTTCATTTTCTTCCCCATATCGCCGAAATTTTTTTGGCCGAAAAAACTTTCGGCATATTCCCCCCCCCTGTATCATCTCATATAATTTATATGTCACTTGATTTAAATTTTTCTTGGAAATGAAGTCATTTATGCCGCACTCACAGTAATTTGTGACAACACCCAAGAGTGTTATTTTTTTCAGACTTGATTCCCTAGGAGAGTTTTTTGTAACCCCAGTCTGACTTCTCGATATGACTCAGTTGTTTTTGTATTCTGTTCCTTTTTTCTTTCTGATCTCTGAGTTCCAGTTGTTCTTTCTCATGAACTAAAAGTGAATTTCTCCAATTGGTCGACTTACCAATGACAAACGGATTTTTATCTTCAGCTCCATCGGAAAATCGGCACTCCAAACTGAGCAGCCAACAAATTTTTATTTTTATTTTAGATTCACCATTTCTAGAAACTTTGCTCAAAACATATGTTTTTCAAATTATCGTGAATTGACTATTATAATACTGTTTAATATTTGAGATGTTTCCTATAATATTTTTCGTACACATTTACATGAACATTTACATGTAATGTATATCATTTTGTCACATTCTCACGAACCGCGTTAATGGACTGACCCACCAGCTCAAAAAAGCTTAACCCTTGGAGCCTCCAAATTTGAGGCCGAGCCTTTTGTAATGCTCAAGCCACTTTGATATCCAAAAATGAAGTGCAAACAATGTTCGCAGACACTTATCTTTCTTATCCCTTTTTTAAATCGTGATTAAAATAAAATAAAAATGTCGCTCATAGGTTCAAAATTTTTATGGAGTTGTTTGGAAAGGTCATTTTTTGTCTTGTCTTACATCTTATTAAATAAATTTCGACTGGAAGATGGATTCAAAAGTTGAAATAACCCAATTTTTAGGAAATTTTTGAGGACCTTTTGCAAGAAAAATTATATTCCAGAAGTTGCTTGGGCCGAAATTATGGGGTTTTTTTTTTATAAGTTGAAAGTTACAAGTATGCTTTATTCCGAAATAGTATAGAATAAAATATTCAATTTGTGAACATATACCAGAGTTGTATACATGTTTACTCATATACGGTATTATAACCGTCGTTTCCTTAT
>SCLH01000978.1:167873-203798 GCA_004367855.1 Oikopleura vanhoeffeni | reverse complement strand
CACGATTATATGGGGGGGAAACAATTTCAATACAAAGACGAAATAAAACAATTTATATTTTTAATGCATAATAATCAAAATTTAACTATGCCAGTAACAATGACAAGCAAGGCATGGAAAGAAAAATGGGCTAATATTGTAAGTATATCTAGGGTTCGGACCGGGAGAGGAGGTTTCTCATAGTAAAATTTGCTACATTATAAAAAAAAATGTTTGAAAAATTTTTTTGAAAATTTTTCGTTTAAAATTTGTACAATAAACTTTTTTTTTAAATTTTGAAAAAGAAAAAATATTTGGCTGAACATGCTCTAACGTAAATTTTTGAATGTTCGAATAAAAAAATTCTAAATCAAAAAAATGCCGTTCTCTGATTGGTCGAACTTCATCCGATTATCAAATAACGCATTTAAAATGAAAAAAATTGCACAAATTGACCAAAAAACATTTCTCGTTTTCACTTATCGATAATATTATTCAACACCGAATAAATTTAGTCTTTTGAAAACGACTTATTTGATTAAGTTCGTTTTGCCGACTTTTCACTTGAAAATCTTATTTTAAATCTGAAATGTAAAAAAAATAAAAAGGGGGTCCGATTTGGACCAATTTGATTTTTTCCAAAACATGTACAGTATATTTTTTTTTATTATGGCATGGTCATAGAGACGACCATCCGATCCTCTAGACAAACATGAGATGTCGAGAATTTAGCTGATTTTAGGTCAATGCTAATTTTAGCCTATGCTAATTTGGCATGGTTTTAAATTCACCTCAAGTGTCGACGCCACTTGATCTCACGCCACTAAAATTATTATATGGATTACCGACCCTCGGAGTAAAGAGCCTGAATATTTGAATGATACAATCAACGCATGATATTAGCACCCAATCAAAACCCTGGATTGCGGAATAGGCCAATTTCATTGGTCAGATTAAGAAAAGATCAATCAAATGCTCAGATATCGCATTTTTCAAATATTCAGGATCTGAGCTCTGAGGGTCGGTAATCCATATCTCCTATTCACACTTTTTGTAAATATCCCGGCCCTGATTAGGAAACGTAGTGTGATTTTAAGTAGTAGGGCCGGGATATTTCCAAAAGTGTGAATAGAGGATATAACAACGTGTTTTGGCCAACATACTCAAAAACTCGAATATCACCTCCAGATATTCATATTTTTAGGTATTTGCTAATATTTTCAGCTTCTCATCTGAGATTCGGCCTTAAAATGAAAATATCTTTATCAAACTTTTTTAGATTCTTGCCTTCACTGGTCAAAAAACGATAAAATGTTAAATTGAGTCCACCCCCTCAAATTTGTATTTGAGAATTTAAATTCTTCTCTGACCTTGTTTTTATTCACATCTGAACCCAGTTTGAACAAGTACGGTAGTTGGTTGGTAAAGCGTTGAAATTATGTTTGCTGATGTGGCACTGACCTCTTAAGCAGCACGGATTGAGAGGTCAAAACTAAATTCTAAAAATTCTGCATTTTCGTACCATTCATTATAAAGGTCGTCTTTAGGCTTTCTGGAAGTTTTTTGACTGTATAGTCCAAACAATTCATAATCAGTGACACAATTCACAAAATAAAACAAGGTCGAATTTACGACAGGGGCACTTTTTAAGGTCACAAATACAGTATAACGATTACGAACTCAAAAACGCACAAATAATAAATAAAAAGTTCATACAATAAAGTTCAAACTGACCTTTTGCAAACTTTTCAGGACAATATATAAACAAATTTCAAAAACGAACAAGGCAGTCTTTTTAACACGTAGACTTTAGACATGAATCTGTACCCAGACTCGCCACAAATGTCACGTGATCTTATTTTTTCAATAAATAAGATTATTTATGACACATTTCAAACCTTATTTTTGGATATTCCGTCACGTGATTTTATTCGGACTTTGGTTAATGAGAAAAAAGTCTTTAAAAACGTTTACAGTTTCATCCAAATAATGTTTTATTCGATCGTAATTATGAGTACTTTTCAAAAAACGATATGGTTATCGTATATCAAAATATATCCTTCCAATTTCAAGTTCTCTAGAACTTGTAAGTACCCTCAAAAGAATCCCCGGATAACGGGTCAACTTTTGATGAAATTCTTGGCAACATATGGGTCGATTAATGTTAACTTGAAAGGCGCCAGCGAGCCGAATAAAACCCTGTAAATGTGATGCATTTTTATCTTTGAATAACCGTTAAGTACCAATAATTACCCCATATTGCTAATTATTGTTCTATGAGAAATGTCGACCCTTTCCGATTTTATTTTTTGTGTACTTTCAAGTTAATACGATGAACTGAGATTGCCTTGACTATTGAATGAGAATAAAATATTCCAAACCAATTTAAAGAGTCATTTACTAAGATTTGTGAACCATATAATGTATATTAGATCAGAGCATGCAAATCATTTGAAGTTCAATATTAAAATAGTTTCAAATAGAAATAACAGGTTTTAATTTCACCTTCAATTGCTCATTTGTGTAGTAATAGAGCTATTTTTCCAACTTTTTGTTTCTTATCCTCATTAAATGCCTATTCGTTTTGAATTTTTTTTGTTTTTTTAATTGTTATAGAAATTTGCTGAATAATATTTTAAGCTATCTGAAAAAATGTATGTTGAAATGAAACTATTGCTTATAGGCTCGATTTATAAGAAATTGGGAAAAAAAAAAAATGGGGTGGGCACTAGTGCCGGAAATTCGAGTCTGTGTACAGATTCATTTTTTTCTAAATCTACCTTTAAAAAGACTGTCCTTGTCGTTTTGAAGATTTGTGTTATATATTGTCCTGAAAATTTGAAAAGCAGTGAATTTATTGTATGAACTTTTTATTATTATTTGTGCGTTTTTGTTTCGTAAATCGTTATACTGTATTTTGTGACCTTAAAAATTGCCCCTGTCGTAAAATTACCTCTTGTTATTTTGTGAATGTGTCACTGATTATGATTGTTTGTGGACTAACAGCTCAAAAACTTCCAGATAAGCCTAAAGACGACCTTATAATGATGTACGTGAAATGCAAAATTTTTAGAATTTAGTTTTGACCTCTCAAATCCATGCTGCTTAAGAGCAGTGCCACATCAGCAACATTAATTTAACGCGTTTACCAACCAACTACCGTACTTGTTCAAACTGGGCTTCATGGAATAAAAAAACAAGTGTCAGAGAAGAATTTAAATTCTCAAATTACAAATTTGAGGGGTGACTCAATTAATCATTTTATCTTCTTTGACCATGAAGGCAGATCTAAAAAGTAATAAAGATATTTTTCATTTTAAGCCGATCTCAGAGTGGGGGATAATGTCTAAAAATAAAATGTCTAAAACTAAATGTCTAAAAATCTAAAAGGCTAAAAAAAATTCACCTAGGTTTAAAATGTCTAAAACTAAAAATGTCTAAAACTAAATTCTAAAAATAAGAATAACAAGTACTAAAATGTCTAAAACTTACTCGAATATATGGGGGTAATGTCTAAAATAAAAATGTTCATGCAACTAAAAAATCTGAAACTCAAAATGACCTGACAACAAGCACGACAAAAACTGAGCAATAAATTCATTACGATTTTTAAATTACATTTAGATCTTAATGCCAATTTAAACACTACAGCATGAACCGTTTCCAACAAAGAGAACATTTGAATTGAAAAATTGGCAAAATAAACTTTATTAACAGTTTAATACAGTAAATAAATGAAACTTTTAGATTAAACTTTATTGTGATTATTGAAGATAAAATGGCAGGATCTATTCGATTATAGATTAAAAGAAAGCGAAAATTAAAATGTCCTAAAAAGAAAAATTTCGACTATCTGATCATGCACATAGAGGGCGTAAAAAATTTTTTTGCAAAAAAAGTCAAGTACGAAATACAGCTAGAAAATTTCGAAAAATAAAACCACAAACGTTCAATTATTCAAATAGTCGATCGATCACTCTTGTAAATTTTCATTTCAATACATATTAAGGGTCCCTAATTTGCGATGTACACGGCCTGCACATTGATTGTCAAAACATACGGGGTTAATGCAGGAGTTAATAGGGATTATTAAAGGGTGTGGAAGTCGCTATTAGGCTGACTCGACGCGTTTTTCGGTAAACTGACGAAGTTGTTTGCAAAATTTGCTAACTTGAGAGAAACCAGATCTTTTATGATCATTCTCCCCTATGGAATCTGATACAATGCAACCTACGCTCACACATGGAACCGGACTAAGCCCCCCAGAAATAAACACTAGAAGATTATTCTTCTTCCAGAATTTTACATCAATTTCTTCTTTAATTTTTGTCAGGCTCCTGAAAGCTGTACAACAAAAATTTCCCCCATTTAAAAAAAAAGAAGGGGGGTAGGTGTTAATCTTGGTACCTTTCAATTCACGCCTCAGAACAAATCATATGGCAGTTGGTAAAATTCGAGGATACTCGTTTCTAGTATCTAGCCATTCGCTAACGACTACACATCTCATCAATCAATGCTGACATCACACCAACCAGTGGAGTCTATTCTAGAGCACTAAAAGTTTTTTTTAAAATCTCTTCTTTCTTTTAGCCCCACATTATACAAAGCGTGCTCAAAATGTACACAAAGTAGCGAATAAATGAAACAAAACAAAGTGTGAGAAGGAATTTTTCGATTCTTGACTTTTTTCTTCTAGAATTCAACCTTTGAACGCGTATTTTGCCAGTTTTTCGACTTCAAAACTCTATCTTCATGTTAGACGAATGTTAGAATGAAGCCATTTTTTTGACTTAGGTAGATAAATATAATGCGGGTAAATGATGAGAAGGATATTTTGAATAAAGTTCTAGGAATCTCTAAAGAATTGAATGAAAGTGAACCGGAAATGAAAAGTTCGAAAAAAAATTTCGTCGTGATCGCGACAAGAAGTTACCACCAATTGTAAGCTGACGATTTCACTGATCAAAAAGTTTGGCTCACAGCTAATCAAAATTTAACCAATCAGCCGTCAAATTCATGACTTGGTTTAACATTTTGCTTTAAAAAATTAATTGAAATTTCTAGAATTCGATTTAGACATTTCCGATAAATTTTAATGGTCATGCATCGTTTCGGTGCGGTTATATCACCATTAAAAATGTTCAATCATGTGGAATACGGTTTTCTCGGGTTAAAGCAAAAAAGATTACGAATTTTAAAATTCTAATTTGTTCTAATTGTTTTGAAAAGAATAATTTCCACCATGAGTTCCTTATGTCAACTTTGTCATACCGATATTAATTTATCATAATTATTCCATAAGGGCTCAAAAAATTACGACACCTTACCCCCTAAATGCCCGATTCTCGAAATTTGTTTTTGACAGCCATATTTTTTTTCGTTTCAATTATCTGTTAAAATTTTTGTTTTGTTTTTTTGCGGATTTTTTTTTCGTTAAAGCAAAATTAGAGAAAAAAGCTCTAATAATTGTTTGTAGTGCTTTCACCTTGAAGACTTATTCTCCAAGTTGAGCAAGTTTGTCAGTACTAGCCTATTCCATATAAGCTATGAAAATGGCCGCAAAAACTTAAAAAAAACAGCCTCATCGCGTATTTGTGTCGCTGATATGGCTGTTTGTTGAGTTTACTACGCGTTTTCTAGCTGATCTGATTAAGTGCCACTGCACAACTTGTTCACTTGAGAATAATTCTCAAGGTCAATAAGCATATTTGTGATAATGATACAATTCCAACCTACGCCCACACCATGAACCTTAATTATATTGCCGAAATACCACTCAGAGCTTTCTCTCTACAATAATTCATCACTTTTCTATTTTTTAATTGTTAGGCTCGGAGAAGCGAGTAGCAAACAATCATTAGAGCCCTTATTTTTCAAAGCTTTGCTTGTAACGAAAAAATATCGCAAAAAAACAAAAATTTTAACGAAAAAGGAACAATAGGCCGTCAAAAAATATTCCGAGAATCGCTCCACATGGACTTTTCGTATGCTTCTCTGGAGTCCTGACAAAAAAAATTGAGAAGAATATTGAAGGCAAACCTATATTAGAAGATAGCTTTTTAGTGTTTTTCTTGGAGGCTCAGTCATGTTCCTTTGAGGTAAGTTACATGTATCAGATCTACCAAAAAGCGCTGAAATGTATCTTGAAGTCTGGTTCCGAAAGTTGAGCAAATTTTTTTGAAGCTACACTTCTTTCCAGTTTTAACTGAAGAAAACCGCGTCGAAACCGCCTATATTAGCGACACCCACACCCTTAGGGGTGTTGGTGGTGTAGAATGGGAATTGCTTGGGAAATACCCGAAATTATAGAAATGGGGAAATGCCTCGAGAATCAGAAAATACTCATTTCACAGTGATGTTTAAGGACATCTCAAATTGCTCTCCCCGGAAATTTACTCATTTTATTTTAATACTTATTACAATATAAAAAAAATTTAGTTTCGAAAAAAAGATTTTTTTTGCATTGCCAGCACTTTACCTTATTGTAGTTGTAGAAAAATCTATTTGTCTTTCTTCGTTATCTCATATTCCTAATTTTTAGTTTCTCACAAAACTGAGGGAATGACGTACCAAATTGCAATTTTTATGAAAATCAAATGTCCGTTTATTTTTCTCTTTATGTGAAATTGTCTCTAATTCGCTATTCTCGAATATTTTAGTAAAATATTGCCTTTCACTCAGTGAATTCTATCGAACACTATTCACGGTTATTACTCGAAATTGAATTATTATCAAATATGTGGTAATTTCCAACATAAACTATTGTCATGAATAATTTCAGGATATATAATCTAAAGACAAAATCTTAGACAATGTCTTGTGCCAATCGCATATCTACATTAATGGTTTTCCAATTATTTTTATAATTGTCAATAATTAGAAATTAAGTTTGTTCAAATATGAAGTTAGAATACATGAGTTAGCTCAGACAGATCCGCAGGCAAAGAATTAGTTATTTGGATTTTCTTGATTAAACGGATAAGGATACAAACTGGAAGAAAAACGAAGACAGGAAAACTCGATTGTTAACGAGACCGAATGCCAATTTGGAAGAAGAATGCTTGAAACTTTTCACAAAATTTAGTGAATAGTAAATTTCATGACAACTGTTCCTAATTAACAATATCTGTAAGAATACCTAGCCAAATTACAAATTTTAATCTGATTACATACATATTTATTTTTATATCTTTTATCTTCAAGCTCACGACAAGTTAAAATTGCTGATCCTGGAGATAAGCACCTGAAATTAAAAATTTTGAAACATAGCATGTTTTCTAAATTGCCTTGAAATTGGTAATTTATTTTTTAATAATTTTTAGACATTGTTCAGTCTTTTAGATATTTCACTCCAAAATCTTTGAGACATTTCAATTCCCTATGATTTTAGGTCATTAGACATTTTAGTTTTAGACATTTTATTTATTAGACATTTTAACCTTGGGAGAGATTTTTTTTAGACATTCTAGATTTTAGACATTTTAATTTTGAACGTTAACCTCAGGAGAAATTTTTTAGACATTTAGATTTTAGACATTATGCCCCCACCCGAATCTCAGATTTAGAAGCTGAAAATATTAGCAAATACCTAAAAATATGATGATCTGGATGATATTCGAGTTTCTTGAGTATGTTGGCCAAACACGTGTTATTATCCTCTATTTCACACTTTCTGGAAATATCCGCCCTTACTACTTTAAAATCACACTACCGTTCCTAATCAGTCCGGGATATTTACAAAAAGTGTGAATAGGAGATATGGATTACCGACCCTCAGAGCTCAATCCTCAATATTGAAAAATTAGCGTATCTGAGCATTTGATTGATCTTTTCTTAATCTGACCAATGAAATTGGCCTATTCCGCTATCCAGGGTTTGATTGTGTGCTAATATCAATGCGTTGATGTATTCATTCACAATATTCAGGCTCTTTGACTCGAGGGTCGGTAACTCCATAGTATATATTTTTAGTGGCGTATAAATCAAGTGGCGTCCGGAACACTTGAGTTGTGAAATTTAAAACCATGCAAATTAGGCATAGGCTAAAATTAGCATGGACTCCTAAAATAGCTAAAATTTCTACATCTCATGTTTGTCGAGAGGATCGTAGGTCGTCTCTACTGACCATGCATATAAAAAAAACGTACTGTACATGTTTTGGAAAAATCAATTGTCCAAATCGGACCCTTTTATTTTTTTACACTTTCAGATTTAAAATATGATTTCAAGTGAAAAGTCGCAAAACGAACTTAATTCAAATTAAGTCGTTTTCAAAAGACCTAAATTTTAATTCGTGTTGAATAATTTATATCGATAAGTGAAAACGATGAACATGTTTTTTTGGTCAATTTGGTGCAATTTTTTTTCATTTTAAATGCGTTATTTTGATAATCGATGAATTTCGACCAATCAGAGAACGCATTTTTTTTGATTTAGATATTTTTTTATTCGAACATTCAAAAATTTACGTTAGAGCATGTTCAGCCAAATATCTTTTCTTTTCAATAATTTAAAAAAAAAATTTTATTGTACAAATTTTAACGAATAAATTTTCAAGAAAAATTTTTAACATTGTTTTTTATAATGTAGGCAAAATTTTACTATGAGAAACCTCCTCCGGCCGAACCCTAAGATATACTACATATAGACCATTTTTCTTTCCATGCATTGCTTGTCATTGTACTGGCCATAGTTAAATTTTGATTATTAATGCATTTAAAAATATAAATATGTTTTATTCGTCTTTGTATTGAAATTGTTTCCCCCCCATTATAATCGTGCCCAACAACCAATAACGAATTTGGGGTTTTAGGGTCTCCCCTAACGTGGCGAAGCCCACATCGACACACTTTAGGTGGCGTTTGGGGGGTTTCCCACCGCCATATATATTTCGGCCCTAAACCTCCTATCCCGGGTCCGAACTTTAGAATACTTAAATATTAGGCCCATTTTTCTTTCCATGCCTTGCTTTCAGTGTTACTGGCATAAAGTTAATTTTGATTATATGTCATTAAAAAATATAAATTGTTTTATTTCGTCTTTGTATTAAATTGAATACTTACGAATCTGGCAATTCTTGATCCAACTTCGCGTTTTTAGACATGATAAATCTTTATTTGAGAATTTTTTCTAGAGATGCTTTTCAGATTCAGTTTCAAGCCATTTCATTGCTTCGAAAGCCGGCTCATTTGTTAACATGAAGAAACTCGTCAAACAAACTGACAATCAACACCAAAACGTTTTTCTGATTCTTCATCTAAACACTTTTATGTTAAGGAGGCTGGCCACTTGTATTAACGGGGTGGTCAGATTGGAGATTTTTGGCCATTTTCAATTTGCGGGCTAGATAATATAGACCCAACTAAACACGTGAGTTTTTTTCGATTTCTCCTCTTTTTTACCAGACTGCTAGACAGCCAAATCTTACGGAATATAGGCTAATTTGTTTCTACCCGTCGAGTTAAAAGAGGGAAATCGAAAAGGGACTCACGCTGTACTTAAGGGCGTTCTATAGGCAAAATGGACTTTTGAATGGTTATTTCTCTCGGCATAACATAGGAAGGTAATAAACATTTTGAAAGTAGTTCGTATTCTGGAAGACGTTTGATAATTATATTTAAAAGAAGAATGTTGAACCAACCGGGTAAATTGAGGCTTAACCAGACCAAAAATTCCTGAAAAACGCCTAGTTTTTTTTCGTCACTATATAGGAAAATGTTTCGAAATTTGGCATATCTGCGAAATTCAAAAGGCGGAAAAATTTTGTAGATTTTTTATTTCTCACTAAAAAGGTATCAAAGCTGGCGAAAAGGACTTGTTTTGCTATTTTGCCACGGAAGTTGTCATTTTTTTTCATGCTACATGGCAAACTTATTTTTCTGCATCTGATAGTTTTTTTGTAAAAATTGTGCAACAAAATTTTGCTGTCTGATGTGCTAAACGATTCANTTTCCACAAAATTCTCTAGTAAAATGACTCTTAAATTGTTGTGGAATATTTTATTTCTCGTTCAAGGTCAAGGTCAATCTCAAGTTCATCGTATAAACTTGAAAGTACCACCAAAATAATCGGAAGGGTCGACTTTTTCATGAAAATATTAGCAACTATGGGTCAATTATGTACTTAAAGGTTATCAAAGATCAAAAATGATCACATTTCACAGGGTTTTTTGCTCTCTGGCGCCCTTTCAGTACATAATCGACCCATAGTTGCCAAGAATTTCATCAAAAAGTTGACCCTTCCGATTCTTTTGAGGGTACTTACAAGTTTCTAAGATGAACTTGAAATTGAAGGTAATTTGATATACGATACACCATATACGGTTATTTGAAAAAGTACTCAAATTACGTCAAAAACATTAATTGATGAACTTCAAACGTTTTTAAGACTTTTTTCTCATTACACCAAAGTCCGAATAAAATCACGTGACGGAATAATCCAAAAATAAGGTTTGAAATGTGTCATAAATAAATCCTTATTTTTTGAAAAATAAGATCACGTGACCTTTTTGGAAAATATTATTATGTTCAAAACTCTTCAATTAAGTGTTTATTAGCCCTCAAAGTTTTTCGGCGTAATTTGAGTACTATTTGTGTACTTGAACCAAAATCTAATTTCTTAATTTGAAGGTCACGTGATCGTTTTTGAACTTTGGTGTAATGGATAAAAAGTCTTAAAAACTCCTAAAGAACATCTTCGCTGATTTCAAAAAGTAATTTAAGCATTTTTTGAAAAAAACAGTACTATTTTGACCGACTTTATTTCTGAAATATACGGTCACGTGATCATTTTTGGGCTATGGTGTAATGGAAAAAAAATCTTAGAATTTTTTTCTGATTACGGTGAAAGGTTTTTTTTGATGATTCGAAATTATTTTTGCAGAAAATAAGTACTGTAATACAGTAAAAAATTTCGAAAAAAAACGCACAGACGTCATTTTGTCTTAAAGTTAATCGATAACTTTATAACTGATCTTGTCATTAATGTTTAAGCATCGTAAAATGCGATTAAATGGTGAATGGTCACTATTTGCCGGAAATCGAGTCTACGAGTTAATGGAGGTTTTTTCAGTACAATTTCAAAAAACAGCCTGAAAACGTATGGTTATTGGGGATGACTGAAGCTGTATTTTTTTCAGTTATCGAGTTCATTCGAGTATTATTATCTAGAATACAAACATTTGGATTAAAAAAGACAAATGTGTTAACTGAGATTTGAACTTCCAGTTTCGAACATCATTTACCAGTGAACCGTTGACCAGGGAAAAAATAAAAAAAATTGTTTGCCACAAATTTAGTCAAGTTAGGCTCAAATTCACCCAATTTGCTATTTCACCCAAGACGGCTAGACAGCCAAAATCCTAAGCAAAGTATAGGCAATTTTGGCTGTCTACCCGTCTGGGTAAAAAAAAGGAAAAATCGAAAAGACTCACGCTGTACATTAAAAAACCCATTTATTGAAATCTGGTCTGGTCTTCGAGGAAAAGGACTGAGTAAGGTGGGTGAAGCTGACCCGAATAATAAAAGAGCGCAAAAAATAAAAACCAATTAACTTATTTTAATGATTTACTTTTAGAGTGAGGTAGAAGAGATTCCATTTACGAGTCCCCAAGAATTCCAAGATCAAATTGAAGAACTTGAGGATCGTAATTTATCATTGATCGGATATTTTCAACAATCTGAGGAAGAATTCGATGAAATTGAACGAATTTATATTATCACAGCTTCGAAACTTGACGTCCAAATTGATCAACTAAAATCACAAATGGAAATTATGCATTCAACAGCAGAAAGAGATATCATCAGAGCTGAAGGTTAATTAATGAAAAATCACGTCTATCAGACATTTTTTTAATTTGGGGAGGGGGGAGTTGTAGGATCCCCCCACGTCGGCTCGCTTACATATATTATTCAAACTGTCTATTGGACACTTTTCTTTATCGAAGATTATGCTCATACCTGGTATTTTTGCAATTTACTATAGTATATCCTTTTAGCGTGTTATTTTAACGTTGTGGCTACGCATTCTAACCAAAGCGTGATAAAGGGAGATATATGATATATTATATATCCCTCTATCACACTTTGGTTAGAATGCGTAGCCACTACTCCTTTTAACGTGTGATTTTAACGTTGTATATCCTTTTTGGAACGGAACTCCATCTTAAAAACGCTTACTTTCTCTATAGCGCGTGTTCGAACTCTACTAATGTTGTCTTAGTGATTATATTGAATATGATTTAGGCAAAGGTCTTGATAATGGAACCGCTAAATTTTATCGGTGTAATCACTCAAGCAATCACTAAGACAATCACTTAGACAACATCAGTGGGATTCGAACACGCGCTGTAGAGATAGTGAGCGTTTTTGAGATGGAGTTCCGTTCCGAAAAGGATATTGTTTGCCTATGTTAGCAAAAATTCCAGGCAAAGGCATAATCTTCGATATGGGGAGTCGAGGGCTATTCCAATAGCAGAAAGAGATATCATAAGAGCTGAAGGTTAATTAATTATCAAATTTAACTAATCAATTTAGCATGTTGATAATTATCGAATTAATTTTCAATTTGGGGAATCCATAATATGTAATTATAATAATAAAGTCCCGACTATTAGACACTTTAATTTTTAGTACTTATTATGTACTTATTATTATTTAAGGGGTAATAAAAATAGCTGAAAATTTTATATAATACTAAGCAGGCCTCAAAAAATGATTGGTGGTGGTCTTGTGGTTATCCCATAATAAGTTCTAGAGGACGTCACATTGGTTAATTTGGGTGATTTTGATTTAAACAAGGATCTTACAGTTTATTACTGATTTAGATATTTTATATTCAACTTGACCTTAAAACGATTGTCTTTAATTTTATCGAGTAATTTATTTTAAATTCTTTAATACAGTAGATATCCTATAAAGAATTTTTGCTACATCTCAAACCGCTTTGAATCCACCACTTAAAGATTTGCCACAGTGAACTTGCTGGTGACGGTATAATCAATCATATGTGATAAATGTTCATACAGGGCGCTAACGATTGAAATGTCATGGTGCGCTCTTACGCCTTATGTGGACATACATTGTCTATGGTTTATAATTCCGTCATTAACAATTTCGCTACGGCAAATCTTTTGGTGATGGTTTTAAATCAGTTTGAGATGTATCAAAAATTCTTTATTTAATATCTACTGTATTTAACAATATGGAAAAATTTCACCCGATAAAATTGAAGATAATTGTTATAAGGTCAAGTCAGATATGAAATATTTAAAATCGGTAACTAACTGTAAGATCCTTGTTATAATCAAAAACACCCAAATTTATCACTTTGACGACTTCTAGCGACCTATTTTCAGATGACCGCGAGACCACCACTAATCATTTTTGACGCCTGCTTAGTTTGAAATAAAATTTTCAGCCAACTGTTTTGCGGACACTACCCTTTTAATCACTGACTTTGAAAAAATAAATTTTTTAGAACTGAAATTCTATTGTGGTATGTTTGAAGAAGGCGACATTGAATTTCTGGATCAGGATGCAGAGTTAAAAAAGTTCGAAAAAGTAATCGCGCTCGTTTATAATGAAACAATCGGACAAGATCTAGAAA
The DNA here is from genome assembly GCA_004367855.1 of Oikopleura vanhoeffeni. NCBI lineage: Eukaryota > Metazoa > Chordata > Appendicularia > Copelata > Oikopleuridae > Oikopleura > Oikopleura vanhoeffeni. The sequence goes on along the minus strand of SCLH01000978.1, from coordinate 190,214 downwards.
TGCACGTAGACTCCCTAACAATGCTCACTTTTATAGAAACAAAGCTCGAAGAACTTCTCAATATAGAAGAACATATGCCACCATCTATGGTTAAGGAGAGAGCTAATATAATTTGACAAAATCGGCTCAAAATTAAAAAAAATTGACTTCAGGTTTTTGTGATACATGAGGCCCCTGAGGGGGGGGGCAATATCGCCGAATGTTTTTTGCCAAAAAATTTTGGCGATATAGGGACAATAATAACTTTTTTTTTCCAAAAATGAACAACGCGTAGGCGCTCAAAATGACGTCATATGTCAATTTTTTTTGATTTTATAAAAAGTTTCACAATAGGTTCGAATGAATTGAATCATCAAAATGCGTAGAATTTAGTACTCCACAAAACGCAATAAAACTAAAGTTGAAAATACTAGATTTGGGAGAGTCAATCCTGAAAATGACGTCATTCATGACGCTCAAAAAGTAATTTGAGACATAAATCTCAAAAAATTTCGGCAAAACTGGCAAATTCGGCGATATTGGCACATTCGACGATATTGGCACTGGAAGTATTTTTAGCTTAAAATCGTGAAATTGCGTAGGTTTTTTTCGGCGATATTGGGCCGGCAATATTGGCCCCCTCAGTATATCTTTTTGACGATTTGAATTCATAGATTTCTAAAGTCAAAAATTGGTACCGATTTTATTTGATCATCTTGTACAGAATTTTTTGCGGTCATTTCAAGCTGCATGATTTTTTGGTTTTCAGATTTTTTCTAAAAAAGGTGCGAAAAGTGACTTTTTAGTACGCAACGTGGCGCGTTAGGCGTATTTATATTTCGAATAAAAACCGAAAATGATATTTTCGCATTTTATAAATTCCCCTCTAACGTCACTTCCTGGCCACCCTAGTTTTTTTGCCGATTTATGGTCCAAAATAAAACTCTGAAAAGGAACATCAAAAAGAACGAGATAAAATGCGGCGAATTCAAGCTCGTGAAGAAAAAGCTCAAGATCTGGAATTCAAATTGAAAGAAAAAGCTCTAAAGGCCAGACACAGAAATGCATCAGACGTGAATAAAGACTCGGTAAGAAAACTTATTCAGAGGTCGCGACCCGCCAACATAGAAGAAAGAAAAAAGAATACGAAAATAATGATGAAGAAGATGACTCCGAATTTTTCAGATAACTTAATATATTCCATGAAAAAACAAATAAATATTTTATCAAACCAAAAATCTGCGTTTAAAATTACACGAAAACCACATTTTATCATGCATGAAAATGACAAAAAGTTGTCATAACCACCGTCTGATCACGTGACAGTATTATCAAGAAATAAGGTGTGCCAAAATAGTACTATTTTTTTTCAAAGGTACTCAAATAACCTTGAAAAAATTTAACCGGTAACTTGACAAACTCTTGAATCGTTTTTCCCATTAAAGAAAAGTTCAAAAACGGTCAGGTGACCTTATAATCAAGAAATAAGGTTTTGCATTACTATACTATGTTTTTTCAAAAAAATTCAAAACGGCGAAAAATTTGAGGGTCATGATCGACATAATTTAAGAGTTTTTAGGTTGGATATATGACATATTTTAAGTCTTATTTCTTGATTATATGGTCACGTGATTTTATTTGGGCTTTGGTGTATCGAAAAAATAATCTCAGAATTGTCTTTTTCGAGACTACCTATTCTAAACGGAAAAGCTAACTCCTCTTAGGGTTTATTATGAAATAAGCCTAAATATTAATTTTTCAAAGTGACGTGAAAAAATTTCTGAAAAAAAATGTGCTTCAATTTTTCGTAGGCCTAAAAAAACCACGAAACCACTGAAGAGTAAGTTGGCTTACGTCGACCCGATATTTTCACGTTTTAGTGGTCAAAATGAAGGAAACGTCTTTAAGTTTGAAGAAAGATATTAAAAAAAAATCGAACAAAAAAGCAAAAAAATTTTGATGTTATTAGTGGTTTTAAATAATTAATGATTGATCTTGTTCATTTTTATGACATTATAACTGCAGAAAAAGTAGAAACCGNAACGATTTATAATTTTAAAGCAATTGCTAACGATTTTTAAGAAAAATTTTATGTACAATTTTTTTTCATATAATGTTGAATTTTTGAGAGCAAGTCTTCATCATTAATAATGATTCATTATGTATCATCAGTGAACTGAATACGAGTAAATTTTGTACTTATGTGAAAACTTGTTAATTCTAATCAATAATCCAGTTTTTCTTACTGGTTGAGTTTCCAATTTCTTATGGATTTTGCTAGACTAGGTATAGGGTCCAATAAAAAAACGGAGAACAGAGAATTGCCTTTTTTTAATTTGATCCGCTCGAATCCCTATAAAAATGAGAACCCAATCTGCAAATTTTTAATTAAAATAGGCCCGACAAAACTTTTTTGAAATGTTCTAGGAAATCATGAATAAAAATGATCGATGCAAAAAACATTTCAAAATTTCCCCAGAAAAGGGTTCAAAAACGCAAAATTCGGCTTTGAAATTGCTTATCAGTTGGATTGGAATTTTGAATAAATTCGCGAATAATTTCGCGACGTTAATTTTTTTAGAAAAATCCTGATTCTTGAAAAACAGGACATAATTTTTTCCAACATTATTTCTTGGTCAATTTCAGCAAATAAACTAAAAGTTTGTCGAAAATGAATGAAATATAAGCTGGTCGATTTTTGTCGTTCTTACGCTCATTAATACAAAATGAAAAAATAGCTCTGCTTAAAAACGATGTTTCAGATGAAATTTGAAAGTTTTTTATTATTAATTTGTTACGTTTATTCAAACGTTAATTAACGTGTGTTAGACCGGGGCTAAATGTCTCGGTCTAGTAAAAAGGCCCATGCAAATGGGTTGACCCCGTGTTAGACGCTTTAAGTTGCATATATAAACACTCTTGACTTCAACTGATATCAAACATATACTGATATGATAACAAACAATATCCTTGATATGCATTGTAATTGTTTGTTTGATATGAGTGTTTGTTTCCAACCATGACTAGTAGTACCCGCGGAGGCGAAATATTTCAAAATCCGGGATTTTCAAATTACTGAAAATGACGTCACATCTACACCACTAACCATTTATGGAAACTCACTTTCGCGAAAAAAATGGTTTCCATAAATTGTTATGGTTTAAACCGCAAATTGAAACTTTTTGGTAATTTTTTATTTTATTTTTAAATTACAGTTCAGGGATCAATTATAGGGCGGCCCGAAATCAACAAACTTTTCAGAAGAGTTTTGAGCAAATTTAACACCAAAAACAATGTTAATTACCAAACATGCTTGTTTTTCAAAAATGTTTCCATAAATGGTAATGGGTTTCCATTCAATGGTTATGGGTTCATTACATGGTAATGGGTTTTCATTACAGAGGGTTTCCATAAATGGTTAGTTAGTGTACTGAAAACAATTTGTTTGTGGGCTACAATTTGAAAATAAGTCAAGGAAATGATAACTTTATACATTTCTGCCATTCCTTTTTTTCAGTAGATCAAGGTAGGCTCGACAAAACTTTTGTTTGCTTTCGGTGAATGATTTTTTGATATGTTCTTGGAAATCATGAATAAATATCTTTGCTAAAAAAATTCAAAATTTCAGGAAAATGTTCAAAAAACGGAACACTTTCTCCAAAAAGTAAATTTGTGGACATGCAATATTTCATAGATAAATAGAAAAGTATGGACCATACTGTATGATGAATCTTTATCACAAACTCTTTATTCTGATTCGAAAATGATTTAATAAATCGAAAGTTTATCAAATTTTTAGTCTTTTTGAATTAAAGAAAAAACATATAATATCTCCCGAAAAAAACAAACAATAAGAAAGTATCTTGTTATTATTATTATTCTGGTTTATTCGCATTCTCAGGGTAAACAGGAAGTGGCTTTGCATACATTTCAGCAACAGTATAGTGAACAAGCTTCAAAGTATGTTTTAAAATAAATTAAAGTTTTTGATTAATACAAAATTTTACCTAACAGAGAGAAAGTAAAACTATACGATTTTTAGAAAAATTGAACTTGTACAGCCTAAGTTTTTTTTAATTGCCACATTTTTTTCTTCTGGTGGATAGACAGTCAAAAATTACTATCTTTTGGCTTAGATTTTGTTTGTCTAGCGACGGAAGAAAAAAATGTGACAATTCAAAAAAAACTCAGACTTATTCCAGCAGGTTGAAAATTCTAAATCACAAATTAATGACTCCCCAACTCAGGCTGTCCCAGTCACTCACCTTTTTGATGTTTAGTCCGAAGCTCAAAAATCGAAAAAGTACATTTGTCAATTTGGGGTCGCGAAAAAAAATTTGAGGTCAAATGACCAAAAAAAATCTGGGAAAATCCGGCTTTCTGATTGGTTAAAAAAAAAGTTTGTCAAAATCCAAATTTTAAGGGCTTTAAATAGGGCGCCTTAATACACTGATAATCAGGTGATTTTTTTTTTAATTTTGTTTTCTATTAAAACTCGAGTTATAGGACTCTGAATTAGCCCAAAATCGACGAAAAATACGATTTTTCTAAAAAAAAGGGTTATGAAACCTTCTCGCTTTGTGGGTTTTTTTTTTAAGTTACTTGTCGAATGACACCTTGCGGTTATTATAAGAGCTCTAAAACTTTGAAAAATTTTTGCCCTTTATTTAGAGCTGGAGCCTTCAAATTTGAAATTTTGGTCATTTTTTGACACCAGATACCCTCTATGAAGTAAAATTGTCAGATTTTGTGCAAAATTTTCAAAAATTAAAAATATTGTAAAATACGCCATGGTTTCGTGCTTGACAATGATGTGTTTAAATATCAAAAATATGAATATTTATTTCCAATTTATCGAACTACAAAAAACCTAAACTGAAAAAAAAATCGTCAAAATTCGACGAAAAATGACGATTTTTTTGGGAAAAAGGGGTATGAACCTACTTGCTTTGGGTTTTTATTCAAAGTTACTTGTCAAATAGCAACAATGCGGTCATTTTAAGGGCTATTAAGATTGAAACAAATGAGTCCTGTTATTATTTCGCGATCCTACAAAAGTTAAAATTTTCCGAAAATATTTTCATTCAAACCTTCATCAAAATCTTCATTAAGAACAAAAAAGAACGATGTAAATATGATAAATATTGAATCTAATTTATTTAAAATTGACTTAATTTTCAACTTTTTGAAACGCGGTGTTGAAACGCAGTGTATTTCATGCAGCGTTCAGGGAAGGATCAAGTCTTACTTTTATTGCATCAAGTAATTTACTTGGTCATTTTTGTACAAACAAAACGGTAAAAAAAATCCGTAACAAAATATTTGAAATATATTTTTGTTTCTAAAAGTGACAATTCTCAAGCAAAAAATAATATAAATAAAATTTCCCTTTAAAAACTGTCATGACCATGCGCCCCTTAATCTCGTTCGATTTGAACATACAAGAGATTTTTTTGTGACGATTTTGAAATAAGGATTTTCAAAATTCAAAAATTGGTTACTGATCTTGTTCGGTCATGTGATACAGAAATTTAATTTTATTTAAAGAGATTGGTTGCATTATTTCAATATTTTGTGTACTTAAGGAGGTGGTCGTTGCATCTTAAGGATTTTTCAATAGCCAATTTGTCCGTAAAAGAACAAATCGTTGAACCAAATATGACTTCTCTCTGATTATATAAACAAATTCTTGCATCATAAGAGAAAATCACGGCTCGTCTCTAATCAAAACGTGCTTAAAACATTATGTTAAATGTATCTCCTCCCTGATTTTTTAAGGTACAAAAATGATCATACGACCACTGAGCAACAGAGTTTTGGGTAAATTTCTGGATTTGGCTTCAGAATTACAAAAACAGTATTTTGCACTAGTTAAAATAAGGTCAAAATAGTTTTCTTTGCACCATACTTTGTCAGCGGTCCTGCTAACGTTCTGTCCGGTTAATTTAAGTCACAAAATCATTGTTCTACCTTACAACTCAGGAGGAGATACATTTGAAATAATAATTCATAACTTTTATAACCACGGTTCTGACTGGACGAGCCAACCGTCACCTTCTAATTTTTTTAGGATGCAAAAGAATTTGTTAAAAATATTCCAGACGTTATATTTGGTTCAACGATTGTACTTGGGCGACAATTAAGCCATTGAAAAACCTTAAAATGCGACGACCACCCCCTTAAGTTAAACACTCTCTCCCTTTAAATACACAAAATTTAATTTTCTTACCAGATAAACTGATTAGTAACCTTTTTTGATTTTTGCAATCCTGGTTAAGAAACTCGTCTTCTTATTTAATCACATCAAAAAAGTGCCGGTTTACCGGACTTGCGGTCCCAACCTTGCGGCTAGGAAGGGAAAAAAGATTTGAAAAAAGGTTTTACTAAAGTTATATATTAGAATTATATAAGAATTCGAGCCATTGTCTCAAAAATTTCCAACTGAATTGTATTTTATTTTTCTTCAGTGTCATTATTTCTTGTCTCGCTGGCCAATCAGCAACGAGAAAATACTAGTCTTAATAATTTTTGGCCAATCACGAGTCGGACAGGCTTGCAATCAGCCAATCAGCCGACGAGTGCGAAAAGTTTTGCGAAAAATGTTATTTTTCTTAGTGAATCCACCTTCAGAGAACGGTATCGTACAAATAACAGGGCAAAAATTTTAGTTTTTTTTTTGAGGTCAGGGTGACTCTCAGATGATCATTAGCGGACATTTTAAGGCTAATTAAAACCCAAAGCGAGCAAGATCAAAATATTTGTTGAGCTTTGAAATGGGATAAATTGGATTTTGACCATTCAAATATTAAAGTTATGAAAAAAACTTTGAGCAAAAAGTTTTCTCGTGTTATTGCGCTGCGCATAATCCCGCAAAGTACTTATTCATAACTTCAACTTGATTTTGAGGATTTCTGACCTGGGACAGCCTACTTCCCACCCTCTTAATATTCCCACCTGAAAGGCCCAAACTGCAGAGATTAAATCAGTATAGATACAAAAATTTGTTACGGTCTGGCAGAAAGGTCCCTCGGTTTGTAAGTGGGGTTCTTGGCTAATATCTGTACGTGTTTCGCGTCAGGTTGTGTGGTATTCTCCGGAATATAATTGTGGATAAAGTGAATGGCCTTAAGCCATATTAAGGGGGGAGTAGAGCTCCTCATCTCGATGTCATGCTGTTTTACGAGGCCCGTTATACTCCCTCTTTTACAAATACAAATTGTGCGTTCAAAAAACCTCAAAAACTTCGAAATCCTTATTAGAGCTCAGTTTAAGAGAATAATGAGAAAATGTGGTTTGTGCTAATCTTAAAATGCTTTATTGTTGAGGGGTACCAAGAGCAAATAGCTCAGGGAGCTCAACAATCTCAACAGGATCAAAATTATATCCCACAAGCTGGATCCCAAGGTTCAAATACTCCTAAGCCATCTTTTTTGCCAAGAGGCAATTCTAGAGTTTTTGGAACAGCTAAACCAGCTCATTTAACAGCTCACAATAGTAATCAAGACTATAGATGGGAAGTTGCAGGCAAGTTCAAATTTAAAATTTTGATTAAATGTAAATTGTTAAGTAAAAACTTTTTTATTACAAAAATAGGCTGTCCGCGCAAAAAATCGATCTCGGAATTTGAATAAGAATACTGTTATATTTACTATTTTATATTATTAAGAATAGTGTGAGTTAAAACATAACAGTTTGGGAAATATTGAAACGATTTTCAAAACAAAACTTTTTTGAGATATAAATTAAATGGGCTTCTACAGTATCTTTTTTAACAAAATAAGTTTTGTATAAAGTTGATTTATTAATTTGAAAATTTTAAGTTTGAAGAATAATTATGTAGTGTATCTGGTCAAAATAGCAGGAATTATAAAATTTATTTTGTGAATTTTGTTATCTTGACCTTTTCAAGTTTTAAGAATTCCTGAGTAGAACGTGCATATTTTGGAAAAATTCCGCTGTTTCTGAAGATATTTTCATAAGAATTTAACCCATCACTGATTTATGAAAGTTTCAAATAGTTTTTCAATTTACATTTTTTCACGAAAATCACACAAACAGTCTTTTCAAATTTTGAAAAAAGGTCATTCTGTAGGTCTTGTTGAAATAATAATTAAGGGAGTAGGTGTCGGTTTTTTGAGCCCTTTATAGAATTAATTTATGATACATTAATATCATTGACCCAAGGAATCTTATGGTGGCATTTATTTTTGTTCAAAACAATCTAGAACAAAATCTAGTATTTTCGAAATTCCAAAATGTTTTGGTTTAACCCGCATAAAACCGGTATTGCACCATGATATAAACATTTTTGATATGTGAATATGCCCGCCTAAAACGATGCATAAAATTAAAATTATCGAAAATGTCTCAATCGAATTCTAGAAATTTCAACTTTTTTATGCTAAAATGTATAACCTAATTATCGATTTTGACGCTGATTGGTCACAATTTCGATTAGCTGTTAGAGGATTTTTTATCAGTGATCTCTCAGCTTCAATTTGGTGGTACTTTTTTCCCGATCAGACGAAGTTTGTTTTTGAACTTTTGATTTCCGGTCCACTTAAAATGAAATTTCTAGAATTCCAGGAAAAAATTCAAAAATCCGAACAAAACATATTGACGACGCTATATTTATCTACCTTAGTCGAAAAACGGTCCTATTCTGAAAATCCGTCTAAAAAAGTATCAGTTTGAAGACGAAAAATTGTAAAAATCGGCGTTCAAGAGGGTTTCTAAAGAAAACAAGAGCGAAATTAAAAAAATTGGCCAAACATATTAGTTAAGTCATAAATTCCGTACTCTGTGTGAATTTTCAGACGCGTTGTATGTGGGGTCTAATAAAAGTATAACTTTGAAAAAAACGCTTAAGTGTTCTAGAATTGACTCTGCACCTGGTACGCTGGTGATTAAATTTTGAGTTTGAGATATTGAATCGTTAGACGAAGGGTAGACCTACCAACAAGTATTCTCATATTTTCTACAACTGGCCTAGAATTATTCTGAGGCGTGATTGAAAGGTACCAAAAAGCGACAACTACCTCCTTAAGTTAATGTTAAATGCTGATCATCGTCAATTTAGATTAAAATAATTATATTAATCAATTTCTCAGTAATTTGAAAGTTTAAAAATAAATAACTTGAACATTGTTTAAATTGTATCTTTTTATTTTTGCTAAATATTAATTGAATCCAAATTTATTATTTATGACGAGGCACCATAATTATCTAATAAAACATTGCTTATAATTGGGTAGCGTATTTTGCGTCAGCATCCAGATAAGTAGCTTTGATAAGTGGACGAAACTATTGATTATTCATACAGTATGAATCATAACATGAAAAAAACAGACAAAAAATTACGAAGTACCATTCTTCAAATTTCTATAAAATTGGTATTTAGGAAAAAAAGTTATGAGCCCCTGGAAAAGTCTTTCTAGCCTATTACTTCTATTTTACTAAAATTATAAACAATCCATAGAAAATATTGGGAATTTGGACATATCAATATATCCCTTTATCACCTTTTGATTAATATAATAGATGTGGGCTGAAAAGAAGAGAAAGCGGCCTCATGAGTGGCTAGAAGTGGTCTTAGGAGTGTTAGGATTGGCTCCCTCAACCTACATCTATTAGATTAATCAAAAAGTAATAAAGGGATATATGCAAACGTTTGATTATATTGTTGTCGATGTATTTTTCTAATTTTGACATGAAATTTTTATTTTACGTTTCCCGGAGTGCAAAAATTGTTTTTGTAATTATTTTTGAATTCTCTGTGGATATTTTAGTCATAAACACCATACATGTTAAACTATATATTTTTGTAAATATAATATACAATTAGTTCACTAAAATCATATTTTCTGATTTGAAATTACCTAGAAAATTTTCGAAAACATTTTTGGGAAATTTTTTTAATTGTTTTGAAAGATAAGTGACTTTGGCGAACTAACGTAAGATGGAAAATCTTCAAGCTCGTTTAGACGATTTTCTCCATTAAGTTCATAAGAATTATTTTTGAAAGTTCGAAATATGGACAGGCAGTTCCTTAAATGTCAAAATAGATGACGTTTTCTGGTGCCGTTCTAGTCGGAGAAAACGTTTTTATTTATTTTATTAAGCGAGGTTTTAAATTGCGACGTTTCCGACTTAAAAATTTTGGAGATGCTGATAAGTAGAGTGCGCACCGGGAAGCCTAATGGCCTTAAATTAAGGTCAGAGGGTATTAGGGTTTTTTTATGAAATGTTTCACGCTGGTTAGATAAGAAAGTTTTGGTGACTAATCTGACTGATAGCCTATCAACGTTTAAGGGGATTTTGGGTGCAGTAGTTATTTTCAACCACGGTCTCAAATTCGATATTTGTTTTCTTGTATCCGACCATCCAGCACATGAGAAATTGATTGCAAGCAATAAAAAAGTTTTGTCCTATCGAATAAATAGTTCTAGAACATCGGATTTGCTTGCAAAAATAATTTATTTATTTACAATTTTACACATTGGATAGTCTCAAATAAGAAAAAATAATAATCACAGCAAAAAATAACACTAAATGAAAATATTTCGATATTATAATTGTTACAATTTTTGAATCTTTTTTAATATTTCAATTTTTAGCCTAATGAATGTAATAATGGCGCGCATTAAATCAGCACAAAATAGTGATTGCGAAAAGTATGAAAAAATTATTAAAATTTTTTTAGTCGAAAAGTTTAATAAGATAAGTGAGAATGATATATGAAAAAGAGAAAAAAAAACGCATGTACCGTTCGTGAGGTATATTTTTTTTTGTAATTTATGTACATTTTTGCCTATATTTAACTATAGCAATGAATTTTCAAATATAATTTTCGGCGAATTAAGATGAATTTATAAAATATTTTTAGTTGCGATTGTAGAGAATTTTTTTCTGACCAATTATATCGGCATTATGTGATTTTTTGATATTATGTGGATACGTGGATATGACGGTATACTTCAATGGAAAGAAATACCAGCAATTAGGTTTTATGCATTTAAAGGTTGATGTGATAATATTTTCTTAAAATGAATCAATTTTTGGCTTCTCAAGGTAATNAAGATAAGAAATTATAATAAAAATGACCGGGAACACGGGACTAACAGAAAAAAAAATTAATTTATATACAATTTTTTCATGTTTATGAAAGGAAAGTGTCAAAAAAACGTGTACACCAACTAACCACTTTCGCGAAAAAATGGTTTCCACAAATGGTAATGGGTTTCCATTAAAGGGTGGTCGGTTTCCATTACAGGATAATGGACTTCCATTACAGGGTGATTTAAAATAACAGATTTTGCTCCAAATTTGAAAAGTTGGTTTCAGCCAAAAATTTTGAGATTTTTTTCAAATTACATGTGCAGGAAACAATTATATGCAGTCGAAACCTACAAATTTTTTGGAATATTTTTGATCAAAGAAAGCATCAAAAAGGAGTTTTTTTTGTCAAACATGGCTTGTTTTTCAAAAATGGTTCCCACTAATGGTAATGGGTTTTAATTAAAGGGTGATGGGTTTCCATTACAAGGGGTTAGCAAATGCTAAGTTGGTGTAGATGTGTAAGTACAAAATGGATGCGTATTTTATTCGTTTCAGATTCTTAAGTATTTTGAAAATTGAGAAGCAAAAAAACTTTTCAAATTATTTTTGCGAGCGTTTCCGGTGATTTACAAAAATGAAAAAAAATTTCGTAAAAATTTTTTTTTGGAAAAATTACGAAAAATTTTTTACGAAAATTTTTTTTTAAAGGTGTAATATTACATCTTCAAATAATTATTAATAAGTAATTAATTTTAATTAATAATAAGTAATAAAACATCTTCAAATACAAGGTACTTGTTGAGGTCAAAGATACTTTTTTTGTCATTTCAAAAATCTCTAGAACTGCCCAAGCAATGAGGTATTTTTTTGCAAAAACTACAATTTTTACGTTTTTGGTCCCACGATATTTTTTCTAACTTTTTTCTAGAACATGAGAATATATTATTTTTTCTTTGAATCAACCGCAAATGGTCGTAGCAATCATAAAAAATTGATATTGACCAATCATAGTTGTTGGCTCGAAAAGGTTTCGAGTCATAATCAACATATTCTAGTCAGTTATATGAGCAGTTGGCGTAGTGGTTAGCGCGACTCGACGATCGTCCCGTTACCTGGGTTCGACTCCCGGACTTCTCAAACATTTTTCTATGGTCATAACCCAACATAGTCATGATGGTAAAGTTAACTTTAGTAAAAACGTTTTTAAATATTTTTGATGATGATTGATGCACTTGAAGCATACTTTATAAAATCTTATCTGAGAAAATACTTATTTAAAAATCAATGTGACTCAATCGATTTAATTTTCACGTTGTGCATATTTTCTAAGCACCTACGCATTTTTAACTAATTAACCTTATCCTGTTTTAAAAAATTGTACATTGTAAAAAAACACTCTCAATTCTTACTTTTTGCGGAAAAAAAACAAGAGCTGTTTTTAAATTAGGAAAGAGGATATATTTTTTGCCTTAACTCTTCATGATCAAGGGGTATCCAGGATACCGTATCCCTCATGAATTAAGGCTCAAAAAAAATACAGAATTTTATTCTTATAGTTTTTTTTCTAAAAATATGGATTATTTGAAATTAGCTGCTGGTATTTTTAGCTCAATACAGCCTTATCAAAGTACTTTTTAATCATTTTGAAAATATCTTGTCTTGATTTTAAGCATTTTAATCAACATTTAAGAATTTTAAGGAATTAGAAGTACAGTTTTGGAAGACAAAAAATCATCGAAATTTAGTTTTCGATACTAACAGCTCTCCACGAACTCACTAACGTTTGATTTATACAGGTTTGAAATGTGCTACTAAAAAATCCGGGGAGAAATAGGCTTTTGCGCGAGACCCTAAAAATCAGCTCAAAAAAACGTTTTTTGGCTATTATCAAGCGAATTTAATTCAAAATTTTAAAAACGATAGTAACAAAGACAGTAACTGCGTACATATTTTGTGGTTTTTAAAAGATACAACAAATTATCCTACCGTCAAAACTCACGAAGAAATAGGCTTTTTGCGACAAAAAATGACTCTATTTTGAAGCTTTTTTCCGATTGGTCGAGCAATCAGTGATCTTTAATTATAATTCTGGATGTACGATTTTTGTTCAAATATTACATTGTTTTTGAATATTTGGTTCCACAATGTGTAATCTTGAAGATATTTGCCCTCAAAAAACACAAAAGCGTGTTTTCTCATGACGGGTACCCACTTAATCGAAAACTAAGGACCATCTCAGGTGAAATATGTTAAGTTTTAATATGATCTACCCGTCAGTCCGAATCCACCAGTAAAGTTTAACCACCGGTTCCGCACGTAATGTTTTCACGAATGTATACGTTTAAAAATTTTGCCATAAGCTAGGTCGTGTGAGCCCAGGCTTCCAAAAGGGATGGCTTTTATCCCCTTTCCTATCCCTTTTCAAAGCAAAAGATAGGCAAAATTTTGGGATTGGGAAAATCGCCGAAGGGGTGGATTTTTTGGAAACCTGGTGTTAGCCTTAATTCCTATTGTTTTCTGTATGATTTTTTTGATAATTTAGAAAAATTTTGCCTGATAAAATTAAAGATAATTTTTTTAAGGTCATTTTAATATGAAATATCTAAAATTGGTAATTAACTGTAAAATACTTTTAATAAAAACCACTCAACTTTACCACTTTGACAACCTCTACCGAGAGAACCTATTATCAGATGACCGCGAGACCACCACCATCATTTTTTTGAGACCAGTTTAGTTTTATATAAAATTCTCAGCCAACTTTTTTTGCGGACACTCTCCCCTTGATTCTTCGAAAGTCACAATGAATCTAATGGATATTATTTTTAAGCATATTTCGACCATTTTTTTTAATTTTAGCCTCAGACAGTCTAAAAGACGTTCAAAATCGCAACTATTGCATTCGATTTGTCTTGGAGACTCCAAGTTGGAGTTTAGTCTCGGATTAACTCGTGATTTTTAGATCACAAACATAGTGGTTGTTTGACCAGAATTTTTTTAGAAGCTTATAAAATTGATAGCCATTTTAAGTTTCGAAATTGCTCATCATAAACAGTCTGAGGTTTAATGAGTTTGTCAAAAATGCCAACATTATCTGATGAAAAACGATAGAGGAGAGATTAAGTACTTTTTGCTGAATTTTTCTTTTAATGTTTTACTTTTAAACTAAGAACTTGAAATTCATATATAGAATAGTGAAACTGATAGCGAAAAGAAATCAGAACAAATGCGTTAACCACTAAATTTGTGAGCTTAAACTCACGAGTTAATCCGAGACAACCATCTTAACTCTAAGACAAATCAAATGCAATAATTGCAATTTTGAACGTCTTTTAGACTGTCTGAGGCAAAAAATTTTGAATAAAATGTGGTAATAACCAAAAAACATTTTCATGGTTTATTTATCAGTGAATTATGACGAACATTTTGAAAATTTTAAGTCTTCGATTCTGATTGGTTCATTTTTGACTAATCAAAAAGTTGTATAAAACGAAAATTCTGAAATTTTTTGGTTATTTTTTTGACGCCCGAAAATAAATGAATAGCTTTTTTCAATTCGTCATATATATGGGTCCTAGTTTTCATAATGGGAAGAACCTTCGGACACCCTAACGCTAATCATACATGAGAATAATGATAAAAATTCTTGTGAATATACAGTATATCAAATTCTTGCTATAACTTGATTGACACCGCAGATTGGCTAATGAGCATTAAAATTTGTGAAGCAACTTTTTCTAAATTCAAACGTTTTGATTGGTTGAGATTAGCTTCAGCAAAAAAGTAAGATTGGGAGCAAAAATGTGACATGCTGTACATTTTTATTTTTTGTAAAGATCACAGTATCTTATCACAGTTACTTATTTATTTGAATAAATTATAAAAGCTTTAAAAAATTGGAGTCTAATTTTCAGAAACGTTCTAGTAACAAAAGAACTATTGGTAAATTTTCTCATTTATTATAAAAATCTTCCATTTATTAAACAGAAATTTCAATAAACAATTATGGTGCTCGCATATTATAACTTAAAAATCCACAATGACGGATGTTTTTTATGATTTTTTAACTTATATTTTTGTATTGAAATATAATAAACAATTTGAACCTATCCTAACTTAGGATCCCAATCTTGTGCTATGAAGCTCGCCTGCATTTTTTTTTGACATTTCTCATTCATACACGGCATTGAAGTTCGTCTTTTACAATTAACTGGTTTTGTCCAGGAACAATACTTGATTTTATCAAATGGAGGTTTTTTATGAGGAATATAAATTCCTTTTATAAGATTAATTTTCCCCGTATCCGGTTTTGAAACAATGGATTCGAAAATTTTATTTTTCTTGCTTATTCTAGGCTTAACTGGTTTTTGAGAAATGTCGGCATTTTCTTCGAAAAATTCAACTTTAAGAACGTCATCTTCGTGTTCATTTTGAGGATTTATTTCGATAAACTCAATATTTTTGTCGTCTACTTTTCTGGTACTTACTTTACGGGGCCTTCTGGTACATATTAGCTNGGACAAGATTTCAAACAATTACCCTAATGCTGACGTAACACTGTGGAAACTCCAACTTTTCTCATATTTCGTCACATAAATTTGCAAAAAATGGAGGCGTTCAGGGCTTTTGGTAGTTTTAAATTAATGTGAATTTTTCTCGTTTATAATGAAAATCTTCCATTTATAAAACTAAACTTTTAATAAATAATTATGGTGCTCACATATTATAATTTAAAAGCTCACAATGACGTAATGTTTTTATGATTTTTTTAACTTATATTTTTCTACTGAAATATAATGAACAATTTAAACCTATCCTAACTTAGGATCCCAATCGTGTGCTATGAAGCTCACATGCATTTTTTGACATTTCTCATTCATACACGGCATTGAAGTTCGTATTTTACAATTAACTGGTTTTGTCCAGGAACAATACTTGATTTTATCAAATGGAGGTTTTTTATGAGGAATATTAATTCCTTTTATAACTTCAATTTTCCCCGTATCCGGTTTTGAAACAATGAATCCAAAAGATTTGTTTTTCTTCCTTTTTCTAGGGTTAAATGTCGGCTTTCTTCGAAAAATTCAACTTTAAGAACGGTATCTTCGGGTTCATTTTGAGGACTTATTTTGATAAGCTCAATATTTTCGTCGTCTTTAACTTCAGTTTTGATGGTATCAGCAGCTGATAATCAGCTTTAAGGGGTAGCAGCGATGTGGCAGACTGGCGTCAATTTAATTTACGAAAATAATTAGTTGGTTTATTTTTTTGTGCTTATCGTTAGCGGAACTAAAATAAATGTGTATCAGCTCATTTATATCATTTTTTATCTATTTAAGGAACGATTTAAGTTCAAACTTTTATTTTATAATTCGTAAAATTTTCGAAAAAATTCAAAGCATTATGAAAATTTTAAGCATTTTTCGTCCAAAATTTTTTCTGATTAATTTTTTGAAATTTGTGAATAAAAGCGAAAAAAAATAGCCACTTTAACTTTTTTCATGCATGTCTACATATTTTCTGACTGCTGTTTGAAAAATCATGNCAGGAACAATACTTGATTTTATCAAATGGAGGTTTTTTATGAGGAATATAAATTCCTTTTATAAGATTAATTTTCCCCGTATCCGGTTTTGAAACAATGGATTCGAAAATTTTATTTTTCTTGCTTATTCTAGGCTTAACTGGTTTTTGAGAAATGTCGGCATTTTCTTCGAAAAATTCAACTTTAAGAACGTCATCTTCGTGTTCATTTTGAGGATTTATTTCGATAAACTCAATATTTTTGTCGTCTACTTTTCTGGTACTTACTTTACGGGGCCTTCTGGTACATATTAGCTTGGTTTCAGCCAAAATGTTATAATTTGGCTTTTGAAAACGACTTATCTGATTGAGTTCTCAGATAGCTCAACTGAGCACAATTATTAAAAGATAAAGAAAATAAAAAAAATGATCCGAATCAGACCATTGTTTCTAGTTTTTTTTAACAAAAACTGACAATTAAACAATTTTAGTAATCTCAGAAAAAAAAATTGTCCGATTCGAACAAATTTTATTTTTATTTTATTATTCACTAAATATTATGACAGAATGCCGATATCAATAGAGACCAAATTGGTGTTTTCGCGCTTGCTAATCATTGTCAAGCAACAAGCCAAATTTGGTCTGTTGCTCATTCTTATTTCCTCGTTTAAGAGAATCAAACCGATAAAATATATGTTATTCTTGTGTCAGCCAGAACCCGCATTAACATTCTGAAAACTTGCCCTAAGTGGCAAGTGTTACAATATTTGTGCTCAGTTTTAGCTATCTTAGAACTTAAATAATTATTTTAGGATGCCATAAATTGCCCATTGTTGCCCAAGAAGGATTTCGGCAGTTCATCGTTTCGCCCTCTTTCCCAAACATAAATCCATCTCCAACAACATGCATCTGGAGGTAAGCAAAATATCAGATACACTTACTTTACACTCTCTTATAGCAACCCCTATTATAAAAACTAATGTTCTCCCATGAAATCATTATTAAAGGGGTTGTGGGTGTAAAATCTAGCTAATTGCAAGCAAATTAAAATCGCTATAACGTTGGAAATTTAGCAGTAATGAATACATTTGAAAATGCATATGTTAATTCAAACCGTGAGGATAACTGATAGAAAAAAAACTATTATTTTGTCATAATTTTCATGGCCAGAGGGCGCTTTTGAAGTATGCTAAATTTCAGCTTGTTTTAACTCTCGAATGCGTGATAAAATTCGAATTTTTCAACATAAATTAACACAATTTTCTGAAATTGTGCAAAACCACGCACTTTTTGAATGCCGGTTACTGATTATTTGTTTATAATTATTATCGGCTAAGAAATCATAAAATGTATTTTTCACATTAATGGAGAATTTCATTCTTCATCATTTTTCAAAATAATTTGACAGAAAATTCAAAATATGAGAACGAGAAATTCTTAAGGTTTAACTGGAGTACAATCTCGAAAAAATTCATCACAGTTGCATGCAGCATGTAAAAGTTTTTACCTGATGGAGAACAAAAATCAAGCAGTCATAAACAAGCCCTAAATTGCATTGATGGTCAACAATTTACTCACTGACTTGTGTTCAATCAAACCGCAAAGAGTAGGCGGACAAAAAATATTGCTAATTATTTCGAAAAATTTGTCATAATAAATACAAGCCACTTTGAATTGCTGACATATTTTCAACATTTAGAACCCACAACTAAGAAGGTGGTCGTCAATAGTTTAAAGTCAAGAACAAATTTTATCGGAGTGATTTTTTATGACGATATAGAAAAATACAAGCATTTTAGTTGTTTTTTTTCTCTCACACGTGGTCAGGAAAGCACTTTTTGATTTTTTTTAAATATTTTGCACATGTTTTGCGATATTTCTCAATTTTCTTAGAATTCAAGTTAAATTTCTGGCTGAACTAGACAGAAATCTCACAAAAGCTCTCGTTGGGTGCTCGACGAGGTCGTCGGCTGCACACTTATATCGAAGATCCTGCCTAGTGTTATTTTTATCTTGAGCGTCATAAATTTGATAAAGTGGCCAATCAAATCGCGGGATTCTTGAATTGAGTCGACAATCGGGATTATGATTGGACACTGGCTCAAAGTGATGACGCTCAAGATAAAAATTACACTAGGCAGGATCTTCGATATATTCCTTTTAACACATTAATGTAAATCTAGGAATGTGCGGGTTAAGGGTATCCCGGTCCCTAATTTGACATATTCTTGATAAAATATTAGCCAAACACGGCGTCAAGGATATTCTTCAGATTAGCCAGTTTGTGAAACTAGCCTTTTTTTTTTTTTTTTTCGATAATAAAAGCCTTCATCTTGCGTAAAACATGTGTCAAATTTTTTTTGCATGCATACACTCCCAGACACATAAGCGAAACAGGGAGACCTAAGTCAAAACGGAAAATCTATCTTCTCCCAGGCTTTATTTTGAAATAAACCTAAATTTTAACATAACCTGTGTAATTAGTATTTGAAACTTCTGAGGAGCGCTTTTGTCGATAAGTACTAAATTTTTTCTAGAATATGCGATAAAGCACCGTTTTTTGGACTTTGTTCATCGGAAAATCTATCTCCTCCTAGGTTAAATTTCAAAATTNTCGTTTCTGGGTGTGAGGAGGTTAAAAAATGTTTTCCCGAGTTTTCAATCCCGATCCCGCCCGGTCCCGAGTCATATATTTTTTCAATCCCGATCCCGAGTGTTATAATTTTTTTCAATCCCGATCCCGTCCCGACCCGATCCCGTTTTAGAACACTGACAGGACCTGTTAACAGGTTTGAATTTTCAAAAATGGCAGATTAAGGGTATCCCGGTCCCTATTTGACATATTCTCGATGAAATATCAGCTAAACAGAGCTCCAAGGATATTATTCAGATTAGCCACTTTGTAGAACTAGCCTTCAACTTGCAAAAAAAATATGCCAAAACTTTTTTGTATGACCACACTCCTTCACACATAAGCGACACAGGAGCCACCTAAGCCAAAACGGAAAAATCTATCTCCTCCCAGGTTTTATTTTGAAATAAACCCGAATTTTCACATAAACTGTATAATTAGTATGCACAAATTTGTAGGAGCGTTTTTGTCGATAAATGCCATATTTATTTTAGAATATGAAAAAAAAACAGTCGAAAATACCGGTTTTTGGACNTTTTTTTTCGATAATAAAAGCCTTCATCTTGCGTAAAACATGTGTCAAATTTTTTTTGCATGCATACACTCCCAGACACATAAGCGAAACAGGGAGACCTAAGTCAAAACGGAAAATCTATCTTCTCCCAGGCTTTATTTTGAAATAAACCTAAATTTTAACATAACCTGTGTAATTAGTATTTGAAACTTCTGAGGAGCGCTTTTGTCGATAAGTACTAAATTTTTTCTAGAATATGCGATAAAGCACCGTTTTT
The DNA here is from genome assembly GCA_004367855.1 of Oikopleura vanhoeffeni. NCBI lineage: Eukaryota > Metazoa > Chordata > Appendicularia > Copelata > Oikopleuridae > Oikopleura > Oikopleura vanhoeffeni. The sequence continues at coordinate 170,231 of SCLH01000978.1, read as the reverse complement.
TGGACTTTGTTCATCGGAAAATCTATCTCCTCCTAGGTTAAATTTCAAAATTTTCTCAAATTTTTGCAAACGGTAGCTCGAAACAAATAAAAACTTTTGAGGAGCCGTTTTTTTTAATTTCAACGCCAAACTCAAAATATGAATTTTTGAAGGTCACGTGAAAAAAATTTCGAAAAAAAATGTGCTTCGATTTTTTTGATAGTAAGTTCAAAAGTAAGCTGATAAAACACTGAAGAGAAAGTTGGCTTACGTAAACCCAATATTTTAAAGTTTTAGGGGTCAAACTGACACAAACGTTATTTTTGAACATAATTTCGAGAAAAATACTTAGAAAAAAATCGAAAAAACGCAAAATTTTCGAAATTTTTTCTGTTGTCATTTGAGTTGTTTTATGCGTTCAAAACATAAACTATTGATTTGGTGAATTTTTATGACATAATAACTGCAGAAAATTTAGGAACCGGGATACCCTTAAGGAGTGTTAGTAGGGCCACTCCTGGAAGGGTCAATCCTGGAGCAACTCCTCAACCCGCACATTCCTAGATTCATATTAATGTGTTAAAGGGATATATTGTCTTTAAAATTCTAACTAAAAAGCTTGGGAGAACTAGGCTTTTTTGCGAAGCCCTAAGAACAGGCTAAAAAATACGTTTTTTTTTGATAATTCTTGAGTTAAATCTAAAATATTCGATTAAGATTCTCGTTGAGAGATGCGCACATACTGTTCAGTTTGTTTAAACACACAATTCTGGTATTATTTTGAAAAACATCAGAGGAGTAGGTTTTTTGTTAAAAATTCACTTAAGTTTGAAGCTCGTTTCTGATTGGACAAGCAATGTATGACATCAGATTTTTTCTTCAGTTCACGGTTTTTGTTCCAATATATCCTACAAACCAATTGTGTGTTCAATTCAGGGATTTGATTGGTTGGTTGGCCCGTCTCACTCTCGTTTGTATTTTTACCTTGTAATTGGTTTGTATTTTTACCTAGGCATTTTTGATCTACCTTCCTCGTAATAGGATATGTTCCAATATGTAAGAAATCACTTTTTGGTCTATCTTAGAGACTATCTATGCTTAATATCGCGTCAATCCGCCATTGAAAACCCCGATTTTAACAAAAATTTTGACGACCACTTCCTTAAAAAACAAATTTTATGGAAACTATTTTTTTATCCTGCTCGAGTAGCCCCAGAGATATCAATAAATTCTAAGAAACTAATAATCAAGGGAGCATGAAAATTTGTATGCTCAACAATAAATTAATTAGAAAAATTAAATTAATATTTGATATGAAAAATGGCGGGAGATTGTGTTGAAACAGGGATCTTACTGATATATCAACATGTTGATATATCAACATTTCTCATGATTTTCGTTCAATTTTCTATAGAAACGACTTTGCTTGTTTTATCAATATCAAAGTCGTTTCTATAAAAAATTGAACAAAAATCATGAAAAATGTTGATATATCAATTACGGATCACTTGCGGTCACTTTTTGCCACTTTTCAGCCAATTTTTTTATTTAATTCGGCGTTTGAAAACGACTCAACCGATTGACTTCTTGGATAGCTCAAACTGAGCACAAATATTTGAAAAATAATAAATTGAAACAAAATAGTCCGAATCAAGTCATTGTTTCCAATTTTTTTAACTAAAACTTACAATTAAACTATTTCGGAAAAAATCTCGGAAAAAATCTAAACATGGTCCGCTTCTGACCTATTTACCATTATTGTATTAGTCACTAGACATTTGTGCTCAGTTTGAGCTATCAAAAACTTAATCGGATGAGTCGTTTTCAAAAAGCCGAATTATTTAAAAATTTGGCTGAAAAAGTCGCAAAAAGTGACCGCAGGGCCCCGTAATAGATATCCCCTAATAGATATACACGTTTTGTGAATATCTCGGCTCTGATTAGGAAACGTAGCTTGTTTTTAAGTAGTAGGGCCGGGATATTCACAAAAGTGTGAATAGGGGATATCAGTAAGATTCCTGTTCTAACACAATACGAATCAAGAAAAATTCAATTTCAGGTTAATAAAAACGTACCAAACAATAATCAGAAATAATAATTTAAATTTTAATTGAAAGTTTTATATTTTGAACACAAGGCTTATAAGGTACTGGTCGCTGGTTTGATGAGGTCTTTGAGGCATTGATCAAAGCACTTTTTTTGATATTTTTCCTACAAGTCCTGTTTGGCTTATTTTAAATCGAGAAAATTCAATTTCAGCGACCAGTACCCCCTTAAAAAGGCTTTTGCAAAAATTGATCACTTTTGGAGGATTGAGGGTAACCATTATTCGATAGGGGGTCACTCTTCCGGTTTTTGTGCCAGAACTCAATTTTTGAC
>SCLH01000978.1:157258-167776 GCA_004367855.1 Oikopleura vanhoeffeni | reverse complement strand
AGTTATGAAAATAATCTCCTTAATTTTTTAGAATAAAAGCGGACCAAGGAATGCTGGTCCGAATAAATTTCCGTGAATTTCATATTGATAATTGCAAAAAAGCTTCGATTCGTCTTTTTAACGGATTTGAACCGGAAGTCGACCCAACTCCTAGAACACACTGCGGTCTTCAAAAACCAGAAGTATTTATTTCATCAGGTAATTAACAAATCTTATCACTTAACAAAAAATATTTTAAATTGAGTTTATTTAACAGAAATGTGAAATAATTTGAGTTTATTATAAATTGTGAAATTATACATGTATGTTTAACACTATGAATTCGAACTTTTTCAAAAAAATAGTATATCGATTCCTCTTCGCACATATTAGCCACTTTTTAGCCAAATTTTTTTCCAAAAAGTACTCAAATTACGTCGAACAGCTGTAAAAAAATGATCAAACAACTCCAAGATTTTTGTCTAATCACAGCATAGTCCAAATATAATCACGTGACTAAATAATCAAGAAAAATAATTTAGGTTTAGAATACATGTATGTCATATATATAAAGCTTATTTCTTGATAAATAACGTGACATGATTGTTTTGGACAATGTTGTGATTATTTATTTGATTTATTTCATTTGTCGATTAACGGTGAATCTTTTTTGGCTATACTGTATTTGGAAAAAGGTTTTAAAAATAAATGCTGTAAATTTCGTAACAGCTTGTAATATAGTAAAAACGTCAAATATTCTCAAAGTTGATAAAATTTTTTTAAATGATTTAGTCATTAATGATTGAGAGTCGTAAAATGCGATAAAAGGGTTGTAGTTAGCAAAAGAAAATAATATTTTTATGTTGACATTATGCAAAAAATAATATTATAGCAAACAGCACTTATTTGATGAACAAAGTTCGAACTCAAATCTTCCTTAAATAGATATAAAACAATTTCATGAAGCTGATACACATTAATTCTGTTCAGCTAACGATAATAAGCACGAAGTAAATAAAAAACTAATTATTTTTAAGTTAAATTGACTCCAACCTGCACATCGCTGCTACTCTCTTAAGCTATCTTGTAGAGAATTCTGGTCATTGGAAGACCTAAGATTTTTTTCTAGTTTTGAGATTAAAAAACTGCGAAAAGTGACTTTTAGTCCTCGGGTTCTCAGGGGAGTTAAAATAGCGGTATTCATAAATAAAATAAGTTGACTCGACAGCGAAAGGTTTTCTCGAGGCTGATTTTTGTTGCAGCGTTATCGGATGTACCGGCTGGTCATAAACTAACCGGTTAATTGAAGCTTCCGGTACCGGAAGTGATATTTGAATGATTAACATGTACCAAAAAATGTGCAATTATCGGTTTTCTGGAAAGGTTTCTTTGAACTCAGGGTCAGAAATGCCCGCAAGGTGGCGCTTTAGGCAATTTATAGCATGAGAAAATATTACTTTTGGTTTTTACTCAAAAACAAATTCCGCTGTTGCGCCACCTTGCGGTCACTTATAACCTCAAGTTTATGATACCGTTTCCAGTAAACCGATAATTGCGCATCTTTGGTACATGTAAATCATTAAAGTATCACTTCCGGTACCGAAGCTTCACTTTACCGGTTAATTCTGACCAGCCGGTTCATCCGATAACGCTGCAAATAAACCAGCCTCGAAAAACCTCTCGCTGTCGAGTCAACTTACTTTATTTGTGATACCGCTATTTTAACTCCCGTGAGAACCCGACGACTAAAAGGTCACTTTTCGCATCTTAAACATTTTTTTTTGAAAAAGTCTCAAAACCAGAAAATTCTAAGTCTTAAAATGATCAGAGAAGAATCTCTACAAGATAGCTATAACTCATTGAAACCGATTTTTTTATTTTTGAAATTTTCTATTTCAAATGTCTTATGGCTTTTTAAGCAATTTTGAGTCCAAATAATATTTCCGAATTCGACAAATTATGAGAAATTTTCGATAAAAGTTCCAAACATTATGAAAAAAATGCTTTATTTTTTGTTCAAAATATGTTTTCAATATTTGCTTAAAATCAACGAGAAAAACTCTTGGTCAAAATAAAATTTTTAGTTAAATAATTTTCAACTTATTTTTCTGGAATGACCAAATAAAAATATGTAGAATACCATCTAATTAATTATTCAAATTTGTCCTTGTTTTGTTTCTTCGCTCTTTATTTATACTCTCAACTATTAGAGTTTGGGAGAAATAGGTTGAAGCCCTCTTAATCAAAAAATAATAGAATTTTATTTCACTCAAACTTGCCAAATTGTTATGACGTCTCGACCACCGATTCAATTTTTTTTTCATTTATCATCTTGAAATATAATTAAAGACCATGGATTGCTCCTCCAATCAGGAACAAGCTTGAAATCAGATTAATATTTGTTTAAAGAAGCATATTAGTCGGTGAATTTTAAATAGAGAAAGTTATCTTAACATATGAATACGTAGGCAGCCAAAAAATATTATTTATTTAACAACATTTTCCAACAAAAACTTTTTTAACAAATAAATTCTTTAACCCTAGACTCATAGAGCCATAAAAGTGGCTTTCATTTTTTGAAAAGACCCGAAAGGACAAAAATAACGAAAATTGAAGTTCAAGGTTCAAATCGGCCCATAGAGTTAGCAATTAATTTCTGAAAAATGATAGAAAATTTGTTTTCGGATGAGCCGTTCGAAATATATTCATCCTACTTTTTTTTGGATTTTCTCTGAAATTTTTCTTTATGCAGCTTTATCTCACAATTAAACACAAGGTCTGAAATACTCAGTTTTTAGGAATTCGTCTTGCCCATCTTTAGAAAAAAATGGTTTTTGGTTATTCAAGGTTTCCGTTAAGATAAGGTTGAATGTATTCCTGTCCAAATAATGTTGAAATGATCTTGAAGAATTGTTGTTTTTTCAAGTTTTTTTAATACCACTTTTCAGTTTATCAAGAAAACACGTCGAAAAACTTAGAAACAGTTAATGCGGCTATACCAACTCCTAAAAAAGTGAGAGGGCAAGAATATTCATACTTTGAGCAAAAAATTGAGAAAAATTGTTAAGATAAAATGAAAAAAATCTTGATGCTCAAACAATTTGAAGTCTAATTTAAAAAAAATTTAAACAGATTTTTCAAACAGTATGTTCTGGAGCCTGAGTTTCAGATTCAACGTGTTAATTTTCTATGATAATTTTTGTTGTATTTCGGTGATTATAATATGATAACAAATGAATGAAAACGGTATAATCATGAATATATATGTAGGCCTCCGAGCAAAAAATCAGCTACCGATAAAAAGGTCATATAAATCTGAAAACTTCAGATATTGTGTAGTTTTTGACGGTGAAAATTTTTGCTGAAAATATTTTTCGTGCGACACTTGGTGGCGCTGTTTTGGGCGATCAAAGTTTGATATATATGATGACTACTTGCTATTTAAATGTTCTTAATTAAGCCTCACAGAACAATTTGGATGATATGCTAAGATATTATTTTTGTGTACCAAAAACTGACTTTAAACCGAAATCAATAAAAAAAATAATTACGGACCATAATCAAGGTGCTATAAAACGGTATATTTTGGCTTGAAGATTTCGACTCACAAAACGTGTTAGATGGTAATAAAGGACCTTGACGAGCAAAATGAACTTGAGAGATATCACAAGACCCACAACCAATTTGAACGCTATTCGGTCACAATTATCCTCACATTTCATAGAATTCATTTCAAATTTGAATATGTAATAATATTTGAAATAATAAATCGTTACAAGTATATTTATAACGGTACTGGTCGGGCTTTTATGTCACTTTGAGCCAAAATTTAAATATGTTTTTACCTCTGGAAACAACTTATCCGATTCAGTCATTTAATAGCTCAAACTGGGCACACGTATCTAGGTAAAGGTCAACTCGCAGTCAACAACAAATTTTAACGGTGCAAGGCAAAACGCCCGTCATTCCAGGAAGCGAGAACCCGGCCGCGAGAATTGCCGCGAAAAGTAAACAAACTCGCCCGTCAATGTAAAAGTGTATCAAACAGCGCGCGAAACTCAAATTGTTAGTGTAATATAATGTTTTTATAAAATTTAATTTGAAATTATTTATGATTTCGTGTGATTTTTACAATATATTGGTCCTAAATTTTTGATAGATACTTATTGGAAAGTTTTTAAAATAATGAAATAATTTTAATTTTTTTACAATTATTTGTACAATAAGAAGACGAAATAAAAAAATAACAGATGTAAATAAGTAGAAATAATAAGAAGAAATAAATTAAAATTATGAGTCAGAATCACTTTCAGAATCACCGGTCATGTTAGCAAACTCAGTCTCGTTTAAATCAAAGAATTTTCTTTGCACCTTTTGTGACGTACAAAAGTTGAGGTTTTCACGTGTTCCTCACAAGAATTTATACGGGATAAATAAGGAACAACGCGATTTAGATTCATAATTTTTTAATGATAATTATAAATTTTTATGAGTTTATATGCAATTTAAAAGTGTGCCAAAAGTGGCTAAATAGCACACAAATTGACTTCAATTAGGCGGAAATGAGTTTGATGTCCGCTCACTTTTTTTATTTTACTCAAGCTGTTAAATGCTTCTCAGCTGAAAGTGTATTTCCCGCCGCGCAACTTTATTAACTTTTCGCGGCATTACTCGCGGGCTGCGAAATGACGGGCGTTTGTGATTCTGACTCATAATTTTAATTTATTTCTTCTTATTTATTTCCACTTATTTACATCTGTTATTTTTTTTATTCGTCTTCTATATTGTATAAATAACTTGTAAAAATTTTTTTAATTATTTCAAAACTTTCACAATAAGTATCTATCAAAATTTAGGACCAATATAATTGTCAAAATCTCACGAAATCATAAATATATTTTCAAATTAAAATTTTTATAAAAAACATTATATTACGCTAACAATTTGAGTTTCGCGCGCTGTTTGATACCACTTTTATATTGACGGGCGAATTTGTTTACTTTCGCGGCAATTCCTGCGGCCGGGTTCTCGCTTCTGGAATGACGGGCGTTTTGCCCTGCTCCGAAAATTTTCGTAATTTTTCGAAAATTTTTGCAGTCACCAAAGTTTTCTACTGTATACGACCTGATGTCTCTAGATTATCAAGATATGATTAATAGTTTATTATTATTTCATAATTATCAAAAATGGAGGACGAGAAAGTTTTTGATGATTTCTTGAAAATTACAGACAATTTGAATTCGACAGGAAATACAATGCACCTTCGTCCACGAAATTTCACATATGACATTTTCATCAATCCACTGTGATAAGTTCGAAACGTCAAAAAAGCGCAGCAGAATATCAAAGCCGAATTTACACTCAATAACGCTGAGCCAAAGGAAATCCCTCTTTTTCATATCAAAATGGACAACTCAGTGTTTATTTATCGTCTAAATATACATATAAATTTACTTTGTGGCTATTTGTTCCGCTGAAAATTGTTTCAGAATATTTGATTCGCCAAAAATTTGTAAAGTTTTTCATTTATTTTTCTAAATTCTTTTTTAATAATCCTCCTGAAATTTAGTACACAAAAAACATTTTTTGACCGAAATCTAAAGTTAGAAATATAGGACACAAAACAATCGCCAATAATTAGCGTGTCCCACATTGATGCGCAGGTTTGTAAAAGGAAGCAAGAAAAGGGAAGATAAAATTCCTCGGGAAAACGTAGCGGAATCCTTCCCTTTTTAATAGCTTGATTGAGACGGTGTACTTGTTATTGGAAAAAAAATTTGAGTTTTTTGTTTATAACAACGTCAAACCCCGACTTGAAAAGACGAAATATAATATCAAAAGGAAAAAAATGTCAAAGTTCCTGGAAAACCGCTTAATTTGATGTATTTAGTCTGCTTTAACGAAGTTAATTTTTTTTACTTTCAAAAAAATATCGATGTCGCCTACTTCTAGAAATTAAAGTAAAAAAAAAAACACTAGGATTATCCAGGAATTAAAACAAAACCAAAAAAAAAATTATCCGATTGGAAAATAAGATAAAACTTTATCTATGGCAGAACTCGTCTCAAAAAAAAATTTTTTTAATTTTTTTTTCTTCCCTTTTTTCNGTGCTTATTATCGTTAGCTGAACCAGAATTAATGTGTATCAGCTTCATGAAATTGTTTTATATCTATTTAAGGAAAGATTTGAGTTCGAACTTTGTTCATCAAATAAGTGCTGTTGCTATAATATTATTTTTGAATAATTGTCAAACATAAAAATACTGTATATTTAAGCAAATAAACTCGTCATCAAAAAACTGCTGGGGGTTTTATAGGTGAGCCTTATCTTATGATACAGAAGAGCAATAGACTTAATTTTTTCATTATTGAATTTCTAGTAGCTTGTTTAGTTAAATGTATTTCAAAGAAAAAAATTTGCAAATGTTTTTTGCGAAAATTCTTGAAATTTTTTTTAGTCGTGCTTTTGCACGAGAACGATAAATAATTTGGCCATAGTTTATAATTCCATTCCCAGAAACATGATAGTTGCGAATCTTTTGATACCATTTAAAACTTGATTCGACGACCTTGACATCAAAAAAATTTCAAACTGTCTATCCTGGGAGTTAAATCTGAAATTGAAAATTCGAAAATTTGTTTTTTCTAAATTACCTCGAAAATGTTCACTCCGTATAAAAATTATTATAAATACGATGAATATAAAATACGATTTTTAGTGGCAAAAATGGCCAAAAACGGCACCTTTTGTTATTTTTGATGCACTTTTCGGGTAATTATCGAAAAACAACAACATTAGATTTTTGTTTGTCAAATATACATGTTTTGTAGAAAAATCACATTCTTTTGTGATAAGGTAAAAAAAATACGACTTTTAAAAAAAATTTTGCTCGCGATAACTCAATTTACCGGTCGGTCGAACATGCTATGATAAAAATTTCTTCTTAAGTGACTTTCACAAATATAGAAAATTCTGTCTTCACCTCACCAAATGAAGTCTTTTATGACCGGTACTTCCACCGGTACCATAATACAAAAAAAAATTGTTGCCATTTATTAAAACATTAAATAAGTATCTAAGATACTGTATCTTTTATATCGTCAAATTTCAGAAGTCAACAACCTTCCCGCATCTAGCGACTAGGGTTCGAAACGGGTAAAATTGAGATTTGAGATACATAAATTTAACTATAAACAAAATCAAAATTTAAATGTAAAATTAAAAAAATTTGAAAATTACCGAAAAAAATAATATTATACGAAAGAATTTTGCGGTGATTTTTTTGAATTGCCAAATTTTCGTAGCGTCTACACTCGCCCAAAATTAAGACTATTTTCAAAGTAACAATGAGTCCATTTCGAACCGGATAGAACAAAAATCAAGCTTAAGGGGGTATGCGACTCTGATTTGACATTTTCTCGGTGAAATATACTGAAAACTAACAGTTCATGAGAAAAACCGAAAATGCTTATTTGTAGATCTATGCTTAATCTTGAGAAAAAGTACATCACAAATTATTTTTGATCATTACACCAATAAGTACAGTATCGTAACAAGGTGACATTTTTAAAATTTCAAAATCAATCTCCTCCTAGACGGTATATCCAATTGAGCTCAAATTTTCACAGATCACGTAACGGTAGTATATAAATTTCTAATGGAGAGCTTTTTTCGATCCGGCGACTGAAAAATTCTAGAACGCCAAATACCGCCGATTTTTAACAATTGCAGACTTCAAAATCTAATCCTCCGAGATATGTTATTTTCAAGCGAAAAGTTAAAACCGAGTACAGTTGCCGCATCCGATATATATCCAAGTTAGCTCAAATTGTCACGCGTTAAGGGAGTTCACCCTAACCCTTATGTTTTGAATTTATGAAATTTTAATTTCGTAAAAAATAGTCATAAAAATAAATAGATTTAACTCAGATGAAAATACATTTGAGGGTTGATTCTCATTTTTGTATATGTAAAGAGGTCTCAAGATATTTTATTTCCATTTTCATAAAATAATTCAATAATTAAGCTTTTTCATTTCTTTAAATCATCATCAGAATCTGCGAATATAAAATTTGACTTTTTCAGATGCATCTTTTAATGTTAAAAGTCTGTTTAAGTGAAAACACTGTTCAAACGGCCCCTCTTCCATTTAAACAATTAACAGAAATTCCGAAGAAGTACCGACCCGTTAAATTTATGATTAATTTAAAATATTTTTGAATTTTATTTTGATCATTTATTTATTTATCCATAGAACATTTATCGTGGATGCCGTTTTTAGCGTTCGTAGGTTTAAGTAATTAACTACAAAATGAAGAGAAGTTCTCCGCCCAAAACGGCTTCCTCGATTAGTATTGTACAACATTCAGACGGGTGTACAAATATATTCAAAGTGACAAGCAAATAAAATTGTTTAATAATAAGTTATCGAATCTTACAGCCGTTGTAAAAGAGCGCCATTGTAAAAATATAATCTGGATTCAGCGTCCTGATATGGTATAAGAAATTGGTCTCCTTGTTTAAGCATCAAATTGTTGAACAAGCAACTGTGTACCCTCTCGTCACTCAAACTTCGCAAACAAGTTGTGTTCCAGTTCTGATTTGTGATATAATTTAAATGTACCTTCTACATTTCTTTGACTAAGAAGTCACTAACATAAGGGACCATCTATCGTATCTATAAATTGGAGCTAAGAACAGAGCCTATTTCAGAATTACTTGATTCTACAGAGATCTCTCTATCTGAAGGTTTTACCTTCTACTGAGATTTTAAAATTTATAAAGTCTTCAATTGAAAAGTAATATTTTTGACCGTTTCGGTTTATTCCGTTAATCATAAAGTGAGAAATAAATGAGTCTAAAATATGTGGAAAAACTTTTGTTTGGAGAGCAGATTGTACGAAATAATTTTAGTTTTTAGTAACGTAAAAAATAGGGCTTTAGGTGCGCACAATTAATGCCCGAATCGTGTGAATTTATGTGACAGTGGTATCAATGATTTGCTGAGAAAGCATGTGCAAATAAATTTAATTAAAGTTTTATTTAAAATTTTGTATCTTTTGTGTGTTCAAGGTAGGTTTTTCTAGGCAAATCAAGATACCTTCGAATATTTTATTTGTGTTTTTATGAGCTGAATTTTTTTCTAAAATAGAGAAATGATCTTCGAAAAAATCAAGTTTTTTTTATCTGTACTGTTCAACTTGTCAACTGGTAAAATTTTAGGTGAGCCGGTTCAAATCTCTATTTTCACCTTTTTTATAAAAATTTTGAATATTTAACATTCCTATTGAATTTTGCATTTTTTTATAAATAGTATCTTTAGCATGTTGACCAATAAAATTGACCAATCAAAATACTGGTTTGATTTTTGTATGTTAGAAAATGCTACAAAGTTCAGAGCTGATAGAAAATTAAACTAGAAAAATTTTGAGATTATAATTTTTTTCGAAATGCTTAATCAAAGGAATCTTGGCGTTAGAATCTTTTATCTTATTTTTGACTAAAACTTCAAAGGATGTCATCGAGCTTTCAATAATCGGCAAAAATGAATATATTAAAAATACAAATTTTTTTTTATTTCTGAAAATTTTAAAAAAGGTAAGCTAAAGAGTAATAGACACTTAAGGGGGTACATCAGTGTTTTACTTGCTTTCTTTTGAGCCTCTTCTCGTAAAAATCGAAAATAATTTTATGAAAATGACCAAAAAAATCATATTTCGAGTTTTAGCTGTCAATTGCAGAAAAGCTTGTGTTCATCTCTTATATATTCTGAGAAGTACTTGATAAAAATTGTAGCCATTTTGCAAATAAATCCTCGGAGGAGATAGGTTTTGAAGTCTGAAATTGTTAAAAATCGTCGGTTATTTGGCGTTCTAGAATTGTTCAGTCGCCGGATCAAAAAAAACTTGTGTTTAAAGTTTGACATACTACCGCGGTGTACCGTTAGGTTATCTGTGACAATTTTAGCTCAATTTGATATACCGTCTGGGAGGAGATAGATTTTGCAGTTTGGAAAATGTCACCTTGTTACGATATTGTACCTGTTGATGTAATGGTAAAAAATTATTTGTGATGTACTTTTTCGCAAGATTAAGGATAGATGATAGTTTTCAGTTTATTTTACCGTAGAAATGTCAAATCAGAGTCGTATACCCCCTTAAGGGGGCGGTCATGTCTGATTTGCAATATTGCAGAGCTATTTCAGGTAAATCTGAATCTTGAGCAATAATTCCAAAAAGCCAATTTGTAGATCTATCCTTAATCTTGCAAAAAAGTACAACTTAAATCATTTTTGACCATTACACCTAAAGGTACAGTATCGTAACAAGGTAACATTTTCCAAACTGCAAAATCTCCTCCCAGACGGTATATGAAATTGAGTTCAAACTTTCACAGATAAGGTAACGGTAGTATGTCAAACTTTAATCACAAGCTTTGATTTGATCCGGTGACTGAAAAATACTAGAACGCCAAATAACCGACGATTTTTCACAATTTAAGACTTCAAAATCTATCTCCTCCGAGGATATATTTGCAAA
>SCLH01000978.1:141515-151559 GCA_004367855.1 Oikopleura vanhoeffeni | reverse complement strand
CCGATAACGGTTCATAATTTAAAATTGCGAAATTTTGAGTGGAAACACGGTTTTTAGGCTTTTTTATAGGCTTTCGGCCGATTTTGTGCTCATTTTTCAACAAAACTAAATAAAAACATAAAATCCCCTTTAAGCCGATTTTGGTCTTATTTTTCAACAAAATTAAATATCAAACATAAAATCTTTTTTTATCGGCCTTCGGCTGATTTTGGGCTCATTTTTCAACAAAATTAAATGAAAACATAAAATTTTTTTTTATCAAAAAATATTTGTGATTTTGATAATTTCCGGCCAATTTTGGGCTTATTTTTCAACAAAATTAAATAAAAACATAAAATCCACTTTAATCGGCCTTCGGCCGATTTGGCCTCATTTTTCAACAAAAAATTAAATAAAACATAAAATCCACTTTAATCGGTCCTTCGCCATTTTGCTTATATTTGCAAAAAATAAATATAAACATAAATCCCCTTTATCGACCTTCGGCCGATTTTGGGCTCATTTTTCAACAAAATTAAATAAAAAACATAAAATCCCTTTTTATAGAAAAATATTTGTGATATTGACAATTTTCAAACGCGAAAAAGACAAATCTTGATAATAGACATAAATTGATATGTTTCTTCTTGACATCATGAGAGAAAACTGAGTCACATAAGTCATTTCTAATCTCGATTCTGGTTGGTTCAAATTTTGACAAATCTAAATTGAGCTGAAAATTCTTAATTTTCAAGAAAAAAGTTTATATTCGTAATCAGCGCAAAATTGCACGCACGATGAATAATCATTAATTTTTTTGTCATAAAAATTTGCTTGAATGCAGACAATTATACTCGTTTATCGGAGATTTTTATCCATTTTTGCTCTTCAGTGACCTTTTTGTACATAATAGACCCATGGTTGCTAATATGTTCATGGGAAAGTCGACATCAGTGAACATATTTGCAATTTTGAATTCTCGATTCTGATTGGTTTAGATTTCGACCAATCATAATTTAGCTGAAAATTTCAAATTTTTAAGAAATAAAATTCATATTTGGAATCAGCGCATAATTTCACGTACGATAAATATTCTTTTCGTTTTAGCTCTCTAGTGACTTTCCTGTACATAATTAAACTATGGTTTCTGATATTTTCATCAAAAAGTCGACCTCGGTGAACATTTTTGTTTTTTTGAATTCTCGATTCTGATTGGTTGAAACTTAAACCGATCATAATTGAGCTGTAAATTTCAAATTTTCAAGAAAGAAAATTCATATTCGTAATAAGCGCAAAATTTCACGTATGATGAATAATCTTAAATTTTTGTGACATGAAAATTTGCTTGACTGCAGACAATTATACTTTATCGGTGATTTTTATCGATTTTTTGCTCTCTAGTGACAGTTCTGGACATAATTGACCCATGGTTGCTAATATGTTCATGAGAAAGTCGACATCAGTGAACATTTTTGCAATATTGAATTCTCGATTCTGACTGGTTGAAACTTCAACCAATCAGAATACAGCTTTTTCATAAATGATTTTCAAAGTTTAAACTATTTTCGTTTTCACTGCAAGATTGCACAGATTTTCACTAATGTAGAAATTAATTAATTGATCGATCTAAAATTTTGTTGCATCCAAGACAGAATATAAATCACCAAGATAGTAAGTTCAAATTTTAGACTTTTTAAAAAGACCAAGAAAAATTTGAAAATCCCTAATATCTCTGACCGCTATACTTGTTTCTCCAAAAAAACAACAAATAAAAACAGTTATTGGAGTATTTTAGCACTAAAATTTTTTTTCAAAAAAATTGGTTCAACATGAGTTAGCTGAAATATTTCATAGCCGTCGTGACCATTTTTCTCAAAATTTAACTTAACACGGTTATACAAAGCTATAAACAGAAAACTTTGTTTGGTTAAGCTCGGATGAAACCGAGTTAGGCAGACAACACTCATCTATAATTACTATTCGCTAAACTAAGCGACCACGATAGTATTTATTTCTCTATCATGATTAAATAAAAATTATGCATTTTTAGAGTTTCAAAATGTCAAATATTAATTAAGACCCTAAAACATCCTTAGAGGTTCTCAAGGTTATCTAGGTTTAAATCCTCCGACTGTTTGTAAGGGGTAGTTTTTCTTCCAAATCATAACCCATAGATGGAAATTTGTGCATCACACCACCAGAGGCGTGCCCAAAAGCTGCTTTATCCCTCTTCATAGCAAAAGATAAGCAACCACTTTACGCCACGCCCAAAAATTTTTCCTATCTTTTGCCATATGAAGAGAATAAACAAGATAAAACCATCCTTTTTGGCAAGCCGCCACCATCTAACCTATCTAGAACTCTCCTTAATTTTCAAAAATCTATCTTCTCCTAGACCGCAACATAGTATCGGCGAATGAAACTTGTACGAAATAAATTTCCATCCAAAAATATAATTTCATACTATACTCATCGGTGAAACCTTTTGATTTCGGTATGTTAAATTATTTGATAAAAAAAATGGAGAAAAAGTATAACCGCTCAACGGCTTCCCCATAGTATGTAGTTCAATTCTAGATTATTTTCTGAAAAGTTAAAAAAACGAACAAATGTCACCGTAAAATTCTTTGAGTTCAAATTTGTCAGAATACATAAATACATCATAAATTAAGTCCAGAGTTACTCAAACTACTTGGAACCATCCTTTAATTTTAAACGCGTTTCTGACTCTAGTTGTAACATACACGTTTATTTGGCACTCAGGTCACGCTATCCCTCGTCACACGGTCCCCGGTCAGGATATGCACTTTTTGTCGCTTTGAAAATAGTTTTCAATTGTTGCGAAATAAATATTTTTGAAAATTCAAGTTTCAATTCCTGAACAAATACACACAAATATTAAGAAAGCTCACGTGAAGCTCTCGACGAGTCATCGGCTGCAATTTTCTCGTCCCCTCGAGGAGTAGCTTTGCTTCAGGGTCGCGTCGCATTTTAGTTTTTTCAACGTGCAGCCCAACTCCTGAACTTTTTTCTAGCCAATGAGGGTGTTCAGAGGCGTCCCAGAGCAAATATCAGACAGCGCTAACAATGCCATTTCCGTCAACATATTACGGCATGTAATTAAGGGGTAATTAAATAAAAAACTTCTGCTTATTTTCGGAAATAAACACGAAAATTTGATCTTATAATGCTTATAACTAACTTTAAATCAAAATTTTATAAGTTCAAAATACACACCGCTATTCCGATAAAATAAAAATCTGAAAAGTCCAGAAAAAATCCCTTTTTAAATTACGGATGATCTTATTAACTTTTGAACCGTAAATCCCATTTTTGCTATTTTTTACGATATCACACCGAGTGATCTATAACATTTGAAATAATTAGATCCCCGATGTCTTACGAACTTTGTAACCGTAATATCCCATTTTTCTTTTTTAGCGATATCCACCGGAGTGGACCTTTACTACGTTGGAAATTTATTTGGCCCGGATCTTACGACGACTCCCCATCTTTATCACAAAATACCATCAACTTTAAATCGAATAGAATTTTTTTTCATTAAAAACAATATCAGAAATTTATCAAATTATATAAAACTACTGCTAACTTCTTTATTTTGCCGATCAATTTAGATTTCAACATTTATTGTTCAGATTTTTTCAAATATTACATTGTAGTTAAACTATTGGTCCACAATGTTAGTCTTAAAATATTCGCCCTCAAAAAAAACCAAAATCGTGTTTCCACAGGTTACCCCCTTAATACGAAAATATACATATTATTCTAAATCTATTGTTATATGTCACACAGGTATAAAGTTAATATAATTTGTCAACAGTATTATTTTTCTTTTAATTTTTTTTAAACTGATCAATTTTGCCTTCATTTATGCGCCTCTTCAAATCTTTAACTCTAGACTCGACTTAAATAAAAATGTCTAGACTATAATTAAATAATAAAGAAAAAAACGGAAAATGTCACTACTGCCGAAATAAGTCACGATTAACTCGTTAGACCGACTAAAATAAAAATGTTCAGACTTTAAGTAAAAAATAAAGAAAAAACAAAATGTCTCTACTTGCCGGAATCGATCTACGAGTTAAGCCCCATTAAGCCCAACTATAGTATACCTTTTAATAAACTATTACCAAGATATTAATTGGTCTTTTTACAAATTAACCATCGAGCTCACGTTTTAAACCTTTTATAAAAACTATTCCCAAGCTATTAAGTGTTTTAATTACCATAGGCTCACTTTTCACCTCAACAATGCGCATTGTCAAGCCCCTACCAAAACGCCGCCACCTACCTGCGCTTCACCCCTCACTATATTTTGCGAAAAAAAGTTCCACGGAGTTAGGTTACCCTTTTTCTAGAGCCAATTGTCGCAAAAGTACAAATCGTTCGACCAACTTTAACCTCTCTTGATATATTTAAACAAAAATCTTGCATCCTAAAAAACAATCGAAAGTGACAGATGGTCGTCCGATCAGAAACCTGCTTGCAAAAAGTGACGAATATTTTTCAAAGTGTATCTCCTCTTGATTTTCAAGTTTAACAATGATTCATGATTAAATTAACCCGACAGAACCGGTGACAGACCAATATATACGTTTTGAAAAATCTTCATTTGGCTTCAGAATCAACCAAAAAAACTGTATTTTGCCACTATAAGATAGGTCAAAATTTCCAAAAACTCTTGCATATTGTCTGCTCACGTTAATTTAACCATGAATCATTTTGAACCTTGAAAACTCAGGAGGAGATACACTTTGAAAATATAATTCCGTCACTTTTGTAAGCACGTTAGTGATTGACACCATCCGTCTTTTCTATTGTTTTAGGATGCAAGATTTTTGTAAATATTCAAAGATATAAAAGTTGTCCAACATGCTACTTTGCAACAATTCTATGAAAACCCCTTAAGGAGTACCTACGCCATTTTTTTTCATAATTGTAAAACTTTATTGACAAAAGATTTGAATGCAAAAATATTAAAAATGCAGTCCATAATCCTTATCACCCGCTTTTGCCGAGGTGTTCAATCATGAGTGGTGAAACAATTAAAAATATCTATAAGATGCTGCCTTGTGAATGGTTGAAATCTTCCTAAAGAACTGTGAAGAGCGCCAGGTTCCGCTAATAAGCATGTTTGTCTGTAATAGAATTTATCCGCCTTTCACCAGTATTTAGAAATTAAATTTTTAATCATCCTGAGCCCAATCACCGTCATAAAGCAATTCAGTTTGAAAACTCAACCACTCCCAGAGTGCACAGACCTATACGAGACAGGTAAATTGTCCAACGATTTTACTTGCAACAATTGCTATTGAAACCCCTAAGGATACCTGCGCATTAATATTTTTGAAACGCTTGCCTGAGCTGAATAAACATCCTTCGAGTTTCATATTTTGACCCAGAGAATGGTCATAAATTTTTTCAAAAAATACCCAAAAGTTTTTTTATGATCGACTGTATTTGACCGGTACAAAAAGTCGATTTTTGCATTTTTGAATAAATTTTAATTGCCGAGCGATAATATATAAGCTACATCACAGCTAAAAATTTAACTCGAACATCCTGAAGTCAAAAAAAATTTCCTTAAAAATATTATCTTAAAAAACCACATTTATACGCCCGTACGTACGATAAAAATATTTATAACAACCTACCTGTGGAGTTTCAACTGAGAGCTGATTGATTTCAAATCCTGTTTTTATTCAAAATTCTTTTACCTCGTAGTGTCTTTTTTGCCTCCGGCCAATGGCATTTAATCGAATCAGACCCTTAATCATGTCATGAATAAACATTTACAAAGTGATCAATCGACTATTTAAATAATTGACGTTTGTGCGTTTTTTTTTCAAAATTTTTACTGTAGTACAGTACTTATTTTGCAAAAAAATAAATCATCAAAAAAGCCTTGAGCGGAATTCTAAAACTTTTTTTCTCATTACACCATAGCCCCAAAATGATCACGTGACCGTATATCAAAATCAGGATGGGCCAAAATATACTGTTTTTTTTTCAAAAATTACTTAAATCACTAAAATCAATTTTTGAAAGAAGTGAATTTCTTTAGAATTTAAGACTTTTCCATTACACAAAGACCTAAAACGATCACGTGAACCTTCAAATTAGGAAATAATTTGATTCAAGTTAACAAATATGATCAAATTACGCCGGAAATTTTTTAGCCATAAACACCTAATTTAAAGTTTTGAACTAATAATATTTTCCAAAAAACGTCACGTGATCTTATTTTTCGAGAAATAAGGATTAATTTATGACATATTTAAACCTTATTTTTGAATTATTTCGTCACGTGATTTTTTCGACTTTGGTTAAATGAGAAAATGTCTTAAAGACGTTTGAAGTTGATCCTGGAATTTTTTACTAATTGAGTACTTTTTCAAATTACTGTAATATCCTTTCTTTCAAAAATTACTCAAATCACGGGAAGACCCCCTAAAAGAATCGTCACAATTCTTAAGACTTTTAGCATTTTAAATGTCTCCGGCTAGAATAGACAATTTCTAAGAAGTCCAAACTCCGGAAAACTGATCACATAATAATCTAGCAAAAAAAAGAGAGATTGATAAATTATTTTCATGCGCGAATAATCCATAGTTTTAAAAATATTATTTACATAGAAGTAAATAAAAACATTCCATTTTTTTGCAATCAACTACCCAAAATTTGTGGTTATATTGAAAATGAAAATTCAAATTAACCTAAATTCATTTATTATGCACTTTTCTGAGAATCGCAAAAAATGAGAGGTTTAATTCCTATTCACATTTTTTCTAACTTTTTATAAACTTTTTACAAATGTTTCTATAATCTGAGAGAATTTTTGAATAATATGATTATCATTGAAAAAATATATTTNCAAACTCTTTATTCTGATTTGAAAATGATTGAATAAATCGAAAGCTTATCATATTTTTAGTCTTTATGAATTGAAAAAAAAAGCCACAAAATATAAAATCACCTTTTATCGGCCTTCAGCCGATTTGAGGCTCATTTTTCAACAAAATTAAATATAAAATATAATTTACTCTTTTATCGGCCTTCGGCCGATTCGGGGCTCATTTTTCATGGAAATTGAATAAAATCACCCTTTATCGGCCTTTGGCCGATTTGAGGCTCATTTTCCAACAAAATTAAATAAAAAATCTTACAATTGTTCTGGAGAATACTTGATAAAAATTTGAGTCATTTTTCAAATACATCCTCGGAGAAGATAGATTTTGAAGTATTAAATAAATTGTGTAAAATCGTCGGTTATTTGGCGTTCTAGAATTGTTCATTCGCCGGATCAAAAAAAGCTTGTCTTAAAAGATTGACATACTACCGTTACGTGATTTGTACCTATTGGTGTAATGGTCAAACATAATTCGTGATGCTATTTTTTGCCAGATTAAGGAAATATCTACAAATAAGAATTTTCCGTTTTTTTTATAAGCTTTAAGTTTTCAGTATATTTCACCAAGAAAATGTCAAATCAGAGTCGCTTCCCCCTTTAAATTGACAATTTTTGTAATTTTGAGTACCCTTAACAATCATTTTCTGATTTGTAAGACAATTTTGAAATATGTTGTCTAGTATAATTTAGTCATTCGGTTTGATTTCCGGGGTCAAAAGTAACTTTTGAGCGTTTTTATTTTTCAACCAATCAGCGATCGGCAAAATTTTGAAAATTTATCTGAAAAATAAATAAAAATAAATCTCCAGAAAATTTCCTATCTGATGCATGCTTTCATTTATTTCTAATATTGACATGTTCCTCAAATTCTTAATAAAAAGTTTTGTTCATGCTAAAATTGACAATTTTCGTCATTTTGATAACCCTTAACAACCTTTTTCTGATATTTAAGACAATTTAAAAATTTGTTTTCTTGTATAATTTAGTCATCCGATTCATTTCCGGGGTCAAAAGTGAGTTTTGAGCATTTTTATTTTTTAACCAATCAGCGATCGGCAAAATTTTTAAAAAATTTTCTGAAAAAAGTGATTTAAATTACTCTTCAAAAATTTTTATCCAATGGTTACTTTCATTATTTCTTATAATGAGCTTTTCTGTACATGCTAAATTCCGTGCTGCTGTTTACACCACCAAATCATTGAATTGCCTCTAGCAACACCTGTGGACATCTTAGACTCATAGTTGCTAATACCGTTTCCTTAACGTCGATGCTTGCGGATCTTTTGAGTACCATAAATCATTACTTTCAAATAATTCGAGTTTTCGGACACCTCCATTTCCGTTGTCACACCACGTGATCATGGTCCTACACTGAATTTGAGATTTTAATCTGGAGCAGAGTTTACGCGCAAACCAAAAAATGAGTTAGCATTGACAAAAAAGATGTACATTTAGCTTTTTTTGAAAATAAAACTTTGACCACTCAAAACAGCGCCACCAAGTGATTGCACCAAAAAATATTTTTGGCAATAATTTTTGGCCTGAAAAACTGCTTTAGATCCTATAGGTTCAGGTTTATAGGACCTTTTTATAAGGTAGCTGATTTTTTAGCTCGGGAGGCCTATATATAATCCTGTGAAAATTAGCCAAGCTCGACCTAGGAAAATCAAGATTACTTTTTTTGCGCATGCAAACAAAACTTATTTTTTTTGTATCAGCTAATCTAGTGTCAGGGCTAAAACACCTCTCAATACTAGCCTGTACGTGGTTCAAAATTTCATAATAATTTTCAATCGGAAAAAAAATTACCGAAAAACACGATTTTTTGTCATTTTTGGAAAAAATTGTAAGAAGATTTTTTCTTCTAAATTCACTTATCTATCGATCCCATATGTCGTTTTGGTCATTTAGAGACCTTCAAAGTCCTCGTTTCTCAGGTTCACCCATCCTAATCATACTCCCTTGAGACCATACAATATCGACAGGGTATTTCATGTATAGTCTAATTATATAATTTTAATTTATCTACTTATGAAGAAATTCGGTTTTTAAGATTATTTTTGAAAAATAAAAATCAAGATATAAAATTTTGATTTACATTTTTTAAATTTTGATTTTTATTTTTTTTATGAGGCTGTTACTTGCATATTGAACTGAGAAAAAACTTCAAAATTATATAAATTGTTTGTGTCCATAATGTTTCTAGGTCAATTTAGAGCAAAAAATTGGCTACTGACATTTTGAAATTTTAACTCCTTGATGTCCAAAACATTTTTTGTACCCCAAGCATTCCGCAGCTGCGCGATTTCTTTTATTTTTAATATATCACTTTTATTGATGCGGTGCATCGATTCGAAATCTAGACACTGCTTGAAAAAAGTTTTGTTTTGAACGTTTTAAAAAGTTTCAATTTCTTAAAAGTCAAATTTTTTTGAAAATTTTGAGCAAGGCTTCTGATTGGTTCTCACAAAAAGCTGAGAAATTGATTTGATATGTTCATCTTGTAGCGTTTATCAAGGCGATTATTTTTGACATAACAAACGACCCCCTCAGAGCCCCAAAAAAAAGTTTTTAGGACTTTTTCGAGTTTTTGTCCTTCAAAAATTCTATTTTTTATGGAAAAACTTTTTTGTTTTCAGTTCTGCCGGACTGTCAATTTCATGAAAAACGAGAAATACAATTTTATGTGTTCGGAATTTTTTTTCTTAAAAATACTCGGAATAGGTCTCAATTTTGAAAAGAAAGGCGAAAAAAGCCAAATTTTCAACAAAAATAGATCAAGTTTGAAACTTGAAGTTTCGTAAGTTTTTTAATGAAGATTGTGAACTTGAAGAAATTAAAGGACATATTTTGACCACATTTTTGACAACAAAATTTTGAGAGCGCTAAAGAGCAAAATTTTCTTCAAACTTTTACAAAATTTTTTAATATTTTCCTTTAAAATCCGAAAATTTTAAATATTTTTTGAAAATTTTTTAATTTTCTTAGAAAACGTTTTTTTCAAAATTAAATAATTTTCTTTTAAATTGAACAAAGATATATATGTCTCTAGATTTTTTTTATATTTTTATTCAAATTTTGGGTAGTTTTTGACTGTTAATGTCCAAAAACGTCTTTTGAGCAGGTCTCTCACA
>SCLH01000978.1:99916-132387 GCA_004367855.1 Oikopleura vanhoeffeni | reverse complement strand
CGTGACCGTATATTTAAGGAATAAGGTTGGAAAGTAGTACTGTTTTTTTCCAAAAAAACAATTTTTGAAAGAAGTGAAGTAGTTTTTTAGAAGTTTTTAAGACTTTTTTCTCATCACACCAAAGAATCCTAAAAACGATTCAAACGCTGACCGATCTTCGGAATATTAGAAAATAAGGTGTTTGGATGTCTCAAGTTAAACAGAATGTTAGCTGCGATGCAAATTAATCGTCCCGAGGGAAGATTTTTTAGAGCATAATAAACACCCAATTGTAAGAGTTGTGAACATAATAATATTTCAAACACTGTCACGGTGATCTTATTTTTCCGAGAAAATCACGACTTTTAAGTTATGCAGTATTCAAAACTTATTTTTTTGAATTATTTCGTTCAAGCTTGATTTTTTTTCGGACTTTGGTGTAAATGAGAAAATTGTCTAAAGACGTTTGAAGTTGATCCTGGGAATTTTTTTGACGTAATTGAGTACTTTTTCAAAATTACTTGATAATAGTGCCTTTGCTCTTCAAAATTTACTCTCTAAACTCACGTGGGAAGACCCCGTAAAAGAATACGTCACGAAGTTCTAGAGACTTTATTGCATTTAAATTTGGTCTCCGCTTAAATAGACAGCATTTCCTAGAAGTTCCCAAACTTCCAGGAAAACGTGATCAACATAAAATGCGTAGGGCGACAGACAAGAAGATAGATCTCGATAGTAAATTATTTTCATAAGCGCGGACTAATCCATAGTTTTAAAGATATTTCATTTGTACTACTGTAGAATGGTAATCGAAAAACATTCCAATTTTTTTTGCGAGACGCGAATACTCCAAATTGGTGTTGGTTAAATATTTGAAATTATGAAACATGTTCACATTAACCCTAAATCATGTTATGTTAGTGCATTGTTTCCTGAGACATCGGCAAAATGAGAGAGTTTATTAATTTACCTTATTCCACTATGAACTTTTATTAAACTTTTTTAAACAAGATTGTTTCTATTACGGACTGTTAGAGAATTTTTGAAATATGCGATTATCATTGAGAAAAAATATATGTGATCAATGTAAATGTTTCGGTTAATAATGCTCCAAATTTCAAGCGCGCAGGGGGCCGAAAAGGGCGAGATGTTGTACTTAGCGGAGCCGCCAAAGACCACTACAGGGTCCAGAGATCGTCGGCCACTACGGGAGTTAATCTAGCTTCAAATAACCCCAAGTCTCGACAAATCACTTTTTGTTTCGACGCTCCTAACACTAACGCGGACGCACATTCAGGCGACCAAATAAGTAATGTGGTAGGTTGTCATTTTGCTGCGGGTAGATTTCTAACTTTTGAACTATCCATAATATGAATTCCATTATAATATGAATTCCAGCATAAAAATAACTGAAAAACTAGCGCAGTGTTTGAAGAGGAAAAATAACAGAAAAATAAATCCAAAATTTCAAATATTTCGTCGGTAATTATACCGGTTATTGATTGAGTTTTAGTCGGATCTGGTAGCTTAGGAGTAGCTTAGGGTCACCTCCATAATAAAAGTTCATTAAACCGAATTTTTGGTATTTTGATAAAATTATGATTGAATTTGTTGTAAAAAACGAACCCCTCCAGAAATACAGATTTTTATAGCAGACTCTGCTGTACAGAGAGAAAACTTAGAGAAGACATTCGAAAATATCAGGCTTGCTGAGCAAACTTTGCTCTACTAGAGTTTACTCAGAGTAGACTACTCTACAATTTGACAATGTATGCCGATTCCTGGAATATACATGTACATGTATATATGTATGTATATCTATTACGGTACTTTCTGGGCATTTTATGCCACTTTCCAGGTTTTAGTAGTTGGTGCTATTTTTTGTTTCATAAATAAACAGGAAATAACCCCAAGTACCCGAATCTGAAAAGTGTTTCATTTCCGACAAGTTACTACTGATAGATATAACTTATGACTGATAATTAGGAACATTTCCTTAGAAATTTAGCTCAAAATTGAGTATCTCCGTCAATCAATCGATTTTGGTCATCAAGACTAAAATTTTGAAATATTTACAATGCCGTAAAATTGAATTTCGAAAGTCAATATTCTTACCGGGAGAAGTCGATTTTCCCGGCTTGAGTATCTGCTCATGCCTGCTCAAAAATTACTAAATAATCAGAAGAAGCACAATAAAATTTGACAACTTGTGGCAAAATATCTCATTTATATCGATTTATTTTATATTATCTTTTTCATAAAGTCGAAATTGACCTCAAATTGGTAATAAATAGCGTCAAAAAATAACCGGAAAAGGGTTTTTTCATAAAAATGTTTTCGTCTGAAGTAGTCTGTTACCGGTCAAGTCGGTTAAAGTTTCATAACTGATAACTCAAAAATTATGTGGAAGCTTTTCGTTCTGAAAAATTAAAATGCTCACTTTTTTCTGAAATTCTAGATTAGTGATTTGATCCATTTTTCTTCAGGAGTAATCTGAAAAGAATAAATTCATTCAAAATAATTTTAAACGGAAATCGGGTCTCAATTATTCGATAATTTTTCAGAGGAAATTAAACCAGACGACTTTTCAGAGAGCAGACAGAGTCATCGATCAAATTGTGTTGTTCATTTTGTACCGCATAATAACAAATTATTTTGTCATAATCGAAGTAATTTGAATGTTTCCAATTTTGCCACTTTTTTATTTTGAGAAAAAGAAAGGTTTAATGAATAAGAGGAAGTGATATTTTAACATTTTATGGTCAATTTTTAAGGGGGTTGTCGGTGTAAAATGCTATAAATTTTATAGGCTGAGTGAAATAGAAATAATTGTGGGAATTCAAAATTTAGTCAAATTAATTTGACCGACTGGTTGTGGATGTTAATTGAATGTTGAAGAATTGAAAACGATTTAAAATTGGTATTAATTCTGGTTTCGCGACCAAACTAACATTATACAGAGAGAGAGAGCCCAATATCGCCGAATGTTTTTTTTAAAACGGCTATCGAAACGGTATATCGAAGGCCTAGTAAAATTGCCTATTAAAATGCCTAGGCCTAGTAAATTGCAGGCATGGGCATAATTTTCGATATCGAATATTATACTTACTGGTGCCGTAGAACTTTGACGTCAGAGTATCTGACTCAGAGACCTAAAGAATCGTGTGATTTCATTGGTCAATGCACATTGACGTCAAATTTCTACGGGACCAGCAAGTATAATCTTAGATTTTGGTACTTTCGGCAATATCGGGACATTAATAAATTTTTTCGTTAAAATGTGAAAAACGCGTGGGCGATCGAAATGACGTCATAATTAAAAATTCCTAATGAAATACAAATTCAAAAAAGTAGATTTGGAAAATTCAATCTTGAAATAAGACGTCATTCATGAAGCACTCTAAATAATTTCCAATAAAAACCCTTTAACGCCCACGCAATTTCGGTGATATGGGTATTTCTGGCAGGAATTTGACTAAAAGTCGGAAAATTGCGTAGGGTTTTTCCGGCGATATCTAAGATTATACTTACGTGTTCCGTGTAACTTTGACGTCAGAGACCTAAAGAATCGCGTGTTTTGATTGGTCAATACACAAGAGTCAATGCGTATTGACCAATCACATCACACGATTATTTAGGTCTCTGACGTCAAAGTTCTACGGGACACGTAAGTATAATCTTAGATATGCCCCCCTGAAAAACTAGCTCATTGATTGAAATGTAATCAGACATTAAGCATACTATAATTTTTTTCTTGTACCTGATAACTTTTGAATTTATTATCCAATCCCTCTACAAATTTCAGCAGTTCTACTCCAGATAAATTATCTGAGATAATATGCAAAAAAGAGTTATTGAAGTTCAATAATTGAACCATATTTTTCTGTATTGCTGAAATTCTGCATGTAAATTATGTTTTCCATAATATAAAAAAAAATTGTCATTTTTTAGCGGTTCCATTAAAAAAATAAAGTAGGAATCCATACTAGTAAAAAAACAAACACAGCAAGTTGCCATTCGCATAAAATAAAGTACATCCAGTACTGTGTGGCCATAAAAATATTATATTTCTAAAATACTGTTTGAAAAATCCTATCCCCTTAAAATTGTCACCGGTCGGCCAAATTAATAAAACTAAATATGTTTACTACATTTCACACCGATAACCCCCTTATAAGGGATTTTTAAATCGTTGTCAAAATTGAGATCCTGGATTGTAGCGAACGTAGAATGCGACGGACGGCGGACTCGTTCGATTCCTCGTATTCGTATGAACCGCGGTACAATGAAGAGTCGCCACCACCCACGCTCAGAGGACTTTTCAATGCAATCGATTCCTATAAAGGAAACGCACCAGATATTAAATCCGCTATTAAAAGAATTGACAGAATTTTAACGTAAGTTGGACCAGGAACTCATTTTAAGGGGGTGGGGTCGCTTTTTGGTACCTTTCAATCACGCCTCAGATCAAATCTAGGGCAGTTGTGAAAAATCTTAGGATACTCGTTGATAGGTCCAGCCTTCGCCTAACGATTCTATATCTCAAACTTAACATTGTTACATCACACCACCAGGTGGTGAGTCTATTCTAGAGCACTAAACGGTTTTTTTAAAATCTATCTTCTTTTAGACCCCACATACAAAGCGTCTCAAAATTTACACAAAGTAGCGGATAAATAAGAACAAATTTTTTCCAAATTTTGACATTTTTTCTTCTAGAATCTCACTTGAACGCCGATTTTTCCAGTTTTTCGACTTCAAACTCTATCTTCTTTTAGATGAATGTTTAGAATAAAGCCGTTTTTTGACTAAGGTAGATAAATATAATGCGGTCAATGTGGTCGGAAGGAATTTTTGATTTATATTCTCGAATTCTAGAAAATTGACTTGGAGTAAACCGGAAATGAAAAGTTCGAAAAAAAGTTCGTCTGATCGAAACAAAAGTACCACCAAATTGAAGCTGAGATTTCACTGATCAAAAAGTTGGCTTACAGCTAATCAAAATTTTCANACATTGAAAATAATATCCTTTTCGCAACGAAACTCCATCTCAAAACGTTCACTATCTTTATAGCGCGTGTTCGAATCCCATAATGTTTTCTAATGAGTCCTTGAGTAATGCATTAATAGGCAAGGATGCCTTGATACATTTGACCGCTAAAGTTAATAATGTGTAATCACTAAGAGCAATCACGTTGATAGAACATCAGTGGGATCGAACACGCGCTATAGAGACGTTACGTGTTTGAGATGGAGTTCCGTTGGGCCAAAAGAAATATTCTGGAAAAAGCTTCAGTCAATTTTTGGTGGGGTTGTATCGCTGGTTTAGTTTTTTAAAGCACCTACCTAGCCATAGGCGATAGGACTTTTTGTCGTCTACCGGTAAAATGCGAAAAACCGGTTATTTCTGTTGTTGAGTGCCTTAAATAAAGAGATGCTCCTCGTTCCACTACGGGTTTTGCTGGAAAAGTGGACATGCCTTTGAAAAAACTTTAGTCCCAGATATGACTCATATCAATGTTTAATACATTATGGTATATGAAACATGTTAAAAATACAATTTAACATGGCCAAAACTGCGAAAAGACACGAGTTTCGGTTTTTGAGGCACTTTTCAGTCGAAAAAAAATAAAAAGGATTTTTTCGTTGTTGTGCATGTCTAAACTTCTAAAAGAATCAAACTTTTATAAGTGCAAGGTATTAGACAAATATAATTTGAAAAAGTACCAATATATAGTATTGTGTTTTTTTCGTGCGAATCAAGAATCTCAAGTTCCGGGAGAATCGCCATAATTCCGGTAGAATTCTCGAATGTTACTTTTGTTCGCACGAAAAAAACAACACATAGCCGTAACTTTCGAAATTTCATAATTATTGTTATATTAGTCTATATATTATAATATATCTTGCTTCATAAGCACCCGCGGTGGGAACGGTGGATCGGAGTGCGATTCCGAAGTACCGCGATCCGCGATCCAAAAATTTTGCAAAAATGTTCCGACCTCTGTTGGGTGTAGCGGCACCACAGGTTGAGATACGACTTCTAACTTAGCTGTTATGAAAAACCACCTTTCGAATCCGGTAAACACCTCCAACTGTCTTTAGTTCTGGCCAAGGCTATTCTTAGATATCAATTCATTTCCCAAAAAGTCAAATTGAATGTCAAGCCTAACTATTGGCCTGCCTCGTGATCTAATGAATTTCACCATCTCTTTAATTTGATGCTGCTCTTTCCTTTCCACGGTCCTCCCCATCACAAATAAAAAAGTAGCACATAAAGAGTACACATCAGAGCAAAACTTTGGTGCTTTATTTTCGCTCACTCTGGCCCGCAATATACGCGGGTGAAATTGTCAAAGGAATACGAGTCGATTCCCAGTTACAAAGAACTGCGGAATCGCTCCGGCAAAACATACATTCCTAATTTGGTGCGTGATGGTGAATGAAAAAATTGACTGGGACAAATACGTCTTGGTGGATATATATCGGTTCGTGAGGATCAAGCATCGCATATTGCAGCTGAAGGCTACCATTCTTCACAGTCACAAGTTGCCCAATGCGTTTAATTTGGGTTATAAAATACTCCAAATGTTCCATTTAATAAAAATCACTGAAAAATGCTCCTAAGAATCGATAAATAGCGCTAGATGAGCTAAAAAATACAAGCCAAATTGTTTGTTGTACGACTTGGCGAGCGTTAAAAATACTATAAAAAATTAAATCAATTTGATATCATGGTTTTGATATACTGTTTGAAATGATCGTTTAGTAGAAAAACTGGTGCAAATGTTTTTCAATTTATCCATTTTTATCCGCTCGTGTTGTACTCGTTAGAGCACCGAACTTCTCAAAAATGGACAAAATTCTGTCGTTTTGTCCTTTTAGACGCATTGTACAGAAAAAAAAATTCAAAATCTTGCAAAGTTTTTTCAAAAATTTAAGATTTATTTATAACCGATTCCTGGAAAAAATATCTCAGTGTTCCTCGAATCAAACTCGCTTATGGAAATGATGCCCACGAACTAGCGATGATAGTTGGATTCGTGAACAACAGCATCATCAGTAAAATAATTTGATGTCGGAGTTGAACCATTTTTTCTACAAATAGTTAAATTATAAAATCAAATGGTTGGAAGGGGTTAATATAATTTAACTTATATTTTCATTTATGATCCCCGTGTCTAAAAAATAGTTTTGCTTTAAAAATAATAGAAACAAAATATGCGGAACCCAAAAAAAGTTCTACCAGTTATGAACATCTAGGGTTGTCATAAAGCGTTATGACATGTGCCACCAGCCCTAAACTTTTGCTTAAGAAAGTCTACATTGAAGATTAAAATTGCTTAATTTTGTAGTTAAATTCGAAGTTAAATGAAACAAGTTTGTGTATAACATCCTAGTGACTTAAGTCAAATACAGCCAGCCTTTTAGATAAGGTTTTTCTAAAAAAATAATTATTTAATGTTGCAGCAAACTGTTGCTTGTTTTTTAGACTAAACGTTTAAAAAATCTAAAAAGTTTGTAACTGTAACTCTTTGATATTTAAAAAGCCATAATTATTCCCCCGGAAGGGGAAACAATCCCTACGAAAAAAGTTTTCTAATTGAAAACATGATAAAAAACAGTGCATGTTTCGCATTCTCTTTGAGCTCCATCAATAAGTCTATAAACGACCTCCAAAAAAGTGTAGCGCCGAGTGAGGAGTTGAATCAGCGATGACCGTTTTTAATTATAAAAAATATAACAATTTACTGGCTGTAATTGCTGCAATTAGCATATCATTTTCTATCAATTTTATAGGTAAGCTCGATCCCATGTTATGTCCTTTGCCGAAAAATTATCGCTGCGTCTGCAAGCGATAAAAATGAGAACATGGCTCCCTTTCCAAACCTCTAGACATTGGTAGAAGATTTAAAACTCTGTAAGCGTAATTTTGTTGTTCGCCTTTGATCAAATATGGTTTGGCGGAGAACATACGTATTGAAGCTGCGTTCACCAAAAGCTGAAAATTGCCGCGACATGTCAATTATTGTGCCATAACCGGTTAAATTTCTACCGCGGTTGCTCAAGGATGAATCCAATGTTTTTGCCGAGTAAATGCCTTTTAGATGTCGAAGTTTGTTTGGTTTTTTCAGTCAGCTTTATAATTCGGTATCTTTCAGAAACATTTGATTATTCTGGCATTCGAGAAATCGGTTGAATGAGCTTGCTGATTTGCCAGAAATGTCAAATTTCTGTCGGAATTTACTGGGAAGCAGTACTTCGATTCGGCATAATCCGAATGGGGCGATTACTTTATCGTGAGTCGTAGATCCACCAACCAGCTTCTGAAAGATTCAATAATTATGGTAACTCTCTAACATGCGTTTTGGTATATCCTATCACACTTTGCCCCCCGAAATAATCCCCGGGGCCCCCCCCCCTTAACTTAAACTAAGATAACGGAGCACGTACGTTTACCTTTACAGGGCCGGGATATTCTGGAAAGTGTGAATAGGGATAAGTCTCAAACCAACAATAGTTAGGAAAGGTATTATGGCCAGCGGAAATGAAAAGCGAGACCCGAAAAATTGATCATTATTTTTGAGTTTAAAATTGTTTTTGGTGCCGATTATAGCAATTGCTATCAACCGGAAATTCCATCAGCCGGGATGCAATTTGTATAAATGCATTTGAAACAGCATAGATGGTCATAGGGTTGGGTTTTGGTGAGAGAGGCAAGTTGCTTCGAGGCAACGCCACAATCTTGGTCGAATGATCTCGTAAAACGGTTCATGCGCGTTTTAAGAAATTTCAAATAATATCTCAGAATCAAAGAGGTTCAACCCGCATTGCACAGTGCAATTGTGCACTAGTCCTTTACTGATTCGATATAAACCAGTAATGCAGCAAAATAGCATTTGCTACCGCCTTTTGGGATGCTCTGAAAAAGAAAACCCCGCCATACTTGCCTACTCATTTTTTTTTAAAAGTAAGATCTAGCAAAGTTTCTTGCTGAGAATTAATATTTGTCAGTCGTACAACCTAATGTGAAAAATTTTGAATGGAAATTTGTAAGTTGGTATCGAGCTTAAAAACGAAAGTTCTCAAGTCAAACATGCTTGTGAGGTATAATCGGTGAGACTATTAGTACAACAAACAAAATTGCTCCACAATAGGTGTCAAACTACCGTTCCAAAAAAAGTTGAGAGTTATTACGAAAATAGAGGATTGTGCCTCAAAAAAAAGTTTATGTATCACATCTGCGTAGGTTAGACTGCATTTGTTTTGAAAAATGTACAAATTTGTACTACAAATTCAGAGCTTTTTCCATCAAAAAATAAATGACAAATTTATCCGACTGTAAGTTCCGATAGTTTAAATCCTGCAATTTCCATTAAAAAATAGTCCTGGAGACCCGTTTATATCATCCAACCAATGACTTCCATTGCCAATGAGTCATGTGGTAGGGTGCGCAGCAGGAACCAAACAGACTACACCGTAAACCCGCTTGATGAACTGTTTTTTCTGCGTTCCGGGGGTTATCGCCACCAAAAACAAGCGATTCCAAACAAGAAAAACACAGTTTTTTTTTCGGCCCTCTAGGTGTCAAGAATAAATGACTTCTAGAAAACCTTCTTTTTCAGCACTAACTTTGAATTTGGAGCAACTAAACATGATTTTTTCGGTTTTAACGATAAGCCGTATCCACTAAAAAGTTTGCATGTAAATAAAAAAATTGAGAAGTATCAATGCTTCGGAAAATTTCTTAGAAATAAAATTTGGGCTTTGACATAAAATGCGTAGACCGGAACAGTTTGGTAAGCTGAATATCTCCAAGAGGTCCGTTTAGTTGTAATTCTGAGCTTTATTTTTATCGCAAAGCGTTTCAGATGCGCATAGTGGAGAACAAATTGACCAATTAGCTGCTCTGTAAAGGCCGAATAATATACAAACCGCTTTCCCCTGTCAAAATGCGGAAAGTCCAGAAAAAATATATTTGTCTTTTTCGGGTCCCGGATGTTGTTCAGGTTTGTATCATGTTTTCCGTTTGAAAAACTTATAATTTGAACCGCTGCGCACCCTTAGTCATTGGCAATGGACCATAAACCACCAAAAAGTCTTATTGATAACGCTGTTCTCACGACTCTAGCATAGCCTGTTTAGTCCTCATCTGAATTTTTCAAGGAAGTCATGACATATTTGAAATTTTGAACACTTCTGGGTTCAAAATTCCACAATGCAAAAGTAATGTAGTGTTTTGTCCCTCATTGTTTCTCGAATTTGGGATCGGCATCCATAATGAAAGCAAAGTCAGGTTATAACGCGGGTAACTGGTCCAAACCAAACGCCCGATGACCGGCGATTGAAGACGACGTTATACAAGCCGTGAATTCACCAGCCAGTGTTTCCAACTGTCATCGCATGAGAGGTATAATTCATAATCGGTGTCGCTCCTACGTATTTTTTTGAAATGATTCAGGAGAAATGAGTATAATTTTTCGTCAAAAGAATATAAAAAAACAACTTAGTAGAATTGATCCAGTGAGACCTCCCTTTAAGGCGCAAATATCCTAAAGAGTTGGGCATAATATTGGAAATATAAAGTCAATTCAAAAAGGCTTTTTATTTAACAACATGACCAAAGTTTTTCGGAAATAATCAGCAATGTGATATTTGGTCAGCCTATCTTTACGTTTGATGTGAACACAAAAACATGCTTTAAATTGTTGTACAGTGTGGTCAAGAATGTTGTCTGTTAATCAGCGTCATTTTATTCTCTACAAGAAACTTTGTAACATGCCTGCATACAAATTGGATTTTAGGGTTGTACTCCAGTTTGAACGCCAAAATTTCCCGAGCTTACATTTCAAATGTCGGTCAAGACTCCAAAAAATTATAAAAACAGAAATTCTCCATGTTTAAAAATTACATTGCCGATTTTTTAGCCGTTTTGAAGTCAAAAAAAAGGTAATGCAGCGCTCGGCAATCCGATTAGTGCGTGGTTTTTTCGAAATCACCATAAAAAATGGTCGAAATATGTTGAAAATTCGACTGGTTTAACCCTCCAAGGCAGGGATGCTATTTTTCAAAAAAACACCTTGTAAATTTAAAGACCAGAAATTGCAGTGTGTGCTTCTAAATATTTTTTAGGAAATTGTTTTCTGAAACTGCTACATTTTCCAACTTTTGTCCCTGGACGGCTCTGATAAATTTTTAATTTCTTTAAAAGTGATTTCGATAGAATTGCGTAGTTGTTTCGGAAAACACCTGGTAGATTAAAGACCAAAAATTTGCAGGTTATTTCTGAGGAAGTCCAACTTTTAAGAAAAATTATATAAAGATATCAAAGAGAGTAAAAGTTGGTAACATACGATTTGTTAACTTGTGCGAACATATGGCTATCGAAAAACCCCTTAAAATGCTGACACCTACCCCTTAGAAGGGGGGTGGTGTCGGTTTTTGTTGAGCCCTTTATTAAATGAATTGTAAGATACATTAATACGGTTAGGACTAAAGTTGACCGCAAGGAATCTCATGGTTGCAATTATTTTGTTCAAAACAGATCGATGAACAGAAATCTAGAATTTTTCAAGAATTCGAATATTTTTCTTTGCTTACGCCGCATCAAAACCGTATTCCACCATCGATATGAAACATTTTTATTGTGAATATACCCGCGAAAACAATGGCATGACATTAAAATTAATCGAAATGTCTTAATCGAATTCTAGAAATTTGCAATTATTTTAAGCCACAAAATGTTAAACCTAATGTATCGAATTTTGACGCTGATTGGTGAAAATTTTGATTAGGCTGTAATACCAAAACTTTTGATTAGTGAAATCTCAGCTTGCAATTTGGTGGACCTTTTTTGTTTCGATCAGACGAACTTTTTTTCGAACTTTTCATCCGGTTTGAAGCTCGCAAGTCAATTTTCTAGAATGTCAGAATATAAATCAAAATCCTTCCCGACCACATGGAGCCGCATGAGATTATTTGATCACCTTAGTCAAAAACGCTTTATTCTATAACATCGTCTAAAAGAAATCAGAGTTTGAAGTCGAAAAACTGGAAAAATCGGCGTTCAAGTGAGATTTCTAGAATAAAAAAGGTCAAAATCGAAGAAAGATTTGTCTTATTTGTATCGCTACTTGTGTAAATTTGAGACGCTTTGTATGTGGGTCTAAAAGAACGATCAGAATCTTAAAAAAAAACCGTGTTAGTTGCTCTAGAATAGCTCACCACCTTGGGGGGTGTGATGTAATCAATGTTAAGTTTGAGATATAAGGAATCGTAGGCGAAGGCGGACCTATCAACGCAGTAGTCCTAAAGATTTCACAACTGCGCCTAGATCTATATCTCAAACTTAACATTGTTACATCACACACCAGGTGGTGAGTCTATTCTTGAACACTAAACAGTTTTTTTAAAAATCTATCTTCTTTTAGACCCCACATACAAAGCATCTCAAAATTCACACATAGTACGGAAAGAGTGAGGTCACTAATATGGTTGGCCCATTTTTTTGAATTTCGCTCTAGAATTTTCTAGAATCACTTTTGAACGCCGATTTTTCCAATTTTTCGTCTTCAAACTCTGATTTCTTTTAGACGATGTTATAGAATAAAGCGTTTTTGACTAAGGTGATCAAATAATCTCATGCGGCTCCATGTGGTCGGGAAGGATTTTGATTTATATTCTGACATTCTAGAAAATTGACTTGCGAGCTTCAAACCGGATGAAAAGTTCGAAAAAAAGTTCGTCTGATCGAAACAAAAAAGGTCCACCAAATTGCAAGCTGAGATTTCACTAATCAAAAGTTTTGGTATTACAGCCTAATCAAAATTTTCACCAATCAGCGTCAAAATTCGATACATTAGGTTTAACATTTTGTGGCTTAAAATAATTGCAAATTTCTAGAATTCGATTAAGACATTTCGATTAATTTTAATGTCATGCCATTGTTTTCGCGGGTATATTCACAATAAAAATGTTTCATATCGATGGTGGAATACGGTTTTGATGCGGCGTAAGCAAAGAAAAATATTCGAATTCTTGAAAAATTCTAGATTTCTGTTCATCGATCTGTTTTGAACAAAATAATTGCAACCATGAGATTCCTTGCGGTCAACTTTAGTCCTAACCGTATTAATGTATCTTACAATTCATTTAATAAAGGGCTCAACAAAAACCGACACCACCCCCCTTCTAAGGGGTAGGTGTCAGCATTTTAAGGGGTTTTTCGATAGCCATATGTTCGCACAAGTTAACAAATCGTATGTTACCAACTTTTACTCTCTTTGATATCTTTATATAATTTTTCTTAAAAGTTGGACTTCCTCAGAAATAACCTGCAAATTTTTGGTCTTTAATCTACCAGGTGTTTTCCGAAACAACTACGCAATTCTATCGAAATCACTTTTAAAGAAATTAAAAATTTATCAGAGCCGTCCAGGGACAAAAGTTGGAAAATGTAGCAGTTTCAGAAAACAATTTCCTAAAAAATATTTAGAAGCACACACTGCAATTTCTGGTCTTTAAATTTACAAGGTGTTTTTTTGAAAAATAGCATCCCTGCCTTGGAGGGTTAAACCAGTCGAATTTTCAACATATTTCGACCATTTTTTATGGTGATTTCGAAAAAACCACGCACTAATCGGATTGCCGAGCGCTGCATTACCTTTTTTTTGACTTCAAAACGGCTAAAAAATCGGCAATGTAATTTTTAAACATGGAGAATTTCTGTTTTTATAATTTTTTGGAGTCTTGACCGACATTTGAAATGTAAGCTCGGGAAATTTTGGCGTTCAAACTGGAGTACAACCCCTAAAAATCACAATTGTATGCAGCATGTAAAAGTTTCTTGATGGAGAATAAAAATGAAACGCTGATTAACAAGAACCACATTTCTTGACCACAATGTCAACAATTAAAGAACTGTTTTGTGTTCAATCAAACCGTAAAGAGTAGGCTGACCAAATATATTGCTGATTATTTCGAAAAATTTGTCATGTGATAAATAAAAGCCTTTTTGAATTGCTTGCATATTTCCAATATTTAGCACCCACAACCTCCTTAAGGATATTTGCGCCTTAAAGGTGGGTCTCACTGGATTTAATTCTATAAGTTGCTTTTTTGTATTCTTTTGACGAAAAATTATATCCATTTTCTAATATTTAAAAAAATAGTGAGCGACCCGATTTGATTTATTCATGCGATGAAGTTGGAAACACTGGCTTGATTCACGCTTGTAAACGTCGTCTTCATCCGCGGTATCGGGGCGTTTGGTTTGGACCAGATTACGACGTTATAAATACTTTGCTTCATTATGGTGCCGATCCCAATTCGAGAAACAATGAGGGAAAAACTACATTACATTTTGCATGTGAATTTGAACCGAAGTGTTCAAAAATTTCAAATATGTATGATTCCTTGAAAAATTCAGATGAGGATAAAAGGGCTATGCTAAGAGTCGTGAGAAAGCTTATCAAGTAAGACTTTTTCTGTTTATGGTCATTGCCAATGACTAGGGTGCGCAGCGGTCAAAATTATAAGTTTTAAACGGAAAAAATGATACAAAACCTGAAAAAATCGGGACCCAAAAAGAAAAAATATATTTTTTTGGACTTTTCCGGCATTTTGACCAGGGGAAAAGCCGGTTTGTATATTATATCGGCCTTTACAGAGCAGCATAATGCGTACAATTTGTTCTCACTATGCGCATCTGAAAGCTTTGCGAATAAAATAAAAGAATAAATTCAACTAAAACGGACTCTTGGAGATATTCAGCTTACAAACTGTTCCGTCTACGCATTTTTGTCCAAAAGACCCAAATTTTTTCAAAAATTTTCGAACATTTTATTTCTCAATTTTTTTTTTCATATAGCAAACTTTTTAGTGAGTACGGCCATTATCGTAAAAACACGAAAAAATATGTTTAGTATGCTCAAAATTCAAGTTAGTGCTGAAAAAGAAGGTTTTTAGAAGTCATTTTCTGACCACTAGAGGGCCGAAAAGTTTTTTCTTGTTTGGAATCGTTGTTTTTGGTGGCGATAACCCCCGGAACGCAGAAAAAAGTTCATCAACGGGTTTAGTGTAGTCTGTTTGGTTCCTGCTGCGCACCCTACCAATGACTCATTGCCAATGAGTCATTGGTTAGGATGATAAAACGGGTTTCAGGATATTTTAAATGGAATTGCAGGTTTAAACTATTGGAAACCTTCAGTCGGATAAAATTTGTCATTTATTTTTGAATGGAAAAAGTTGAATTTGTAGTACAAATTTTGTACATTTTTCAAAAAATGCAGTTAACCTACGCAAGATGTGATAATAACTTTTTGAGACAAATCCTTATCGTAATAACTCTCACTTTTTTTGGAAACGGTGTTTTGACACCTATTTGTGGAGTACAATTTTGTTTGTGTACTAATAGTTCCCCGAAGATAACCTCAAAGCATGTTTGACTTGAGAACTTTCGTTTTTCAGCTGATACCAACTTACAATTTCATCAAAATTTTACATTAGTTGTACGACTGAAATATTAATCTCAGCAAGAAAACTTTGGTAGATTTACTTTAAAAAAAATGAGTAGGAAGTATGGCGGGNTCAGAGCATCCCAAAAGGCGGTAGCAAATGCTATTTTTGCTGATTACTGGTTATTCGATCAGTAAAAGACTAAGTGCAAATTGCACTGTGCAATGCGGGTATGAACTCTTTGATTCTGAGATATTATTGAAATTTCTTAAACGCGATGAACCGTTTTCGAGATCATTCGACCAGATTGTGGGTTGCTCAGAGCAACTTGCTCTATACAAAAACCCAACCTATGCCATTATGCTGTTTCAAATGCATTACAAATTGCATCCGGCTGATGAATTTCCGGTTTGATAAGCAATTGCTAAATGGCACAAAAAAATTTTAAATCAAAAATAATGATAATTTTTGGGTTCGCTTTCAATATTCCGCTGGCCAATAATACTTCCCCATAATATTGTTGGTTTGAGATATCCCCTATTCACACTTTCCAGAATATCCCGGCCCTGTAAAGTAAACGTAGTGTGTTTTTAGTAGTAGGGCCGGGATATTCCGGAAAGTGTGAATAGGGGATATAAACCACAACGGCATAGGTGAGAGTTAAAATAATTTTGATCTTTCAGAGCTGGTGGTGATCTACGACTTCACGATAAAGATAATCGCCGCCCATTGGATTATGCCCGTCGAAGTACTGCTTCCAGTAAATTCCGAACAGAAATTTTGACATTTCTGGCAAATCAGCAAGCTCAATTCAACCGATTTCTCGAATTCCGAATAAATCAAAGTTCTGAAAGATACCGAAATTATAAACTGACTGAAAAAAAACCAAACAACTCGACACTAAAAGGCTTACTCGGCAAAAACATGGATTTTAATCTTGAGCAACCGCGGTTGAAATTTACCGGTTATGGCACAATAATTGACCATGTCGGCGGCAAATTTTCAGCTTTTGGTGAAGCAGCTTCAATACCGTATGTTTCGCCAAACACAATATTTGATCAAAAAGGCGAACAAAAATTACGCTTACGAGTTTTAAATTTTACAATGTCTAGAAGAGTTTGGAAAGGGAGCCATGTCTCATTTTTATCGCTTGAAGACGCAGCGATAGATGAAGATAAACATGGGGATCAAGATTACTATAAAATTGATAGAAATGATATGCTAAATGCAGAAATACAGGTAAATTGTTATATTTTTTATATAAAACGGTCATCGCTGATTCAAACTCCTCAACTGGTACAACTTTTTGGAGGTGTTATAGAACTTATTGATGGAAGCTCAAAAGGCAGAATTGCGAAAAATGCACTTTTTTTATATGTTTTCAATGAAAACTTTTCGTAGATTTCCTCGAATAATTATGGCTTTTTAAATATCAAAAGAGTACAAGTTACAAACTTTTTAGATTTTCACAGTTTAGTCTAAAAAACAAAGCAAACAGTTTGCTGCAAACATTAAATATTATTTTTTAGAAAAACATGATATAAAAGTGCTGGCTGTATTTGATTAATCACTAGGATGTTATACACAAAACTTGTTTCATTTAACTTCGAATTTAACTACAAAATTAAGCAATTTTAATCTTCAATGTAGCTTTCTAAGCAAAAGTTTAGGGCTGTGACATGTCATGACACGTTCATTGACAACCCCTAGATGTTCAATAACTGGTAGAACTTTTTTTGGGTTCCGCATTTTTGTTTCTTATTATTTTTAAAGCAAAAATATTTTGTTAGACCCGGGGATCATAATGAATATAAGTTATATTATATAACCCCTTCAAACCATTTGATTTATAATTTAACTATTTGTAGAAAAATGGTTCTATCCGACATCCAAATATTTTACTGATGATGGCTGTTGTTCACGATCCAACTTCATCGCTAGTTCGTGGGATCATTTATGAGCGAGTTGATCTAGGAACACTGAGATATTTTTTCAGGAATCGGTTATAAATAATCTTATGAAAAAAACTTTGCAAGCATTTTGAATTTTTTCTACTGTCAAATGCGTCTAAAAGGACAAAACGACAGAAATTTGTCCATTTTCGAGAAGTCGGTGCATCTAAGAGGACCAAACGAGCGGATAAAAATGGATAAATGAAAAATTTGCACATTTTTTGACTAAAAAATCATTTCAAAACCATATATCAAAACCATATATCAATTGATTTACATTTTTTATAGTATTTTTAGCGCTCGGCCCAAGTCGTACAAACATTTGGCTTGTATTTTTAGCTCTCTAGCGCTATTTATCGATTTTTAGAGCATTTTTAGTGATTTTTTAAATGGAAACATTTGGCAGTATTTTATAACCAAATTAAAGCATTGGGCAATTTTTGGACTGTGAAGAATGGGTACCACTCATGCAGCAAATATGCGATGCTGCTGAATTCCTACACGAAACCGATATTATCCACCAAGCTATTTGTCCCGAGTCAATTTTCTTCACCAATCACCGCACGGCAAAATTAGGAATGCTATGTTTTGCCCGGAGCGATTCCGACAGTTCTTTTAACTGGGAATCGACTCGTATTCCTGACAAAATTACCCGCTATATTGCGCCAGAAGTGGCGAAAAATGAACCACCAAATTTTGCTTCTGATGTGTACTCTTTATGTGCGACTTTTTATCATTTGATGATGGGAGAGGAACCGTGGAAAGGAAAGAGCAGCAATCAAATTAAAAAAGAAAATGGTGAAATTCATCTAGATCACGAGGCAGAGCCAATAGTTAGGGATTGACAATGTCAATTTGACATTTTGGAAATGAAATTATTGTCTAAGAAATACCTTGGCCAGAACTAAAAAAACATTGAGGGGTGTACCGGATTCGAAGGTGTTTTTCTAACAGCTAAGTTAGAGTCGTATCTCAACCTGTGTCCGCTACCACCCAACCAGAGGTCGGCACATATGAAAAAAAATTTGGATCGGATCGATAGCCTCGGAAAATCGATCCGATCCACCGCTCCCAACCGCGGGTGCTTATGAAGCAAGATATATATAATAATATATAAGATATATATAACAATATATAACAATAATATGAAAATTTCCCGAAAGTTAGTTGGTAATTTTTTAAAGTGATATTTGTCTAATACCTTGCATTATAAAAGTTTGATTCTTTGAAAGTTAGACAATACAAAAACGAAAAAAATCACTTTTTATTTTTTTTCACTGAAAGTGCCTCAAAAAACGAAAACTGTAGTTTTTCGGCAGTTTTGGCCATGTTAAATTGTATTTTTAACATGTTTCATAACATACATGTATAAACATTTCGATATGAGTCATATCTGACTAAAGTTTTCAAAGGCATCCACTCTCCAGCAAAAACCGTAGTAGGAACCAGAGGAGAATTTTTATTTAGCATCAAAAACAGAAAATAACCGGTTTTCGCCATTTACCGGTAGACCGAAAAAAAAGTCCTATCGCCTATGGTAGGGTAGGTGCTTTAAAAAAACTAAACCAGCCGATACAACCCCCCACCAAAAATTGACTTGAAGCTTTTTCCAGAATATTCTTTTCCCAACGGAACTCCATCTCAAAAACGTTAACTATCTCTATAGCGCGTGTTCGAATCCCACTGATGTTCTATAAGTGATTGTCTTAGTGATTACACACCGATTAACTTTAGCGGTCCAAATATCAAGCATCCTTGCCTATAATCATACTCAAGACAATCAGTAAGACAACATTAGTGGGATTCGAACACGCGCTATAAAGATAGTGAACGTTTTTGAGATGGAGTTTCGTTGGGAAAAGGATATATATTTTCCAATGTCTCTCAGTGTCAATCCTTTTCCACAGTGCTCCACCAGGCGATCAAACTTGGCTTGCAAAGGGCTATTCGTGACAGAAAAACTCGGCTAAAAGATTTGTCGTACCATTTATCGAATATTCGAGCGTTTCAGATGAATGTGCGATCTGAGTCTGTCACATCCTTCAGTTTTGGGTTAAAAGGGTCAATACAAAAATACGGTATGTTAAATACGCTTAGATAAAACAAGTTTTAATCTTATTTTGGATATAAACCAAGCGGGATTTAACACAATTTTAAACAAATTTATTACGAAAATATTTGATATATTTTCGATCATTACCATTTAATTCAAAGAGATTCTCGAGAAATACTTCTATACATGGGGGCCAATAGCTCCGGCCCAATATTTCCGAATTTAAGCTACGCAAAATCACCATTTTGAGGTA
The DNA here is from genome assembly GCA_004367855.1 of Oikopleura vanhoeffeni. Classification (NCBI taxonomy): domain Eukaryota; kingdom Metazoa; phylum Chordata; class Appendicularia; order Copelata; family Oikopleuridae; genus Oikopleura; species Oikopleura vanhoeffeni. Next base: position 112,694 of record SCLH01000978.1, on the reverse strand, counting down.
AAATAATTCCTGTTATATAGGCCCCCAGTACAAAAGGGGTTCCCCATATTTCCCAATGTGCCAATATTTCCGAATTTTTTTGCCAAAAACCTTTCGGAAATATTGGCCCCCCTGTAGGTATTTTATGTTATGCAGCATGCTTAGAGTACGGTGTCCGAACTTCGGACCGACGGAAATTTGAACTTCTAAACGAAAAATAAAAATTAAAGAATTTAAAAACTAAGAAATATATCGAAAAACAAAAAAAAAATTGGGAGAATTTTCCGGGGATTTTAAGGTTTTTATGTTTAATTAAATTGCCAATTTTTCATAGGGCCTTAACTCGCCTCAAACTGAGATTATTTTTATCTGAGAAATGAGTTCATTCTAGAAGGGGGAAAAATGGTATTGGGCCAAATACTGAAATTTTTCAAACTTTTCGAACAACTTTTTTATATAAATGTTTTTTAATATGGAGCAAATTTAACTGTGAGTAACCTCCTTATAACTATCACATATTTAAAATTATTGACCCAAAAGATAGAAATAAAGGCTGAACACTCTCATTTTGAAACCTACTTTCTGACCACTAGGTTGCCTCAAAATTTGTTTTTTGTTATGTCTCCCGGTCCGAACCCTAAGCATGATTCATGCTGAGAGTTTACAAGTTAGTTTTATTTTAATCTAATACAGCTCAATATTTGAATTTGAAGTCAAAAAAACACAGACTGTGACTCAGCAGTACTGATTTGTACTCCATGCTTCAAATTTTAAGTGAAAACTAAGAAATTTCACAATTTGAAACAAATTGCATGCAATGAGTTCTAATGGATAAACAAGTATAAATTTACTAAAAGTACATTTTTTTCAATATTTGCCCAAGATCAAACCTAAAATTTTTGAATAATTTTTACATAACATATCATAGTTTATCGCTAAATGCACAAAAATCTCGTATCTCTGTAATAACGTATAATATCGAAGATTATACCTACATGTCCCGTAGAACTTGACGTCAGAGACCCAAAGAATCGTGTGATTTGATTGGTCAATACACAAGAGTCAATGTGCATTGACAATGAAATCACACGATTCTTGAGGTCTTTGACGTCAAAGTTCTACTGGACAAGTATGTATAATCTTCGATATAATGTCATTGCGGAGGCACGCGATTTTTGTGCATTTTGGGTTGCATCAGGATAAACTTGTTTGTGAACTCATTGCAACTTGTTTTTTATCGCTGCGTTGAATTACAGTCAAAGTTGTCTAAGCGGATGTTTTAGTGTCTAATTGTGTTTTTGGTCAAAAACCTACGCCCTTTTCAATTTCAACATTTTCGGGGGTCTAAGCGACGGTTTTTAGATTAAAAATATATTGAATAAGCATAATAATTAAAGACTTATTTTTAGACTTTGTTATTTTGCCTGACAATATCTTACACTTTTGGTTAGAATGCGTAGCCACTACTCCTTTTAACGTGAGTTTAAACGTGTGGCTACGCAGTCTAACCAAAAATGATAAAGGGATATGGCTTATATTAGAGCCTCTTTAGCTCATTGTTCGAGCTTAAGACAAAATTTGTCTAATGTGACGTTTGATCTCTTATCTGTTTTGTGAAATTTCATTGCAAAAAGACAAAACTGCGGCCAGTACCCTCGTTCCATAATAGTGTCCAACAGAGTCTAACTCCTCATCGCGGTTCAAAAGCCGTCCTCTCATTCGACTCCCACCAGTAGGCATTCAAAGCCAAACTCGCATAGAAGCAAAATCATCAATCTGGAAACATAGAAATAGTACAATTGGAATGATTGGTCGCCCACAGTACCATCTAACCTCAGTCTGATTGGCGGCCCAAACGTGCAATGAGCTAAAAAAATTCGAAGAAGCAGGCTCAGTTAAATCATGTAAGCTTATAGGATTAAAGGGGTTGTGGGTTGTAAAATCTAGCTTATTGCAAGCAATTTGAAATCGCTATAACTTGGTTAATATTGCAGGAGTGAATACATTTGAAAATGCATTATAGTATCAAAGTATGAAGATACTTGGTAGGAAAAATATAATATTACAAAAATTTTCATGCCAGAGGGAAATTTTAAAATATCATAAATTTCAGCTTGTTTCAATGCTCAATAGCTTAATTACATTCGCATTTACACATATTCAACAAAAATATCTGTGATTGTGCAAAACACCGCACTATCAGAATGCCGATCTCTGATTATTAGTTTTCACTGAAATCGCTTAAAAAATCGGAAAATGTAATTTTTCAAACAATGGAGATTTTCTTTTCTCGGGAGTTTCACAGAAAATTGAAAAAATAGGGTGGGAAACTCGTGCCAGTGTTCACACGAAAACTGTTTTCGAAAAGTTAGGTAGGATTATTTCAGAGACCACTCAATCGATAACCCTAAAATTGTATTAATTGTTGTTACCTTTTAAATAACAGACAGATTTTCTTTAATGTCTTAGTTGTGAAATTCGAATGCGGGAAAAACGCTCTGAGCTCAACTTTTTTCACGCGCATTTGGAAAACCACATGCGGGAAAAACCTTCTTTTTATTTTTCTCAGATCGAATTTTTTTCCCGCATGAAAGACCCACCGAATAAAAGCCACTTTGAATTGCTTGCATTTTCCAACATATAGCACCCACAACCCCTTGAGGAGGATTGTAGATGTTAATGCAAGCAACTTTATTCTAATTTTAGCTTGTTTTCTTTGAAATATTAATTATATAAATCCGGCTTAATAGTTTGGAAATTACCATGTATTGATTATTTTTATTATGCACTCTCTCAAAAATGTAGCAGTTCTGCTCCAGTTAATACGCAAAAAGTTATCGAAACATATGTGTTCTTCTCATCGAAATTGTTCCACTGTTGTTAAAATAGATGTTTTTTGTTATTTATCACAATCCCTCATCATTTTTTAATATATAACTAGAATTCAACAAAGATTCAGGATTGGAAAACCAACAACTTTCAGAACTGTAAAGCCATATTTTTAACCTTTAAAACAGTACTTGTTCAAAAATGACAAATAGCCCATTATTACAATCATTGGAGCAAGCATCAATCCATGCAAAAGCAACATATACGTTGTAATTTCGATTTTGAGGCGCTTGCCGGTCTAACTGATTTTTACTTAAATCATTAATGAGCGATTATTTCAGGTTAGACGGCAAGCGCCTCAAAATTCTGAACAAACCTGTAATATTTTCAATAACTTTTTTCTTATAACTGGGCAGACTTGTAACTTCATCGCTGGCAAATAATACTTCCGCAATAATGATTTTGGATTAAAAAAACAAAGCGCATTGTGTGGTAATTATGCATATCAACTTCATGTTGTTAAAGTTACGTTTCCTGACGTAACCAGAACAAATCTATGGAGATATGAGCAAATGAACAATGCATCCGAACTACGCCGTAATCGGGACATCAGAAATTGTTTTGAGAATCAACCCCAAAATCAAAGACACCCTCAAGAAACGATGAAATTGTAAGACAACAACGACAACTACAGCGTAGCAGTGAGAACTGGATCGATAGCTAAAAGTATACGTCGAACATGTGCTCCTGGCCCGCGACGCTGAAACCGTTACTCATTCTCAGCGGGGCGGCAAAACGCCCAAAACCAATCTGATCGACTTATGAAATTGCGCAATTCCCGCAAAATATTTAATCCAATTAAAAGTTGCTCTAGAACAACGTGAGCTAATAAATGATCATAACAAAAAGAAGATTAATTTCCACGTTGTTGCCGTGGCGCAACTTGTGAGTGATACGAAGTAAATGTTATTTTTGAATTTTAAGATTCTAGACTATGAAATAAGATTTTTGAATATATCAAAGTATTAAGATTCGAAGTTTCATATTATTTGAAATGTATTTTTCATATATCTTTCAAAATTTAATCGCTATGCATCTCAAATTCGAATCTATTTTCAGAATTGTTGGTATTAAAATTTACTTTACTATGAGTATTATCACACGGGAATTAGTTTCGAGTCTATATTGCAACTAGTCTTGTCAAAATCTGACTACTATATACGTAGTGGAACCTAGCTGATTACCAGTCCTAGATTTGAAGGCATTCAAATTTCAAAATCTACATTGTTTAGCATTTAAATACAGACACCCTAGCACTTTTTTTTTTTTTTTTTTTTTTTTTTTTTTTTTTTTTTTCAATTTTTGCATTTATAGGTATTTTATATCATTTGTTAAAAATTAACATATCTTAATGGTTTCAATCACAAAGATGCGTGATCACAGAATAACAACCCGATTGCGTTCTATACAAAAGAAAGAAGGTTGTGTTCTCGAAGAAAGGTACAGATTCCAAATTTGACTGGAAAAAAAGTTCCGAATATTTGCAACAGACAGATGTTAACCAACTGAAAGTATGTTTATGGCAAATGATTGTTCGAGGACATAAAATAATAACTTATGTTTAATTAAAATGGCATCAGAATATCACGCTGAAGCAAACACTCAATTGAACTCCATCAATTCTAACATCCTATTTAGGTTTCAAGACTCTTTTATAGCGACCGTCGGGAGGTGAACATATATCATTGAAGAGGGTAGTCGTCTCAAATCAGATTTCCGTTAAAAGTGACGACTATAACTATAATCGGCCAAAAAAAAATACACATGAGCCTGTCTGAGATTTTGATACATCGTTTAACCGCTAGAGCCTCAAAGAACAATCTTAAAACCTATCTCCTCCTTAAATACAATCGGAATCAACACCAATGTTTCGGCTATGCTGCAGTAGAAATATCTAACTTAATTCGAAGATGAAAATAGGATCCACAAAAAATACAGTAGAATACCCTCAAGAATAAAATTTTGTAACGCTTAATAGCACACGGAGTATAGCGGATTCCAAATATGCTGATTTTATGCTATCGAATATGCTTTGTAAATGAGGCTTCCATAATTTGGGAATTGTCACTGCTCTAGCAATTATTCATTGTATCCGGGAAAATTTCCTTTATAGGTATGAGTCATAATGCTTGGCTATGACCGGAACTGACCATTCAATAAAATCTCCTCTTATTTTTCTAAAACTAAGAGTCAAACTCCGCGCTGAGCGAGGTCTTGGCGGATTCGGTATAAAAAGAATGCCTCTCGCTTTGATTTCAAATTTACTGACTATAGCTAAAGTTTAATATACAATATGAATAGTCATGTATATTGAAAAATGGCATGTAATCGTTGAAGAAATTTTTTGCAATAACAATCGTAATTTTTGATTATTTAATCAAGTGGTAGGCATTTCTCGTAAGAGTTTACGGCATTTTGCGTCATAAACTTCATCTGCGGATTTTCTTTGAAAGATTGTGACTTCGGCACCAATCAGAAGGCAGGATTATTAAATTCGTGTTGAAATTTATAGAAAAGCTTCAATAGGGATAAGCACTAAGTAGATCCTGTTCGTACTGCGCCATGAGCCGAAAAATTGGGCTTGATCCTATTTGGTATTTAATGGAGGAGAAGTAGGTTTTAAGATTTGGTCTTGAGGCCCCTAAGCGGTAAAAGACTGTAACCAAAAAAGAAATCTTAGACAAGCTCATTGTCATTTTTGGGCCGATGGTAGTAAAGTCATGAGATATTTGAAGTAATAACTCGTTGACTTTAGAAGTGGGTTGTACCCAGACTGATTCTGCCACCGCTGCCAGTCTGAAATCGAGCCATATAGCATGAGTTATGTATTAAACATATTTTTTTTATTCTTTAAATACAATTCAGCCAATTTGCTAACAATTAAAAAACAATTTTTTTAAACGCAAAAAAGGCATACTGGGGGATGAGAAAATAAAAGGTGCGAAATGACGCTCCAGTTACACTCAAAAAGTGCAATACATAAGGAAATTAACCTTTACGTATAGTAATAGAGAAACTACTCATAGAAACTCGAATCGATTGCTATGCTCTGTCTAAAATAATTACATTTTTTCACAAAACGCGCATAAATGGGCTCTCAAAGTTTGGTAAGATGTTTCTCGTTCAAGGTCATTCATAAGTTCATCGTATAAACTTGAAAGGTACCGGACAAAAAGTAACTCGGAAGGGTAGACTTATCATGGAAAATATTAGGCAGCTATGGTCAATTAATGTAATGTAAAGGGTTCACTAAAGAGCAAATGGTCAGATTTCACAGGAGGATTTGCTCGCTGGCGCGCCTTTCAGTTAACATAATTGACCATAGTTTGTAATATTTCATTCAAAAGCACCCGTCCGATCTTTTGAGGGACGTACAAGTCGCTAAGATGAATGGTTAATTTGGATAATACGATAGACAGTCCATATAGCGGTAATGCTTGAGACAAAGGACCAAATTCGTCAAAACATTTGTTGATAACTTCAACGGTTTTAACCTTTGCCTCAGGTACACCAATGCCAATAAAATCACGTGACGAAAATATCAAACTAGAGGTTTGAATAGTGTCGAAAAAAACCCTTTTCTGAAAACATAGATCACGTAACTTTTGGAAAATGCCGCATAGTTCAAAATTCTTAGATTGTGGTTATAAGTCTCAAAATTGCGGCGTAATGAAGTACTATTGGTACTGAACCAAAGTCCCTATTTCTTATTGAAGGTCCGTGATCGGTTTGGGACTTGGTGTTTAATGAAAAAAAGTATTAAAAATTTCTAATAAACACGATTAAAGGGTGAATGCAAGGCTGGATGGCAGAAGGCATGTCACGAGTAATGTAAGGGAATGGAATTCGAGGCGTTTCAAATTAAAAATGCGGGGTGCAAAAACGCAACGAACAAAACGCTGCCCAGCTCTTTATTTTTTTTGAAGCTCGCTGCAAGTGGTTGTCATTAAACACCCCACCATATCAAGTACGATCTTCAGTCGATAAATTCTTGCTCAACATATAAATGTAGGGTACTCCATTGTTTGGTGCACTCAGTCAGATTCGGCTGTTTCAAGACAGCCCCTTTCTGACAAACCGCCACTTCGAACATCTCAGTCCGCCCGAAGCTCATTCGCGAAAAGTGATCGAACATAATGAATGCACGGTCACCCGACCTAATTCGAGCGAAATGGAAGAATATACTCTGCGCACCAATCTTTAAATATACAGGCTGATGTGACAGCCGGTAATTTCCGTCGTTACACACAACTTACCGGTTCCGCAAGTCGACAGTGCTGAGAAAGTGAAAGCAAATAGTCGGAAGACGTGTCGGAAAAATGTGGGGCTCGCGATATCAAAAGGAGCACTCCCTAAACGATCTCTCACTTATGAAGACGTGGACTCGCCGCCTATCGGACACCCAATGGATCATGTCAGGTTATACTTTTAGGTAATTACTTTCTTAGTTTCTGCTAACCGTGACGAAGTTATATATCGAAATATCCTTGCCCTCAGTTCCGCGTCTAGACTGTGATGTCAGAAAAAATTGACTAATCAATTAATCAACAGATTGTCAACTTATCAAGAATCGGTTGATTTGATGGCCACAATCTTTTCTGAAATCCATTCAGTTATGACGTGGAGTGAGAAAGGATTATTCATCGATAGTTGAAAAAGGATGCGAACTGCTGACCATTTCACTCAAGTATGTTTTAAATTTTGGAAAAAGAGTTTCAACAAAACATGTAACCAAAAAAAAATATTTAAGCAAAAATTTATTAACTTGAGCGGTGTTAAACAAATTTCGTTTAACCAGATAGAGAAACATATAAAAATGTCTGAATAAAAATTTGTAGAAAGTTTTTTTGTGTAGATCAGATGTTTTCGTTAAAATATTTTGTGTAATGAACGCATGCCGAAAATCATATTCTTTTCGAAAAAGCAGGAAAAATATCTCATGTCTCGACAATGAAACAAAAAAGAAGTTATCTACAAAATGACCAATATAATCGATACTCATTTTTTATCTTTTAAAATTCAACCGAGGAAGTGCGCCACCGGTCCTTTTTCCATATCAAGAGGGCCCTGGTCCTTTCTTCTTACTAGTTTAAAGCCATATGTGTTTATTCAATGTCGGCTTTAAAAACAACTCATCATAACATTCTTAAGGGGGTTCTAAATAAGGCACCCATAAGCTTTTGTACGGAAATATTTGACTGGATTTTATAATGTTGGATCTTCGCACGTAGATTGTTAATTATATAAAGAAATAAAAATTAAAAAATTCAACAACGGAACTTTTTTTGAAAAATTGAAAAAGCTTAATTTGAGTATAAGGCAGTCGTAGTTTTTGAACTAAAAGAGCTAGAGGTCTGGATTTTATGATTTTGAACTCCACGTGGCGTTTAGTCATAAATAATCCAAAAATGTAAAATTAAACCAAAATTCCGGAAAAAATTAAAACGGTTTTTCGAGTGTTCGTAAAAAAAAATTCTGTTCTGCTCAAGGCGCTCGACACGGTGAATTTTGTCATAGTTTATAATACCGTCCAGAAACATCAACTTACGAATCGTTTGGTCTTGAAAAAAAAACCTGAATTGGACGAAGAATGGATGTGCAAAAATAAAAATTTCAAATCGTACTCCTGGAGTAATAAATGAAATGCGTTACATACAAGCATAACATTTGTTAACAATAGTAGAAAAATGCCATAGTGCATCGGAAAAATAGGTTGCCATGTAGCATGGGAAAACAAAAATAACAACTGCATCCGGGCCAAAAAGGCAAGCAAATCAGTCCCTTTTCGCAGCTTTGATACCTCTTTAGTAAAAAATTCAAAAAAAGAATAACAAGTTTGTCCGCCTTTAATTTCGCAGATAATGTCAAAGTTGAAATTCACTAAATAGGACGGAAAAATAATACGCCTTTTTTTGCCCTGGTTAACCTCATTTACCGTAGTTGTTCAACATGCCTCTTAAAAAATATGACTTCAAAACGTCGTCCAGAAGGACTACGAACTAACATTATTAAAGTGTTGAGTGCACGTCCTATGTCATGCCGAGAGATAGCAATTTCAGAAAGTCCATTTGCATAGAGACCCCCCTAGTAGCTCAAACTGAGCAGCAAATACCTGAGAAAAAATAAAATAAAAAAAAATTAGTTCATCCGATGAATTATTATCTTTTTCTTAGGATTATGAAAGTTGTAAATTCCTAGTTTTCGCAAAAAAATGGTAAACATCGTCGGGATTCGGACATATTTTAAATTCAGATAATTTGACGCAGAGTAATGTGCCTCTGTTTAGCATCTAAGGATTTAGATCGCGATAGTCGTATAGCTAAAGGCTGAATTAATACAAAATTTTGGCTAAAATCTCGGTAAAAAAGGACCGAGCAGCCCCCCGTCAATCGATAACAAGGTCATACTCAGTGCGCGGCGGATCTCGCTTGCGTGAATACATTACTCATCGTCCCCTATCATTTGGTGAGGAAAGCCAAATCTGAGCCATCGGAGACGCGTCACGCGTACAACTAACGAGTAGAGTAGTACGCCAACACGTTGCTTCCTGGATCCGCAACGCTAACTGTTAGCACTTAAGCGGGGGCGTGTAAAACGCGCCAATAAGCAGAGACGTTTCGAAATTTGCGAATCGCCGCAAAAATTTTCGAAGTCAGTATTAATTGCTTGTTCTAGAGGCACGTGAGTAAAAATGGATCATAGCAGAAAGAAATTATTCACGCTTGTGCCGTGCGCATCGTGTTGAATTGAGTAGATTTGTAAAATTACTCGATAATTCTAGAACTTTAGCTGCTATGCGCGAAATGTGTTATTTATTTTGTGATCCCAGTTCAGGAGCAAGGGTGGGTCCAACGGCCTGATTCCGCCAGGGCTCCACATGGGCAAAAAAAATGTTACAATTAACTCAGACATGTAATGAGGAATTCAATTAGTTCAACGATGTTACGCAATATTCAGTTTTAAGTTTTTTGAATTCACAATGGGCTTATGATGTAAAATGGAACAAAAAAGGCATAGGCTTGTCCTTTCCTGAAGTACAGATAATATTTTATTAACCATTTTAAACTCTCGCTTTCGATCTACTGAAAACAAATAAAAAATTTGAATTTTGTCTCACAAAAAAATATGCACAATGGTTCCGAACTTTCTCAAGCTAGAAATGTAGTGCAGCGATTCCATGAACTCGACCGAGTTCTAGTCGAACTAAGTGAAATAATGCATTAAGGAAACTTATTAAGGGGGTACAACGGTTTTTATTTCATGCTAGGGCAACATGGCAAAATGGCACCAAATGGTCTCAGGAAGGCCATAAAATGCATTTCCGGTCAAGACAGAAAACATTAGAGAATTTTCAAAATTCGAGTGTCGTTTCAATTTTTTCAAGTTATTTTTGTGGTAAATAAGTCAAAGATAGAAGATCCGATTGAAATGGAGAAATGCTGGAAAATATTGTGGGAAAGGAATCTAGTCAAGCCGTATTAAGTGTTAGTTTGCAGTAGCTTTAAATTGAGGTGAACTTTCGGTATACAGAATGATAATTACGTTCGAAGAAACCCCGCAAAATCGACTCCGGTTTGAACGTAAAATGCAATTTCTATTAGTACCGTGCTAGCGAATCTCCACAATAAAAAATGATAAAGAAAATCACATAGATTCCAACTATCTCAAATAAAAAAACCAATTCTTGGGCCGGCTTTCTAGAAATATTGATGTAATTCAAATTTGGCGTTTTTCTATGATTCTCAGAATATATCGGACCAAAACTTCGACTCATGTAAGCAAATTTTTTGTTGGAGTAAATCAGCAGCTCTCAATTGGGGTGAGTTAACTAAATTGATAACTTATTTTTTCTAGAAGTCTGAGAAATTAACTTCCGTGCATCAAAGTCGCAATTCTCCTAGAAGTTCATGCATACGATCCAAATAACAAAAGTATTAAAAGTTAGAAGACACAAAAAAGTTGTTGCTTGCGGGTTTTGAGGAAAATCAGCTCCAAATTGTGAAAATCTCGAAAAAAATACGGTTTTTTACTAGTTCCGAAATAGTCCATCGAAATTTCGCAAAAAAAACAGGTTTGCAAGAATGAGTACAGGACTGTTAAGTCCGACAAAAAGTCTAAATGTATCTGCACGTATGCGAGAAAAAGACATAAGATAAAATCCCAGTGTCTAGAACTCCTTACTTCCTCACTGGTGCTTGTGGATGCTCAGTAAAGTTTTCACCTTGGTTAAAGAAGAGGGTAGATCTTCAAATCAGGTCTTTTTCAAGATTATAACTGTTTGTTGTTTTATCCAGCCACCGATCCAAATAAAAGAATCGTCGAGACCTCCTTAGATAAGATCATAATTTAATTACGAGTTGAAAATAAAATAGACAACTGGAAATGAAACACTAATGAAACTGCGGCCGAACAATTTGGAAATAAAGTCAAAGAAGGTAGTACAAAGGTGCGGGCAACGAAAATCGAGAACTGGGAAGGGATTGAAGCGAAGAGTAAGCAATTTAGGACAGTAAGACATAAAGAAGGGACACACATTATTACGTATTTGTTATTCTGTTATTAGATTCTTGTCCGAAGCGGATCAGCCAGAATAGAAAAAAAAATGACGTCATAGGGAATGAATGGAGGGTCGCAGAACTCCACAAGCTCAAGCTCCACCCGGTGGCGTAAGAGCGCAAATTTAGATAACCGGTTATATAAAAAACACATCACGTCCATGGTCATCTAAGGGGGTATAACGTCGATTAACAAAGCATGGCATAAAAGTTCCAAAGTTGATACGGGGTGCGAATTAAGTGGTACCTAGAAACCAAGCATCTAAAAAAGTATTTTGTACAGATGAAGTTAAATAACGAGTGCTCGAATTGACTAATAAACTTTAAAATATCGACTTGACGTAAGCCAGTTTCCATGCCATGGTTCACTGGCTTTCTTTTGAGCGCTACGTTCGAAAAATCGAGACATTTTTTCAGAAATCCTTCGGAAAATGACAAAAAAATCAATATTTCGAGTTGTACCCAATAATGCAAAAAGCCTCGATAGGCTTGCATATTTCTGAGGAATACTTGAATAAAAGTTGCCCGCCATTTTGCAAAAAACTATTCTAGGCAGGAGATAATTGAAGTCCGAAATTGTTAAAATCGCGGTTTATTTGCGTTCGAGGAATGGTCAGTGCCGGAGTCAAAAAGCTCTCGATTGAAAAATGATAGTACACATTACGTGAGTCTGTGAAAGAATTGTAAGGCTCATTTGATATAACGCCGGGAGGAGATAGATTTGAAGTTTGAAAATGTCACCTTTGTAACAGATACGTTACGGTGAAGTACCTTCGTGTAATGGTCAACGAGTAATTGGATGTACTTCGCAAGATTAATGGAGAGATTGCTACAATAGCATCCCTGGTTTTGTTCTCATAGTCTTTTAGGTTTTCAGAACTATAATCACTGTGATATGTGAAATGTGCCAGATATACCCTTAAGGGGGTAGGTTGCGGACTGCGATTTATGAATAAAGTGCCTTAGAGCAGTAAAAATGCCCAAATGATACATTGGTGATAAGTAAGTGTTCGAAAGAACCCAGTCAGTCGAAAAAAAAATTGCGAAATTCCGCATTCTTGTTCGATTTTTTTACTAAATCTGTTTAAAAGTAAATGAAGTTAAAAAATTAACGTTCGCGTCGAATGACCACTGGAAAACTTCAAAAACGCTGACGAAGCCAACTTCCTTCATCAGTGTTTCACTGGCTTCCTTTGAGCCTAACTTTCGGAAAAATCGAAGCACTTTTTTCGGGAAATTCGCGAAAATGGACGAAAAACTATTCAAGTTCTAGCCGAAAATTGGCAAAAAATCTCGTCTTGAATCTCCTTAAAAGCTCGAAAATACTTGATAAAATTTGAGCTATGTGGCAAACA
>SCLH01000978.1:30405-99895 GCA_004367855.1 Oikopleura vanhoeffeni | reverse complement strand
TAACCAAATTAAAGCATTGGCATTTTGGCTGTGAAGAATGGGTACACTCATGCAGCAAATGTCGATGCTGCTGAATTCCTACAAGAACCGATATTATCCACCAAGCATTTGTCCGAGTCAATTTTCTTCACAATCACCGCACGGCAAAATTAGGAATGCTATGTTTTGCCCGGAGCGATTCCGACAGTTCTTTATGGAATCGACTCGTATTCCTGACAAAATTACCCGCTATATTGCCAGAAGTGGCGAAATGACACACCAAATTTTGCTTCTGATGTGTACTCTTTATGTGCGATTTTTATCATTGATGATGGGAGAGAACCGTGGAAGGAAAGAGCAGCATCAAATAAAAGAAAATGGTGAAATTAATCTAGATCACGAGGCAGAGCCAATAGTTAGGGATTGACAATGTCAATTTGACATTTTGGACATGAAATTATTGTCTAAGAAATACCTTGGCAGAACTAAAAAACATTGAGGGGTGTACCGGATTCGAAGTGTTTTTCTAACAGCTAAGTTAGAGTCGTATCTCAACCTGTGTCCGCTACACCCAACCAGAGGTCGGCACATTTGAACAAATTTTTGGATCGGATCGGTAGCTCGGAAAATCGATCCGATCCACCGCTCCAACCGCGGGTGCTTATGAAGCAAGATATATATAATAATATATAAGAATATATAAACATTATAAATAATGAAAATTTCCGAAAGTTAGTTGGTAATTTTTTAAAGTGATATTTGTCTAATACCTTGCATTATAAAGTTTGATTCTTTGAAAGTTAGACATACAAAAACGAAAAAATCACTTTTATTTTTTTTCACTGAAAGTGCCCAAAAAACGAAAACTGTTTGGATTTTGGCATGTTAAATTGTATTTTTAACATGTTTCATAACATACATGTATAAACATTTCGATATGAGTCATATTGACTAAAGTTTTCAAAGGCATCCACTCTCCAGCAAAACCGTAGTAGGAACCAGAGGAGAATTTTTATTTAGCATCAAAAACAGAAAATACCGGTTTCGCCATTACCGGTAGACCGAAAAAAAGTCTATCGCCTATGGTAGGGTAGGTGCTTTAAAAAAACTAAACACAGCCGATACAACCCCCCAAAATTGACTTGAAGCTTTTCCAGAATATTCTTTCCAACGGAACTCCATCTCAAAACGTTAACTATCTCTATAGCGCGTGTTCGAATCCCACTGATGTTCTATAAGTGATTGTCTTAGTGTTACACACCGATTAACTTTAGCGGTCCAAATATCAAGCATCCTTGCTATAATCATACTCAAGACAATCAGTAAGACAAATTAGTGGGATTCGAACACGCGCTATAAAGATAGTGAACGTTTTTGAGATGGAGTTTCGTTGGAAAGGATATATATTTTCCAATGTCTCTCAGTGTCAATCCTTTTCCACAGTGCTCCACCAGCGGATCAAACTTGGCTTGCAAAGGCTATTCGTGAGAAAAACTCGGCTAAAAGATTTGTCGTACCATTTATCGAATATTCGAGCGTTTCAGATGATGTGCGATCTGAGTCTTCACATCCTTCAGTTTTGGGTTAAAAGGGTCAATACAAAAATACGGTATGTTAAATACGCTTAGATAAACAAGTTTTAATCTTATTTTGGATATAACCAAGCGGATTTAACACAATTTTAAACAAATTTATTAGAAAATATTTGATATATTTTCGATCATTACATTTAATTCAAAGAGATTCTCGAGAAATACTTCTATACAGGGGAGCCAATAGCTCCGGCAATATTTCCGAATTAAGCTACGCAAAATCACCATTTTGAGTAAAATAATTCCTGTTATAATAGGCCCCAGTACAAAGGGGTTCCCATATTTCCAATGTGCCAATATTTCGAATTTTTTTGCCAAAACCTTTGGAAATATTGCCCCTGTAGGTATTTTATGTTATGCAGCATGCTTAGAGTACGGTGTCCGAACTTCGGACGACGGAAATTTGAACTTCTAAACGAAAATAAAAATTAAAGAATTTAAAAAATAATGAAAAACAAAAAAAAATGGGAGAATTTTCCGGGGATTTTAAGGTTTTTATGTTTAATTAAATTGCAATTTTTCATAGGGCCTTAACTCGCCTCAAACTGAGATTATTTTTATCTGAGAAATGAGTTCATTCTAGAAGGGGAAAAATGGTATTGGCCAAATACTGAAATTTTCAAACTTTTCGAACAACTTTTTTATATAAATGTTTTTAATATGGAGCAAATTTAACTGTGAGTAACTCCTTATAACTATCACATGTTTAAATTATTGACCCAAAGATAGAAATAAAGGCTGACACTCTCATTTTGAAACCTACTTTTGACCACTAGGTTGCCTCAAAATGTTTTTTGTTATGTCTCCGGTCCGAACCCTAAGCATGATTCATGCTGAGAGTTTACAAGTTAGTTTATTTTAATCTAATCAGCTCAATATTTGAATTTGAAGTCAAAAAACACAGACTGTGACTCAGCAGTACTGATTTGTACTCCATGCTTCAAATTTTAAGTGAAAACTAAGAAATTTCACAATTTGAAACAAATTGCATGCAATGAGTTCTAATGGATAAACAAGTATAATTACTAAAAGTACATTTTTTTCAATATTCCCAGATCAAACCTAAAATTTTGATATTTTTTACATAACATATATAGTTTAATCGCTAAATGCCACAAAATCTCGTATCTCTGTAATAACTGATAATATCGAAGAGTATACCTACATGTCCGTAGAACTTGACGTCAGAGACCACAAAGAATCGTGTGATTTGATTGGTCATAACACAAGAGTCAATGTGCATTGACAATGAAATCACACGATTCTTGAGGTCTTTGACGTCAAAGTTCTACTGGACAAGTATGTATAATCTTCGATATAATGTATTGCGATATAATATACATATTTTAATATCTAATCAGCTGGGCAATAATCAGGTGAATGGACCCCGATGTCCGAACATATGTGCTGCACTTTTTAGGGTATATATAAACTTTTATTATAACAAAATAATATCAAAAAATGTCGATTCTACAGATACAATAGATCTCCATATCTCAGACATTTAAAATGGGCGCTTTTGAAATCGGAAATATTGCTGCTCTGATTCAGATTAATTAATTTATTTTATGCTTGAATAAAAGTATTTAGTTTATTTCTCACTTGTTGCTAATTAGTCGCTCGAACCTTTTCGCTCACAACAAACATTTATTTGTCGGGCATCCACCATGCCCCAGTGTTAGGGCCAACGTTTGTAAGTTTCCTTTGCGGGCGTTTTGGGTTGCATCAGGATAAACGCCCTTTCAATTTCAACATTTTCGGGGTCTAAGCGGACGTTTTTAGATAAAAAATTATTTGAATAAGCATAATAATTAAAGACTTATTTTTAGACTTTGTTATTTCTGCCAACTATCTATCACACTTTTGGTTAGAATGCGTAGCACTACTCTTTTAACGTGTGATTTTAACGTTGTGGCTACGCAGTCTAACCAAAAAATGATAAAGGATATGGCTTATTATTAGAGCTCTTTAGCTCATTGTTCTCGAGCTTAAGACAAAATTTGTCTAATTGGACGTTTTGATCCTTATCTGTTTTGTGAAATTTTCATTGCAAAAAGACAAACTAGCGGCCAGTACCCTCGTATCCCATAATAGTGTCCAACAGAGTCTCAACTCCTCATTCGGTTCAAAGAGCCGTCCCTCTCATTTCGACTCCCCAACCAGTAGGCATTCAAAGCCAAACTCGCATAGAAGCAAAAATTCAATCAATGGAAAACATAGAAATAGTACAATTGGAATGATTGGTCGCCCACCAGTACCATCTAACCTCAGTCTGATTGGCGGCCCAAAACGTGCAATGAGCTTAAAACAATTCGAAGAAGCAGGCTCAGTTAAATCATGTAAGCTTTATAGGAATTTAAGGGGGTTGTGGGTGTAAAATCTAGCTTATTGCAAGCAATTTGAAATCGCTATAACTTGGTTAATATTGCAGGAGTGAATACATTTGAAAATGCATATATGTTAATTCAAAGTATGAAGATACTTGGTAGGAAAAATATTAATTTATTACAAAAATTTTCATGGCCAGAGGGAAATTTTAAAATATCATAAATTTCAGCTTGTTTCAATGCTCAAATGCTTAATTACATTCGCATTTTACAACATATTTCAACAAAAATATCTGTGATTGTGCAAAAACCACGCACTATCAGAATGCCGATCTCTGATTATTAGTTTTTCACTGAAATCGCTTAAAAAATCGGAAAATGTAATTTTTACAACAATGGAGAATTTCTGTTTTCATGGGAGTTTCACAGAAAATTGAAGAAAATTAGGGTTAGGTAAACTCGTGCCCAGTGTTCACACGAAAACTGTTTTTCGAAAAGTTAGGTTAGGAATTATTTCAGAGACCACCTCAATCGATAACCTCTAAAATTGTAATTAATTGTTGTTACCTTTTAAATATACAGACAGATTTTCTTTAATGTCTTAGTTTGTGAAATTCGAATGCGGGAAAAAACGCTCTGAGCTCAACTTTTTTTCACGCATTTCATATGCAGGAAAACCACATGCGGGAAAAAACCTTTCCTTTTATTTTTCTCAGATCGAATTTTTTTCCCGCATGAAAGACCCCACCGAATAAAAGCCACTTTGAATTGCTTGCATATTTCCAACATATAGCACCCACAACCCCCTTGAGGAGGATTGTAGATGTTAATGCAAGCAACTTTATCTAATTTTAGCTTGTTTTTCTTTGAAATATTAATTATATAAATACGGCTTAATAGTTCTGGAAATTATCCAGTAATTGATTATTTTATTATGCACTCTCTCAAAAATGTTAGCAGTTCTGCTCCAGTTAATACGCAAAAAAGTTATCGAAACATATGTTGCTTTTCTCATCGAAAATGATGTTTCCAATGTTGTAAATAATATGTTTTGTTATTTTTATCACAATCCCTATCATTTTTTAATATAATAACTTTAGAAATTTTCAACAAAGATTCAGGGATTGTGAAAAACCCAACAACTTTCAGAACTGTAAAGCCATATTTTTTACCTTGTAAAAACTAGTTACTTGTTCAAAAATGACAAAAGCCCATTATTTACAACATTGGAAACATCATATTCATGCAAAAAGCAACATATACAGGTTGTATTTTCGATTTTGAGGCGCTTTGCCGTCTAACTGATTTTTACTTAAATATTAATAGGATTATTCAGTTAGACGGCAAAGCGCCTCAAAATCTAAAATNCAACCTGTATATGTTTCAATAACTTTTTTTCTTATTAACTGGAGCAGAACTGCTAACTTTCATCGCTGGCAAAATACTACTTCCCAATAATATTTTGGATTAAAAAAACAAAGGCGCATGTGGTGGTTTATTATCATATCAACCTATTTTTTAAAGTTGACGTTTTCCTGGACGTGAACCAGAACAAATCTATGGAGAGTTATGAGCAAATGGAACCAATGCATCTGAACTACGAACGTAATTCGGAATCAGAATATGTTTCTGGGAAATCAACCCCAAATATCAAAGACCCAAGAATCGATGAATATTTAAGACAACAACTAGACACTACAGTCGAAGGTGAGAATTTTTGGATCGATAGTAAAATGTATACGAAGTAAAATGTTATATTTTGAATTTTAAGAGTTCTAGATTATGAAATTGAAAGATTTTTGAAATATCAAATGATTAAGATTGAATTTATCATAATTATTTAAAATGTATTTTTTCATATATCTTTCAAAATATAAATTCGCTATGCAATTTTCAAATTTCCGAATCTATTTTTCAGAATTTTGTGGTATTTATAAAAAAATATTTTCAGCTTGTACTTATGGTAGTTTTTAATGCGACCATGTCGTGTGAAGTTAGCTGTATCTTGAGTTCTAGATTTTTGAAGGCAGTTCAAAATTCAAAATCTTACATTTATACATATTACTAATAGGTGACACCCTAGTATCTACCAAGCATTATTGATAAAATAATTTTTATTCAAATACATTTGTTTAAAATAATGTAACATTATTAATGTTTTCAAGTCACTAAAGATGGTGATCACGAAGATGATACAACTCCGATTCGTTCTACAAAAGAAAAGAAAGTGTTTTCTCGAAGAAAGGTACAGATTCAAATTTTACTGGAAAAAAACTCATTTTTGCAACAGACAGATTTTTAACCAACTAGAAGTATGTTTATGGGAAGGATTTTTCGAGGACATAAATAATAACTTATGTTTTTAATTAAAATGGATTCGCAAATATCACCGTAAGCAAAGACTCGAATTGAACTCCATGCAATTCTAACATCCTTATTTTAGTTTCAAGATCTTTTTATAGGCGACGCGTCGTGGAGGTGATACATATATCATTAAGAGGGTAGTCGTCTCAAATAGATTTCGCTTAAAAGTTGAGACTATACTTGAAAATCGGTCCAAAAAAATGCCATGAGCCACTTGGTCGAGATTTTTGATTACAAGTTTAACCGCTAGAGGGCCTCAAAGAACAAATCTTAAAAACCTATCTCCTCCTTAAATACAAATAGGATCAACCCTTATTTTGGCTATGCTGCAGTACGAAATATCTAACTTAATTCGAAGGATGAAAATTTCCAGGTCGAAAAAAATATCAGTAGATAACTCCTCAAAATAAAATTTGTAACGCTTATAGCACACGGGATGTAATATCGAGAATTCCAAATTAGTGCTTGATTTGAGCGCTCACAGAATATGCTTTGTAATTGAGGCTCCAAATTATGGAATTGTTCATCTGCCTGTCTAGAATTATTATTTGTATTCGCGGGAAAATTTCCTTTTATAGAGTATGAGTCATAAGCTGGCTATTGTGGACCGGAAATGACCCATTCAAAAAATTCTCTCTTATTTTTTTTATAGAATACGAGGTCTCAAACTCCCTGCTAGGCCAGTGGGCGAATTCCGGTGATAAAAATGCCTCTCGGCTTTGATTCAAATTTTGATATAGCTTAATTTTATAAATATCTATATATGGATGAGTCATTATATTAAAATGCATGTTATCTTGGAGAAATTTTTGGCAATGAACATCTAATTTTGATTTATTATCAATTGTTAGGCATCTTCGAAGAGTTTCACTGATTTTCGGATAAATCTACGAGTTTTTCTTAACCCGATTCTGACTTCTGAACCAATCAGAAGGCCGGATTATTAAATTCTTTAAAAATTTATAGAAAAAGCTTCAAATATGGTAAATCACATAGTTAGATATGTTCGTACTGCAGCCATAGCCGAAAATTGGGTTTGATCCTATTTGTATTAAGGAGGAGATAGGTTTTAAGATTTGGTCTTTGGAGGCCCCTAGCGGTAAACTGTAACCAAAAAAATCTTAGACCAAGCTCATTGTCTTTTTTGGCCGATGTTAGTAAAGTCAATGAATTTTGAGTATATAACTCGTAGACTTTAGAAGTGAGCTGTACCCAGACTGATTCTGCCACTAGCTGCCATTCTGAAATTCGAGCCATATAAGCAAAGTTTGTATTTACATATTTTTTTTTATCTTTAAATACAATCAGCAGCCAATTTGCTATACAATTAAAAAAAAAAAATTTTTTTAAACGCATAAAAAGGCATTTAATGGGCGATAGAAAATTAAAAGGTTGCGAAAATGACGCTCCAGTTACAACAAAAGTGCAATAATAAGATGAAATTAACCTTTACTAGTATTAATATTAGAAACTACCTCATATAAACTTCGAATGATTGCTATTGCTCTGTCTAAAATAATTACATATTTTTTTTCACAAAATCTCTCAGTAAATTGGCCTCTCAATAGTGTGGTAATATTTTATTTTCTCGTTCAAGGTCAATTTCAAGTTCATCGTATATAACTTGAAAGTACCGACCAAATAAACTCGGAAGGGTTGACTTTATCATGAAATTATTAGCACTATCGGTCAATTAATGTACTTAAAGGTCACTAAAGGAGCAAATATGGTCAGATTTCACCAGGAGGATTTTTGCTCCGGGCGCCTTTCAGTACATAATTGACCCATAGTTGTGTAATATTTCATCAAAAGCTCTACCCTTCCGATTCTTTTGAGGGACTTACAAGTCTCTAAGATGAATGGTAATTTGAATATACGATAACACCATATACGCGGTAATGTTGAAAAAGTACTCAAATTACGTCAAAAACATTTGTTGATAACTTCAACGTTTTTTAAGACTTTTTCCTCATGTACAACCAATTCGCAAATAAAATCACGTGACGAAATATCCAAAAATTAAGGTTTGAAATATGTCATAAATAAATCCCTTTTCTGAAAAATAAGATCACGTGACGTTTTTGGAAAATGCCGTTATGTTCAAAATTCTTAGATTAGTTATAAGTCCTCAAAATTGCGTCGGCGTAATGAAGTACTATTGGTACTTGAACCAAAGCCCTATTTCTATTTGAAGGTCACGTGAGTCGTTGTGACTTTGGTGTAATGGAAAAAAAGTATTAAAAATTTCCAATAAAACGATTAAATGGTGAATGGCAGCTGGATGGCAGAAAGCATGTCTACGAGTTAATGTAAGGGGAATGGAATTCGAGCGTTTTCAAATTAAAAATGCGGGGTGCAAAACGCAAACGAACAAAAAAAGCTGCCCACTCTTATATTTTTTTTGAAGCTTCGCTGCAAGTGGTTGTCATTTTACACCCCCCCATTACAATACGATCTCAGGTCGATACAATTTTCAACATATAAATGTAGGGTACTCCATTGTTTGGTGCACAGTCAGATTCGGCTGTTTTCAAGAAGCCCCTTTCTGACAACCGCCACCTTCTGAACACTCAGTCCGCCCTGAACTCATCGCGAAAAGTGATCGAACGAAATGAATTCACTGTTCACGACCTTAATTCGACGAATGAAGAATATACTTCTGCGCACCAATCTTTAAATAATAAGCAGGCTGATGTGACACCGGTTAATTTCGTCGTTACACCTTTACCGGTTCGCCAAGCGACTAGTGGCTTGAGAAATGTGAAGCAAATCATGTCGGAGACGGTCGGAAAAATGTTTGGGGCCTCGGCGATACAAAATGGAGCACCCCAAACGTATCTTCACTATGATAACGTGGACTCGCCTCCTACTGGGACACCAATGGATTCATTCAGGTTAAGTACTTTTAGGTTAATACTTTTTAGTTTCCTGCTAACAGTGAAAAGTTATCATATCGAATATTATCCTTCCTCAGTCCGCGTCATAACTGTGATGTCAGAAAATATATTGACCAATCAAATCACACGATTGTCAACTTATTTCAATAATCGTGTGATTTGATTGGCCACAATCTTTTCTGACATCACAGTTATGACGTGGAGTGAGAAAGGATTATCTTCGATATATCGAAAAAGATGCGAAATGTGACCATTTCACCAAGTTAGTTAAATTTTTGGAAAAATATGTTTTAACAAAACATTTTATAACAAAAAAAAATATTTTAACAGAAAATTTATTAACTTGAGAGGTTTTTTAACAAATTTTTTTTTAACAGATAGAGAAACATATAAAAATGTTCTGAATAAAAATTTTGTTAGAAAATGTTTTTTGTTAGAAATTGTTTTCATAAAAATATATTTTGTTAATGAAAACCCATGCCAAATCATATTTTTCGAAAAATTTCAGGAATAAATTAAATCTTAAGTCTGCACAAATGAACAGAAAAAATTATCTACAAGAATACTCTATAATCGATACTTCATTTTTAACCTTTAAAATTCAACCGATGAAAGTGCGCCCATCGGTCCTTTTTCCCATATCAAATAAGGGCTCCGGCTTTTTACTAGTTTTTAAGCCATTTTTTTATTCAATTCGGCTTGTTAAAACACAACTCATCCGATAAACATTCGTAAAGGGGGGTTCTATAGGCAGCCCATAATCTTTGTCCTGAAAATTATTTTGACTTTGGATTTTATAATTTTGATCTCCACGTAATGTTAATTAGATAAAGAAATAAACATTTGAAAATCAACAATCTGGAATTTTTTGAATAACAATTTGGAAACAAGTCTTATTTTTGAGTATATAGCAAAGTCCGTAATCTTTTGAAGCTAAAAAGCTGACGTGTTGATTTTATGATTTTTGAACCTCAACGTGGCTTTTTTTACGTCATTGAAAGAACTCAAAAAAATGTAAAAAATTACAAAAATTTTCGAAAAGAATATTAAAAGTTTTTCTGAGTGTCGTAAATAAACATCTTTCTGCTCTATTGCGCTCGAACGGTTGAATTTTTGGTCATAGTTAAATACCGTTTCCAGAAATTCAACTTACAGAATCGTTTGGTCTTGAAAAAAAACCTGATTGTTAGCCGAAAGTGGATGTCAAAAATAAATTTTCCAATCGTACTATCGGCTGGGAGTATAAAATGAAATCGTACAGCAAGCATCAACAGTTTGTGTTAACAATTATTGACGAAAAAACTATAGTGCACGGAAAAATAGTTTTGCCATGTAGCATGAAAAAAACATACAACTTCCGTGCCAAAATAGCAAAAAACTAGTCCTTTCGCCAGCTTTGATACCTTTTTTAGTAAAGAAAATTAAAAAAAAAGAATAAGTTTTTTCCGCTGAATTTCGCGAGATCAAGTGTAAATTGAAATCGTTCCTAATATAGGACGCAAAAAATACAGCTTTTTTTTGCTTCCTGGTGTAACCTCATTTACCGGGGTTCAAGCATCTATCTTAAAAATATGATTCAAAACGTCTTCCAGAGACCACGGAACTAACTTATATAGAATGTTTTTATTCACTTCCTATGTCTGATGCACGAGAGAAATAAGCAATTCCCAAAAAGTCGCATTTTGGCCTAAGAACCCCCTTAAGTAGCTCAAACTGAGCACAAATATCTTGACGCACAAAAAAAAATTAAAAAAAATTAAGTTAATGGCCGAGAATTTATTTATCTTTTTTTCTCAAGATTACTGAAATTGTTAAATTACTATTTTTTCTCAAATAAAATGGTAACAATCGTCGGATCAGACATGTATTTTATAAATGTCAATGAATTGACCAGTCATTTGTCCTGTTAAGCCTTCTTAAGGATCAATCGGATGAGTCGTTAGCAAAGGCTGAATTAAATAGCAAGAATGTTCTGGCTAAAATCTAGTAAAAAAGACCAGAAGCCCCCGTAATGCGATATATCTAAGTCCAACCAATGCGCGCGATCCGCTGCGTAAACTATTACTCATCGTCTCCTATCATTTTGTGAGGAAAGCCAAATCTGAGCCAATCGGAGACGCGTCACGCGTATTCAACCAACGAGTAGATAGTACGATGTAGTAGATTTGTAATAATTTTTCGATAATTCTAGAACTTTAGCTGCTTAATTATCCACGAATTTATTTCTTTTTATTCAGTCAACAATTTCCAACGCCTCGATTTCCACCAGCTCCAACATTGCAAAAAAATGTTACAATTAACTCAGACATGAATGAGGAATTCATTATTTCAACGAATGTAAGCAATATTTTCAGTTTTAATTATTTTATATCTCACATGGGGCTTATGATGTAAATGACAAAAAATCATATTTTGCCTTTCCTGAAGTCCAATAAATATTTTTATTACCATTTTTTAAATCTCCGTTGTCGATCTACTGAGAAACAAATAAAAAATTTGAATTTTTGTTCACAAAAAAAATTATGCAGCAATTGTTCCGAACTTTCTCAAGCTAGAAATTATTTGCAGATTTAACAGTGTATACTAACGACCGAGTTCTAGTCGAAGTGAAATAAGTGCATTTAATAAACTTATTAAGGAGGTACTCAACGGTTTTTTATTTCAGGCTAGGGACATGGCAAATGCACCAAATGGTCTCAGGAAGGCCATAAAATGCATTTCCGGTCATACCAGAAAAACATTTAGAGAATTTTTTTCAAAATTTTCGAGTTTTTTCAAATTTTTTCTAATTATTTTTTTGGGTAAAAGTATATAAACATCGATTTTAATGAAAATGCTGAAAATATGTGAAAGTGATTAGCAGCTTATTAGTTTAGTTTTGCACTAGCTTTAATTTGAGTGTACTTTCGGTAATATCGAATGATAATTATCTTTCAGAAACTCCGAAAATCGACTTCCGGTTGAACTAAAATGCAATTTTCTATTATTCCGTGCATAGAACCCCAAAAAAAATGATAAAGTAAGAAGACATATTACTCCAACTTATGCTCAAATTAAAAACAAANAAAGACTAAGCTTTTAGATATTTTTCTAGGAATACCTTTGATAGTCTGTACTCTCAGATTCGTTGGTGATTAAATTAAAAATTAGATCATCATGAACCAGGGGTACAGATTTCTCGAAAAGTTGATCAGGAGGATCCACGGTTTTTTCGGAACTGTATTTAATGGTCAAAATTTCCTCTCTTTGTATCACTCTCATTTTAATGGTTTTTTTGATTGAAAATTCGTGAAAAATTTAAAAATTTTAAAGAAATTGAAATTAAGATGTTCACTTAAAATGAATAATCAAGTGAATGAATATCTTAATTTCAATTTTTAAATAATCTTTAAATTTGCTCTCTATGCTTGAGTGACATCCAGTGTCTGGATATTTTAAAATAAAAACCCCAACACGGAATTCACTTCTTTGCATAGAAAACAAATAACAAGGTTTAAATTTATATTTCTAATTTTTATTCATAGAATTCGACAAGTTTAAAACAGATGCGAAAAGGGGTTTTTGAGTAGGCGAATTTAACGCTTTTTTGACAAGATTATGTAATCTTGTCCCAAAAGCGTCAAATCCAATCAAAAAAGCCCTTTGTTAGTTTAGATCTTTAGCATTTGCCTACGCATCTGTCTAAGAGAGGTTTTAATTGGACAGTAAATAATGGTTTTAATGGTAGTTTCGAAAAATAAAAATAAAGTAGCAAAATTTCAGAAAAAATATTATTTTGATTTTTATTAAATGTGGTTTATGAATTATCGATACGAAGATAGAAGTATACATGGGATTTTATGAGGAAAAATGTGACATACTGTAAACAATTTTGGTAAGAAAAAATAAATTTTTATATAAATAAGATATTTCTAGTCACAGATTAAAGAATTTAATTGAGAATTCAATTTTATAATTTCCTCGTCTGCTGATTCTGTATCCGAATCAATTTTTTCTAATATGACTTTTGATTGGTCATTTTCTAAGTTAAATTTAGCCCTATTAGGATTGTAGAAATCATAGGCGAGGCAGTGAAGAAAAAATTCGTTTAATATTAAAAATGGTAATTTTAACATTCTTTCCCTATTTGTAATGCACCCGATGGACACATAATGATTGAACATTTTGTGGGATGACCAAGCAGGGCATTTTTTTATCAAATTTGAATCTAAATCCAAGCATGTTAAAAGGGTTATTGCTGAACGTTTACTAGTGTATGGCGTCCCTCTAAAAATTTTATCATTATTTTTATAAATTTTCTCAATTAATTTCATCAATCTGTGACTCGAAATTTTATTTATTTTATCTTTAATTATTACCGGAAAAACAACGGGATTCCAGATAATATTTTTTTGGATAATAATATCTTTTGTTTTATTATGTAAAACACTCAGAGCTATGCCTGTTACGGTCCTAGAAAAATTGTTTTCATCTTTTATTGCTATAATAAAGGATGAAAATCTGTCTAAAACTCTATCGGTTTTATGATTTTTTATGGGGCTGTAACAAACAATTACTTCGATTATTTTTCCATTTTTATTTTTAAGGCTTTGAATTCTTTTTAAACTATCAAGATAGCTTGAAATAATCTGATATAATTCATTAGCCCTAGTGAAGCTAATTAATTGAACCCATAACAGGCATGCGTCAATTTGCTCTTGAGAAATTTTAACAATTTTAGCGAAAGTTATTTCCCTTGGGTCAGATTTAAAAATCTCTATTTTTTGGATTAAAAAATATAAATCTTGAAAGTAAAAATTTGAATGAATGAATTTGTCTTCCAGAAGAATTAATTCTTCTGGTGAATTTTGTTGACCTCTCAAAAATTTATCAATTTTTAAACTAAAGTTTTGATGTAAATCATTATTATTGATCTGGTCAAAATTTATATTTTTTGATCTAAAATATTTAATTAAGCTAAAAAATGCTGACTTAACTGTATTTCTCTCTAGAATTTTGCCTTTTTTGTCTTTATGGTTTTTAATCCATAACAAAACCCCTATTTGGATATTATTCCAACTAGGGTTTTCGTTATTTGAAATCATAAAGACAAAATGGGCCAATTTGTTGCATTTAATTGGCATTTTCAAATTTTCAATGTCACTTATTAAATTTAAAAAAATGGGATCATTTTTTAATTTCACTACAATTGGGGGTTCTATAATTCCATTATTGTCAACGGTTTTAAATCCATTTTTGAAGGTATCGAAGGTTTCAATGTTTTTTCCAAAACTGATACTGGGGGAATCGGGCCTATATTTTTTAAGGCCTTTTCTTGCAATTTCCTTTGTAAAAATGTTTTCGGTTTTTCCGAATTTAAAGGATAAGAGCCCGCTTCCTCCTGTATCTGTTTTGGAATTAATAAGTCCGGTTGTATCGGTAGATTTTTCAAAAAGTCGAATTTCTTCGGTTCCATTTTTGACAATTTTCGTTTTATTGGAAGCAAAACTGTCCATGTCCCTGGTGGCTAAAAACTTAATTTTAATTTATTTTATGGGTAATTATATTTTTAATCTAAAAAGTGAGAAAAAAACTTTAAGTTAAAAAAATTTTAATAATAACCTCATCTTCTTTTTCTGAGATTAAATTCCTCAGTTGTTCTATCGCCGCAACTACATTCTTTGACCAGTTTTGTATTTCGTCAATATTTGCTCGAAACTCCTGTTCAACTTTGAAAAAATTGCTTTCGATTTTTTTAGTTGTTTTTTCCAAATTTTCCAAGTTTGAATCAAGAGTTTCTGCATTCTTGACGTTGGACAAAACATTTTTGGCATTTGAATTTATTGATTCAACCAAAGAGTCCCAACCTTTGTGAAAACCCTCTAGATGTTCGTCTATTAAAGTCAATAGTTTTGAGGGTTCTTCAATCTTTAAAAAAATATTTTAACAATGTTTTTTATAAAAAATAATTCACCTTCTTAGGTGAAAAGAATTCTAAAATTTTTCTGTTTTCTTTATGTATCCACTTTATATATTTTGGGTCATAAATTTTATATTTCACCTGTCCAAACGATGATTTTTTGATCGTTTTAATTCTATTTTTGGTCTTTTTAGGATTTGTTTTATCCTTCAATTGTTTTCTAATTTTCAATTTAGGCTCCTCGTCTTCCGAAAGAAGCAAATCAATTTGGAGATTGTCGCACATCTCTACAAAATAGGTAAGATAAAAACTTTCTACAATATTTACAATTTTTATATAAAAGAAAAGTGCATATACAATATACATATTATTTGTACAATTTGAGTTTTAGAAACTTTATGGAATATTTTTTATAAAAATAAATTTTGAACTTTTTTGAAACAATATCAAAGTTTTTTGGAAAAACTAAGTTTTCAATTCTTAAAATCAGAAATATGAATAAAAATAAGTGAAAATTAATTTTAAAAATGTTTCTAGGAAACTTTCTGTTTTTAAGAATTTTATTGTTAAATGTTTTTTTTAGAAAAAAATAAAAAAATTAGAAGTTTGATGGATCATTTGATGGGGCTCTGCTGTAATAGAAATTTTTATTATTTTTCCTAGCCGAAATTAAATTTTTGTGTCCCTGAATCGAAATGTTAAAGTTTGGGCCCCATCCTAAATTTACAAGAGAATTATGTTCATAGGAATAGTGGTTTTTTGAACAGAAATTACAGGCTAAGATTTTATTATCTTTGTGTAATCTTTTCCCTTCATCATTAATCGCTACGTATAAATGTTGGGGATTGAAACTATAAACTAATTTTAGTTATTTTTCATTCAAAAGGCAAAAAAGTTAAAACCAACTAAATTGATTTTTTATTTTCTAATTTTATAAACCTAGAATTAGAAGAATTGTTTGGTTTTTGGGGCTTTTTTTGGTTCTTTCTTTTGTTAAAATTATTTGGTTTTTTATTAGAAAAATTTTGATTATGATTTTTGGGATATGTTCGTTTTTTAGACGCTAAAGCCTGAAGGCAAATTCTACGGGTTTCAGGAGCTAAATGGGATAAATCTACACCTAAATCATCTTCCTGCTGATTTTTTGTATCTACAATTCTCTTAACTCTGTGAGAGTCACATTTAGTCATTTGTAAATCTAAAATTAATTTCATTATTCCTGTGCGATTAGCTCTCCATGCTAACAATTTTTTTTCTATTTTAATTTTTAAATCAGGGAAGGGTTTAAAATATTTTAAGCACATTTTAAGGTAATCTAAAACTGTAGTAGAAGCATCTATCATTTCTTCTGAGTCTACAAAAAGAATTAAATCTCTCCCTTCAGGAAATAAATGTAACCTAGTTTTTAATTTATTTTCCCAGTTTTTAAAGGCCGAAATAGATGTATAGTTTTCTGCCCAGGTTTTTAACAAATCCAAAAAATCATTGTACATTATATCAATTCTTAAATCATTTTTAATGGCCAAATATTTCAGATTAGATTTAATTTTTATTGAAGATTCTTCTTCTGATGAGCTATTGTAATTTTCTAGCTGATCCTCTAATTCTGTATTTGTTTTTCCTAATTTTTCCTTAATTTGGTTTTTTAAAGGAAATCAAAAAATATCTACGAAAAAATAAGTTCTAAAAACTTTTTGATATATTAGCCTCATTTGAGTTTTGAACTTTTTTAACCAAATATGTTTGTTAGCCTCATTTTTATTAATAATTGCCACATTTTGGAACATAAAAAACTTTGAGGGGTTCATACTCAAATGAGGCTAATATACTTCTAAGTTTGGAATGAAACAAAAAAATATTTTTGAGGCTAATATATTAATATTTCAATTTATAAATTTTTGATAAAAAATTAAGTGTTTTAATTTACAAGTCTATTTACAATGATCACTTTATAAAAATAAATATCTGACTTTTATATAAAAATAAAGTTTTTTATAGTTCCAAAATATTTACAAAAAAATACTAAATTGTATTTTTTAATTTAATAAAAAAATGAAAAAATTAAAAAATTGAAATGTTTTCAATTCGTTATATTTTTTTAAAAAACGTTTCTTTGCAACTTTTTTCATTGTTGCGCTTTTTGAATTTTGATGGTCTTTAATGATTGCGGACAAAGATTCTAACTTAGATTGTGATTTGTCTAAGTTAATTGTAAGTCGTGTCAGAGATTTTTGAATCTGTGATTCAAATTTACCTAAAGGAAAGTTTAACATTTCCTCTGGTATTAATTTTTTTTGTTTTTTCATAAAATCATTTGATTCAAAAATCTCTAATAAATCACAATCTTCATTAGAAGCAATTTCCAAAATCACTTTTTTCAGATCTTTGATCGATTTTTCTGTTGAAATAGTTAAATTTTCAGCTTCCAATTTTCTTTTTAGCAATTCCTTTAAAGTTTCTTTGTGAACTTGTTCGGTCACTTTCAATACTAGACTGCATGTCTCACGGGGGTATGATTCTGAAAGTCTGGAGTTATCTTCTCTTTCAATAGAGAAAATATCCATCCTGAAAAATATATGTTGAAAATTATATGTATGAAAATTATTTCTAAATAATTTATTTTTCATTTTTTAAAATTTAGCAGTTTTTATATAAAAAATTGTTAAAAATGAAAACATTAAAATTGTTTTTAAGGAGCGAAAATTTGGAAATTTGGGTTTTGTAAATTTTGGGAAGAAAAAACAAAGAAATGTTTATCGCCGTGCTAGTGATTTAATACAAAAAAAAATAAGAACTGACGAAACGCATCCCGCAATTTACATTATTTGTTGAGATAGAGAGAAACAGTCAAAAAATGGTAATTTTGCACAACAAAAAAATATTTAATAAATCAGTAGGATTTATACAACGGATTTGAACGGATAAGAAAGCGTTTTTAAAGGTTTATTTTTTCTGCTTTTTATTTGGAGATTTTTTATTAAAATTGAAAGATCGTTCCGTTTTTCTTGGTTTAACTTTTAACCATTTATCCTCTGAATCATCATTTTCCAAAAAAATGTCTGAAGATTCAGTGGATGTTCTAGGTTTTTTATACTTATCATCTGAGGAAGATGATGAAAAAGAATTTCCTACTTGAAAACCTAATTTGTATTTTAATTTATCCGGACAATCCGTTGTATATTTCTTCGGAAAAGGTTCTGTCTGTTGTTTGAGAGATAATAATTTAAATTCTGAAGCAGCTAAATCAAAAGGTAAATTAGGGTCCGGACCTGGGTTGTTATCAAATGTTGCAAATCTCAATTGAGATTTGTCTTTTGAGTCATAGTCCGATTTTTCCATGTTTATAAATCTAACTTTATTTGCTGCTTCAACATTTTCAAAATCATCTGTAGAATTATTTGCTACACAAAAATAAGTTTGTTTATTGGTAATGTCCTTATATTTAGCCATGTTTTTGATTTCTTGGGCTGAACAGCGGACATTACCCTGAGAGGAAAGTAAACATAAATTAATTTGGTTTTCTACCAATTTTTGCTTGGTTCCTGCTATATCTTTTGAAGCCTTAATTCTCCGGCCTCGATCTTGTTGACTCCCCGAAATATGTCTTCCTAATTGAGCCGAAGCTGTATATCGAAGATTTTTAGTTTTATCTATAAAGTGTTTTGATTTCGGGGCAACAGAGTGAGATCGGAGAATTACGGCTTCTTTTTTATAGTCTTGAAAAGCTAACGGAAATGACACTGATTGAGGAATTCTTGGGTCAGCAAAAATGATTCCAATGTTTTGGACATGATAGGCCGATGGCTTTACATTGCACATTGTTTTTCCGTTTCGCGGCATCTCGCAGGTTTTTTCGAAAAATCTAAATAAATAAATTTATAGTTTCAATTTTTTGCCTAATTTATACAGATTTTTAAACACAAAAATAATTTGTACGAGTCTGAAAATTTCGAAGGTTTTTGAAATGTTTAACATATAAAATGTTTTTTTTTCAAAGTAACACTTTTAAATGACGAAAAAATATATTTTTACAAAAATAAATTTTTAAATTGAATATTTTTAATGAATAAATAGTGTTTTATAATATCACGTGATAAAAAAATTTTTAAAAATATATTTTTTTTTTAAAAATCGATTTTTGTAAGAAAAAAATTAGATTTTACTAATTTTTAAGGTCAATTGGTTTGAGGCAGTCAATTTATGTGGAATTTTTGAAGGTCAAATAAAATGAGCAAACAAAAAAGAATGGCGAGCACGAAAAAATAAGCGAGCGAAGAAAAAATGAAAAAAATGAACCCAAAATGAGGTAAATTTTCAAATCAAAATTATCCTTTTGTGAACCGGATTTTTAAGAAAAGAATATTTTATATGTACATGTTTTTATTTTTAAATTCAGCCCAAAAAATTGAAGTATTATTTTAATAGCATTAATCATAATAGCGTTATTTTTTTTAAAAATGTACATATTTTCATCAAATTTTATCAATCTTTATAAAGATTTTGATAGAATGTGGCCTGATAGAATTTAATAGCATTAATCATAATAGCGCCAAGAAAATATTTTTAATAAAAAATATTTTGAAAAAAATGGGAGAAAAAATTCTCATTTTTAATAATTTATTGAAGCATTCACAATTCTGTTCTCCACATCAAAAAAAGAGAAAAAGTAAAAAGACACCTTCCATAGTCTTAAAGCTCCCAAAAAATGCTGATTTTTTAATTTTGTGGTTTTCTATTTTGATCGAAAATGTCTTTTAATGCTTTGTTAATTTTTCCTTTTCTAATTTCTTCAGCATTTTTCGAAATTAAGCACTCTGGAATATGTCTTTTATTGTAATCTCTCTTCTTAATATGGAAAAGATCAGAATTGTGTAGTACTCCATTTGAATTATTAATTAAATGGGAATTTGTACAATTTCTATTTGTAAGCAATTGCTCAAAATAAGACAAATCCTCGGATATGACACTTTCGGTTACTTTCGATTCAAATACCATTTGTTCAATTGTTAAAGTGGGCAATTCTGTATAACCTCCATTTTTTAAAATGACAGAGTTATTAGGGGCCCAATCGCTACATTTTTTGATGTAGCAAGCCAATATACCGCGTGTTTTTAACGTAACGAAAATGTCATGTAGAGGTAGGTGACGCACTTGGGAATGAGGGAAATTTAACGATGAACGGATTCCCAGGAAGCTTGAAAAAAGTGAAATGGCGCAATCAATATCTTTATTAGACAACAAATTAATGGAAACGTAGTTTGGAGTTATAGTGTTCCAGAACATTCCATTAATTTGTTGTCTTTGAACTTCTGTAAAGGATCTCGCAGATTGATTACACAGAAACTCAACCCAGTCCTTTTTTAGTTCCTTAACCGCTTCCAATACGTAGTCATAAATATTTTCAATTTTGGTGACTGAATTTTCATAAGTATCTCGCGTTTTATCGAAATATCTTTTTTCGATATTTACCAAAAATAAATCTCGATTTATCTGGAAGGTATCGAAAACTTTTTTAATACGAATTGACATGAGTTTTTTTGTACTCATGTCTTCATTGGCCTTTCGTGAATTTTTATTTTTTCTAAATTCGACCCTTTGTTTTTCTAATTGGACTGGATTGAGTCTCTGAATCGGAGAAATTGGAATCACAGGGATGGGCTTGTCGTAATCATATTTTGGGTTGAAATTAACAAGGGGGTTCAAAAATATATTTTCCTGCTGCCATAAATTTATAATAGCGCCCATCTCCTGTAGATTACAATTTCTCAAATTTTGGTACTCAAAAGCATGTTTTTGCTGTGATCCTTCGATAAAGATCACAATTAGTCTAAAGCATAATTGCTTAAATTGAGATTCATAAGAATCCATTTCGTGATTAATGGCATCTAAAATCTCAAGCCATTTATCACTATTTTCAATCTGGGACAAATTGGCAATAAACAAATTAATTTTAAGGGCAATTTTTCTATTGGACGTATTCTGAAGGCAATTGAGCCAAAAGTGGCGAAAACTTTCCATTATCGCCTTTTGGATTGCATTCATCGATTCCAGGAGTAACGGTAGGATATTGGATTGCTAAAGAGAATTTTTTAAAAAACAATATTTTATGAAAAGCGAGATTTACATTTATTTGATGCAAGGAATATTTTTATAAAAAATGATGAAAGAAATTTCATTATAAAAGCTGCGTTTTTATTTTGAAAAAATAAACCTTTATTAAATCAGAATTCAATTTTAATGAAACTTTTTATGTAACAAAATTTAATTTTAAACTTTTTATTTTTTAAAAATTTTGTTCATTTTTTATAAATTTTTAATTCATGGAAAATAAAATAAAGGGAATAACACGCCTACTTTTTTCTACAAATTCGTATCTGTTTGCCTTATATGCCTACACATTTTGAAGAGAATTTTTTCAATTTTTTTAAAAAGGGGAGTATTTAATTTTCACCAATTTTTATGATTTTTTAGAAAAATACCTAAAAAAATGATTTTTGAAAAAAAATTTTTTAAGAGTTTTAAGGATTTTTCAAATATTTTTCCGATTGATTTTAAAATATTTACCGAATTTGGGAAGAAATTCGCTACAGTGGGTTTAATATCTTGCGTGTATGGATCTTCCGGGTCCAGATTTTGTTTGATGTTTTTGGCTCCAGTGGATTGGTGCGATCTTGTGGCCAAATCCCTAGCAAAGAGCCAAGAGATATGCGAAATTATTGTCGAAATGACATTTTCCGCCTCCTCTGACCAGGAATATCCCTCATTTATAATTTCGATCGAGTTGAAAATAAGGTAGATGTAAATCGTTACATCCGAAACTGCCACCAAATCATTATTATGGTCTTTGAAAAATATTTTCAATTGGGGAAATCGGATTTCTTTAAAAATTCGATATAGGGCAATACAATAAACCTCATTAAGTTCATGCACGTTTTCCATAAAGAAACCTTTATCCAGAATATCAGCCGCTAAATGAATTTTTAAATAAAAATTTATATTTTCGTTAGTTTTTAAAGTGAATTTTTATGTATAAAAATAACTTTATGTTTGTCAGTATTTTGAAATTCCTTATTTGAAATCGTCAAAAAAATATTTTTTAAAAAAATAACGTTTCTTTATCAGCAATCATTTTTTTAAAGAGAAAAAATATTGTTTTCATACTTTTTTTTAAAATTTTTACAAGAATTATTTTTGGAGAACAATGTTATTTGCAATTTATGGCAAAAACATAAATTAATCACTTTTATACATAAAAATATCATTAATTATTTTCTATCTTATTTGTCTAAGAAGACGTTAAATAGGTCCGCTTTAGATGTAAGAAAATTTTGAAATTTGAAAAAATGCGTTGGTTTTCGCCCAAAAAACGCAAAAAAACACTAAAAAGTCCGCTTTAGACAAACGTCTGCTTAGATAAATTCTACAGTATTATATTGATTTTTAATTTTTCCTAAAAATTCATTTCAAAGTTATTTGAACCGAAATATGTACTATAAAAGTCAAGGGTTTATTTTAGTATTTTCCGGAATGAGGCGTGTATCTTGCTCTGAGGCGACAATCTGCTGTTTTAATAACGAACAGATGGCGATAATTAGGTAACTTAAGTTTATGTTTTTTAGAACAAAATTGTTCCGCCTCCGCAGGTTATGAAAGTTTTAATTTTTGTTCCGATTTTTTAGAATTAATTCCAAAACAATTTTAGGGTTCAATTTAGGTTATAAAAAGCTAGGGAACATTTTATGTGGATTTATTCGATTTTTGCGTTTTTTAATTGAAAAACAAAATTTAACCCATTTTGAGATTAAATCTCAAAATAATAGTTGATAATTTCTATAAAATTAAATCTTATTTATCAGTACAAAAATAAAACTTTCATTACAAAAATAAATATTTACAATTTTTTTAAAAAAATAATTTTTGTATTTTTCAAAAGATTTAAGACATATAGTTTAACAACTTTTGAGATTAAATCTCAATTATAACTCTGTATTTTTTATAAAATTACATCCTAATTATCAGTTCAATATTTCTGAAAAAAAGTTATTACCGATTGTGATGTCGGCATTATATGATTTTTCGGATCTCCCTCTATTTGTATTTACAGATTGGAATGTTGATTCCAGAACCAGGTTAATCTCACGGTCATTTTTCCAATCTTCATATTTTGCATATTGCGGTGTCAAGAAACTATATGGATATTCGTTAAAATCCTTAGAAATAGCTTTTTTGGTGGCTAAATTCTCAGTCAATTCTGGGTCGATTCTAACTGAGGATAAGGAAGCATTTTCGGCTAGATCCTTATTTCGACAATCTTTGTGCCCATCGGTGAGATTAGACTCAACATTTGAACTAGAGCTGTAAAGTTTTGTTCGAGGGTAATAATCACCTTTTTGAGTCTTAATGTGGTGATTTGGATGATCTAAGAAAGGATCAGACTCTAAAAAAGGTGGATATTTCAGCTCTAGTTCATTTTCTGGTAATACAAAGGTATTATTAACCTTGCTGAGTCTAGTCTCATCTAAGGGCACGCCTTCAAAAGTCGGAATTATAAGGTTGGCCGACATTTTTCGATCTCTAAAACTTTTTCAAAAATTTATTAATCTCGGTTTTTCGAAGGTTTTTTTGAAAAAAATATTTTTCGAAGGATAAAATTTTGTTCAGTCTCTTTATATATGCCCTTGAAAATCTCTTGAATAATCATTACTTTTCATTATAATTTTATACACATTATGAAAAAACACCTATTTCGAAAATTGGTGTTGACCAGATTACGCCATGAAAAAGTTATTATTTCGCAATCTGTTTTTCTAAAAAAGTCCTGATTGTTCAAAACTATTTTAGCTAATTTATATAAGCTAAATATTTTTCACTTTTTTATACAGTAGTGAAAATTAACGAAAATTAACTTATTCTAGAAATATTAAATATTTATGTAAAAATTATGTGAAAAGTAAGTGAAAAATAATTAAAAATAAAATCAAATCTTTTTAAAAGATTTTAAAATACTTCTCAAAATTAAATTTTGGAAGGGTGCCCGATTATTAAATAGGCTGACGTACCACTAGGATTTCTTGATTTAACACCTAAACACGTGTTCGAAATCATAGCAATTTCAATATTCTCGATATATTTATTATCAGTGAGTCATTTTAATAAAAGAATTGGGTTATCGAATGAGTAACGCAGTTTTGAATACTCGTTTTTTTATTTTACGGTTCATGAAATACCACTCAGAGTTATTAATCGAAAAATGTTCAGGTTGAAATTTATTTAAAAGTGCTTGGCACCATCTAAAATTATTTCGTGACCGAAAAACGAAAAAAACGAGTATTTTATTATTTTTGCCGTCGATAATGTTAAAGATAAAATCTCTGTATTTCGGGGTTATATCATTTAGAATGATAGTTTCCACTTTTTCCCTTTTCATGAAATTCCAAAATTCATACTTTTGGATATGACAGGAGAAACCGAATTTAGTAAAATGTTTTTTGTGCAAAGTGATAAATTCAGGGCAATTCTTCCACTTAAACTCATCCCCAAATAAAACAAAGGTTTTTTTAGGATCCAAATTATTGGTTTCAAAGAAGGTCGGAGTCGGAATTGGATGAGAAGGCAAAGACAACGGTGGATTTTTACAGGTAAACTGAAGATTAACGATAATTTTTAATTTGTTATACAAATGAATTTTGAGTGATAAAATCATTTTTAACAATTTTAAGTCTTCCATATTAAAATTTATATAGGTTTTAAAATCTTTATGAACAATAAGAATTTTTAAAATTTTTGAAACCGTTTGTTCTCTATAATATTTGGGATTTGTGAATTTTTTATCTAGCAAATCCGTTTTCAAAATTTTATCCTTAATTTGTTGAATAATTTGGTCAAATTTTTCATTATTCATAATTTTGATTGGTTTTTCGTTCAAATTTAGTGATTCATTTATTGAAGATAAATTAAAAAGATTAGTCACATCTAGCACCGAATTCTCCCTATTGATTTTATTATCAGCAGACAAGAAGTCTTTTGAGTAAATTTTAAAGTAGTACATTTTTGACAGGGGGAATTGATTTTTTTCGATGATAAATTTAAGATCCGGAAGAATGTCAAATAAGTTTCTTATCATTATTTTGTAAAGAAAATTATTTTTGGATAAGAAAGGGTATTTGAAAATTAAATCAATAGGGAGAATTTCGATATCTAGTTTAAACTTCCTATTTACCCATTCTAACTTTCCCATGACTTGTTGCACCTGCTTATGAGTAAATTTTGCGTTATGAATCATTTTAATTTGATCTTTATCGAAAATATCCCATAAAGGAAAATTTCTGTTCATTTTACAATCTAAGATTGTTTCAGTTAACTTTATATTACCTTGGGCAAACATTTTAATAAGTTGGAATTTATAGTCATTTATACATTTTTGTTTCACGCGGAAAAAAATATTATTAGGTTCTAAATTATATTCGAAGCCTAAGTAGTCAATATTAGAGACCGGTTTTAGAACACTTTTTTGAACGTTTAACGTAATGCCTAATTTAATTAAGAGATGACAAATTAAAGAGGCGCAAGGATGAAATTTTTTGAAATTTAAATTAAATTTTTGAATTGAACCCTTTTTCGTCATGATTATCTGGTCGTCTATCCAGGATAGATGGCACTCGAGGAAATCTTTTAATTTATAATCATTTAGGATATTTTTCAATTCAAGGCAGAATAATTGCTGAAAGACTTCGTTAATGCTGGGACTATTAACCAAACCGAAGACAGCCACTGTAAACGTAAGTATAAGATTTTTCCAGCGGAAACATAAATAAGGCATACAGTATGGGCCCAAAAATGCCAGATAGTAACTTTTTTTTATTATCGATGCTTATTGCCGTATCAAATGCATCTAAGGATTGTGATAATTCCTCTCCCGTAATTAAAGGGAATGAAATTGGGATTGTTGCAGAATTGAGGATACTTTGATCTAAGCAAATTCTCAATCTCATTTTATTCCCTTTAATTACGGGATCGAATCGAAATTCTTCGACAATATGCAGTGGGCTTATGCATTTACAATATTTAAGAATTTTTGGATCATTATAATATCCCAGTACCGTGACCGCTTTACATTCTAGAAGATCAATTATATTTGAATCGACTTCTTCGCTATGTAGAATTGTTTTTTTTCGAAAATTTAAATTATGGGCTTTTAACCATTGGCCTTTAAAATGACATTTATTGTCAATAATATCAGAATTTCTGACCCAAGGTGTTAAAGAATTATCTTTATTTTTATGCCATAATATTTCCTGGTTACTATTATAATAGGAGGTTTTTATTTTTTCATTATCAAAGTCGTCTTCAAATTTATATTCTTGTTTTAAGATTTTTATTGCCAAATTAACATTAAATAAATTTTCACTATGTTTTACAATTAAGGGTAAAATTTGATTTTTCATAGCGGAAGCCCTCCCAGAAGCAAATTGAGTAGCGGAATAGCATGGGATATCAGAACTTTCCAAAGACGAAATTTCGTCGTTTTGATAAGGGATTGATTCGAAAATCCATTGATCCAAATTTGAGTTTTTAGGATCTAGAAATTTATGGTTAATTTCTGGTAAAAATTTAGTTTCAAATTCAGTATATTTGAATTTTAAAATGAAATCATTGGGAATAAAGTTATTATCAATGAGAAAAGGGAAACGTAACTTTTCGACTGGATATTTCTCGTTGCATTGTACCAATCTCGAATCTTTTATTTCAGATCTGATGTTCCAATTACTGTCATATTTTATTCGTCGTGCCAAGAAAATCGCCAGGAATTCCAGATTCCTGAAAAATACTAGAGGTAAAGACTAAGCTTTTAGATATTTTTCTAGGAATACCTTTGATAGTCTGTACTCTCAGATTCGTTGGTGATTAAATTAAAAATTAGATCATCATGAACCAGGGGTACAGATTTCTCGAAAAGTTGATCAGGAGGATCCACGGTTTTTTCGGAACTGTATTTAATGGTCAAAATTTCCTCTCTTTGTATCACTCTCATTTTAATGGTTTTTTTGATTGAAAATTCGTGAAAAATTTAAAAATTTTAAAGAAATTGAAATTAAGATGTTCACTTAAAATGAATAATCAAGTGAATGAATATCTTAATTTCAATTTTTAAATAATCTTTAAATTTGCTCTCTATGCTTGAGTGACATCCAGTGTCTGGATATTNGAAATCAAATGCTCAGATTCCGCATTTTCAAATATTCAGGATTTGTCCGAAAAATTTGTTCATGATCGGTTCGGTTCGGAGGAAAATCTCAAAACAATGTGATCGGATCAGTTCGGTACGGATTTTCCGATCTGATCGGCCGACCAAATTATGTACACTGGGTGTACCCTTATCCGTACACCTCAGCTCGGCTTACAATCGTTCGGATAAGGGTATGGTATGGTATAATTTACAACGTACGGATAAGGATACACGTCTACATAGGCGTTTAGGCTTATAAGCGTTTTCATCTCGACCAAAAATCGTACAAATAAGGGTACATCGTACGGATAAGGGTGCGTACGGATAAGGATGCGTACGGATAAGGGTGCGTACGGAGAAGGGTGCGTACGGATAAGGGTACACCCAGTGTACTCGGGTTTCCGAGCACATCATCTGATCGGGTGCCGACCCCTGCTCTGAGGGTCTGTAATCCTTTCTCAAGTTAATAGCGAATCTGACATGACCGAATCTGGCCGTTCAATTTGGCGAGGTAAAGAGTCGGGACAGAGAGAGCGAGAGAGAGAGCGACTCGAGTCCAGCCTCTCTTCAGTTTGCCAACTCACCACCAACTTCATTTATTTTAACAAAGAATAAGATATTATAAATTGAGTGGATCCAAAACACATTTAATACATAATGTATTATACATTCATAAGACTTAACCAATAAACTTTTAAGACCATGACCACGTGACATATATTAAGTGGATAATTA
Source organism: Oikopleura vanhoeffeni (assembly GCA_004367855.1). Lineage (NCBI taxonomy): Eukaryota > Metazoa > Chordata > Appendicularia > Copelata > Oikopleuridae > Oikopleura > Oikopleura vanhoeffeni. Next base: position 71,876 of record SCLH01000978.1, on the reverse strand, counting down.
ACTGTATTTATCAATCATAAAACACCACATCTAATCTATAGCTAGGACAGGGTTGTAAACGGATCATCCCCGACCGGATTGTCTATCTCAATCTCCATTTTTTGCCTATCTTTTTCTCAAACCTACGCAAAAAAGGGATGTAAAACCCATGCAAAAGCCATCCCTGTTACAACCCTGAGCTTGTAGATTTAACTGAATATTTTCCTTATTTTTTGTCCTCAAAAAATTAATTGTCAATCTTGAAAATCATGTCATTCATGACGCTCAAAACTAATTTGATATATTATTCTCAAAAATATTCGGCAATTTTGCCGAATTCGGCGATATTGGCATATTCGGCGATATCGGCACCGAAAGTATTTAAGCTAGAAATGTGAAATTGCGGAGGTCTTTTCGGCGATATTGGGTTTCTCCCTGTATAATTTTTTCGTTTTTGATTTTGTATCAATAAACAATTTTTAAAAGTTAAATTGTACTCACTTTGAGTCTCATGGGGGATAACTTATCCCGGATAACTTAAAATATTCTGGATAAGCCTAAACAATATCTTCACTATTTTGGGATTTGCGTCTTTCAGAGGGTAACTGAATTAATCAAAAATCCCTGCAAGATGAGCCAATAAATATCCATTTTTAAAATTATTTTTTGAAATTTTTTTCGCTCTGATGGAGGATTCAAAAATTGAACCAAGCCATCTATCATAATTCTTTTAATTTGTGAAATGATAAAATTTAGCTTTCACTTATTCTTGGTTTTAAAACTAAAAAAAATCACATAATTTGATATCGATTACGGGGCCTCCTGGTCATTTCTTGCTACTTTTATAGCCTAAATTTTTACATTATTCGGCTTTTGAAAACGAGTTATCCGATTAAGTTCTTAGACAGCTCAAACTGAGCACAAATATCTAGTGAAAGATAAAATAAAACTAATGGTCCGATTCGGGACGGAAAAATTATTTGCCTTAAAATTATTCAATTTTCGAAAATTAGGACTTCAAATTTATAAGGTTTATTGTTCTGAGAACAAATTTTTCAATTATTCGACAGAAAAGGTATTTATTTTCTTAAAGCACGTCAAAAAACTCCATAGTTCTGGAAAGTTTAGACGTAACTTGAATTTTTATAAATGATCAGGCGGATTATTTTTATGCAGATAATTTTCAGGCGGATAATTTTTAGGCAGATTATCGTTTTCTCCGAATCGGACCATTTTAATTTTTTTTCTCATGGTCCGTGTCATTTTAAACTAAAAGTACAGAACTGTTAACGATAAAAAATCTTAGAAATTTAATGAGAACGAAAAAGCTACCATGAAAATTATAATAATTTGTAGTTTTTTTGTACATTTTTTAAAAAAAAATTTATAACATCGCCAGAAGGATTATGACAAATTGCTTTTTGCTGAACATTACTTGAATTATTTTCAAGTTTTAGCTCGCAAAAATATCACTTTCAGCACAAAATGGTATTTGAAAAATAGTTTTTAAACTGGTAGCAAAATCGTTTGGTCCGAGTCATTTGAAAATAAAAGTACAAAAGTGTTAACGATACAAATCCGGGATATTTAACGTGAACGAGAAAGCTTCCATAAAACTTTTGGTATCAAATTTTTTGATACATTTTTTTGAATTTTATAATTTCATTACATCTCCAGAGGGATCATCGTAAAGTAGGAACGGCAAATTGTTTTGCTGAACCTTATTTTTTTCAAATTGAACTACGGCATTTTTTAACCGATCATGAAAACATTTTATAGGGAAATCAATTTATTTTCTTGGTCTTATGAGCGCACTAATTATAAATTTTTATAAGAGTTAATCTTTACTTATGTCAGTATTATGGATATATTTAATGTGTTTTGGATTAATTTTATAAATAATTATCTTTTTTTCTGAGAAGAAATATTTGTAGAGTTGGGTCAACACAATTCTGAATAGAGAAGAGATGGCTGTCGGGCATGCCATATCCCTTTAACACCTTTTAATTAATCTAATAGATGTGGGTTGAGGGAGCCAATCNAGCATCATTGTCATCAAAAAAATTTGAAATTTTGGCCTGGGTTTTGTCCCTATTTTCTTAGTTAAGTAAAAATAAATGGGAAACTGTATTTTTCCCTATCAACTATGTCAAAGTTTTGGTTACGCTCTAGAATCTATTGTCGAATACCTCGTGTGGCTGCTAGACCAAAAATCATAATTTACTAATTTCTCGATACTGTATAAGTTAGTGTTAAAATTTTGAGCTTGAAAATATCCAAGTGTTAAAAATGTTATAATACAATAATAAAAGCGAAACGTTAGAAAAATATAAAGACTGAGAATTGACGATTGGATAGATGTATCAAAATAATTCGAACGGTTTAATATTTCGCCATAGTTTTTAGAACCGTTCCCAGAAACATTTAACTTACAAATCGTTTGGAACACTTGAAAATGTCTTAGATGACATTAATGTCAAAAATAAATTTTCAAATCGTACCCCTGGGATTTAAAAAATGAAATTGTTACATCTGACACAACAATTGTTGACAATTATTACAAAGACTTTAGTGCACGGAAAAAGTTTGCCATGCAGCATGAAAAATTACAGCTTTCCGTGGCCAAAATAGCAAAAAAGACAGTCCTTTTCGCCAGCTTTGATTCTTTTTTTTAGTGAGAAAATTGAAAAAATCAACTATTCTTTTTTCGCCTTGAAATTTCGCAGGTAATGTCAAATTTTGAAACATTTCCTAAGAAGGACGAAAAGAATACTCGTAAGCAAAAATATTAAATTTCCCCCTGTTCCTTGTATTTTTTTCTTTGCGGTCATGAAGACTCCCGTAAAGTGCACGCGGTGATTGGCCGGCGATAACCCACATTTTTTTAGTTGCTTCTCGGTATAACAAGACGCAGAACAAGTTTATTTTAGATAGATATAAAATTAAGCCTGAAAAATAGGAAGTATGTGCTGTAATTTTCGATACATGCATAAGCCAAAATAATACAATTGTATAAGCAAAAACTACTGTATGGTTAGTTCCAAATACACCACCTTCTCAAACGTCCTAACACTTATGATTTGAAATTTTCTTCAGGACGTTTGAGAAACTGTCAGGACGTTTGAGAAACCGTCAGGACGTTTGAGAAACTGTCTGGACGTTTGTCAATATACTTNGGCTTTTTTAGTCATAAAAACTCAAAAAATCGTAAAAAATTACCAAAAAATTCTGGGAAAAATATTAAAATTTTTTCTGAGTGTCGAAAATAAAAAAATTTCTTCTGCTCTTGTGCTCGAACGGTTAAATATTTGGTCATAGTTTATAATACCGTTTTCAGAAACATTCAACTTACGAATCGTTTGGTCTTAAAAAAAACTGATTGGACGAAATGGATGTCAAAAATAAATTTTCAAATCGTACTCCTGGGAGGTAAAAAATGAAATAGTTACATCGGACACAACAATTTTGTTGACAATTATTACAAAAAACTATAGTGCACGGAAAAATAGTTTACCATGTAGCATGAAAAAAATACAACTTTCCGTGGCCAAAATAGCAAAAAATAGTCCTTTTCGCGAGCTTTGATACCTTTTTAGTGAGAAAATTAAAAAATCCACAACAATTTATTCAGGCTTTGCATTTCGCAGATAATGTCAAATTTTGAAACATTTCCAATATAGGACGAAAAAAATTCGGCTTTTTCAAGAATTTTTTTGCTCCTGGTTAACCTCATTTACCGGTTGGTTCAACATGCTAGCTTGAAAATATAATTAAAAACGTCTGGCAGAGATTACGAACTATCTCATCAGAATGTTTTAGTCACTTCCTATGTCTATGCCGAGAGAAATAAGCAATTCAAAAAGTCCATTTTGCCTATAGAACCGCCTTAAGGACATTACCCCCAGAGTTACAGTGTAGATGTTTTACTTAGCATTTGATTTTTTTAATCATAAAGGCACTTTTAAGACCTAGTTTATTTGTACATCGACCACGTGTTCGGTCGGAAGCCCCGATCTAAATGATGCTCAATGCGTGGAGATGATTGGTATCGCATGTTAGTTTCAGCTAATCAGCCGACTGCAGCATCTAAGCCAAATTCATAAAAACTAGAATCAACTTTCCGACCGCATTTATGGTGAAGATCAATATCTATTACGGTACTTGCTGGGGCTTTTATGCCACTTTTCCAGCCAATATTTATTATTCAATTCGGTTTTTGAAAACGACTCATCCGATTGAGTTCTTAGATCGTAAACTGAGCACAAACATTCAGGGATTCAGATGTAAATAAATTCAATAAAATATCCGAATAAGACCCTTTTTTCCAATTTTTTAACAAAACTGATAATTAAAAAATTTCAGTAATCTCAGAAACAAATCAATAAATGGTCCGATTCGGTCCGATACCTATAAGCTTAATCGGATGAGTCGTTTTCAAAAGTAGAATTATATCGTAATTTTGGTTAAAAAATTGGCATAAAAGCCTCAGCAAGTGCCGTTATAGATATATTAATTTATGCGGGTGGTGTTAGTGATTTTTGGGATTTCAGAGGCTTCGTACGGTTAGACAAATGCAGACTGGACATTTTTGAAACATACATTAGGAAGATCTATCTTTGATCTTGAGATTCCATTAGACAGTTGAGTACCACTCCCACCAACCATCTGGTTAACCGCGGTTAAACACAAGTCTCCCAGCTTTTTTCAAATAAACAAGGATCCTAGAGCATATATCGGAAAGTTTTGAGATTTCATGAGAATTTGGAAAATTGTCTGAATTTCAGTTTATAGGAGCTGTTTTTTCCGATTTCTGCCTCAGGGGTCAGCAATCTGGTTAAATGTGCCAAAAAAGGGTGTTTTTCGACGTTTTGATTAAAGACTTTTTCTGTGGAAATGCCAGAAACGTCATTTTCGGAATGTAACAAGCTCAAGGGATAATGAACATTATATAGAAATTACTTTTTAGAATTTCGACCTGATTGGCTGTAAATCGACAAAAAAGTGCACGGAATCAACAATTTTGAATATGAAAGTGAGAATTAGAAAATGTAAATGCCGCCAAAAGATTCCTTGGGTACGGTTTGCTGGAAACAATATCAGCAACTATGATCTGATTTTAAACAAAAACGGTGCTAGAGATCTAAAAATAATTTTTGATGAAAAAGTTTAATTTTTTTCTAGAATCCGCTGATTTTAAAATCAGACCATAGTTGCTAATATCGTTTCCAGCAAATCGTACTTAACAATCTTTTGATGGCATTTACTTTTTTTAATTCTCACTTTCATATTCAAAATTGTCAATTTCGCGCACTTTTTTGTCGATTTACAGCCAATCAGGTTAAAATTCGAAAAATAACTTTCTATACGATGTTCACCACCCCTCGGGCTTGTTATATTCCGAAAATGACGTTTCTGGCTTTTCCACAGAAATAGCCTTGTATCAAAACGTCAAAAAACACCTTTTTCGGCACATTCAACCAGATTGCTGACCCCTGAGGCAAAAATCGAAAAAACAGCTTTTATACCGAATGTGTTTTAGCTTTTGGGGTGTTCCCCGGGGAGATTGAAACGCCCCTTAAATAAACTAACCAAGCTCTGATTGGTAAGCGGAATCTCCTCGGGGAACACCCAAAAGCCACAACACATTGGGTAACACTAAATTCAAGACAATTTCCCGGGTCCTCACCAGCATCTCTCAAAACTGTTCCGATATACTTTTTCCTTGTTTCTTTGAAGAAAAGCTGAGGGAGCCTCGTGTTTAATCGCGCGGTTAGTATGTTTCAAAAATGTCCAGATGCATTTGTCTAACCGTACGAAGCCTCTGAAATCCCAAAAATCACTACCACCACCCCCTTAAGACGCTTGAAAGTAAAGGCGAAGAATAATGAATTATTAATTGTCACAATGACATTATTTCAAATATATTTCATTCTTGCAAATTCGATAAAATCCATATAATAAAGTTCATTTATGATGTGTGATGTCTAATTAGTATAAACAGAATTGATAAAATTGAATTGGAAAAACAATGAGGATAACATGTTGGAATAATTCCACAGAGAATGAGGTAAATTTGTTATTTTTCGAATTAGCCTTGTTTGAGTTTGATTAATTTGTTACTTTAATTTTATTTGTTTAGTAACGATAAGTATTCAATCGAATTTTAGTGTTTTCTGATGACTCCGAGTTCAAGCGCTGAGAAAATTGGGTTGAGAGGTCAAAATTCAAATATGTAATATTCCTTAAATGGATTCCCTTTATCATACTTTGATTAATAAATGAAGGTGAATTAGCCGAAATTTCATGGAATTCGGCTTTTGAATCGACTTATACACAAATATTTAGAGAAAACTTAATTGAGAAAAATAGTCCGAATCAGACCGTTGTTTCCAATTTTTTAAGAAAAACTGATAATTTAACAATTTCAGTGATCTCAGAAATAAAGAAGAATAGTCCGATTTGAAGCCTTTCTTTATTGAATTATTCAAGTAATATTTGTGGTCAGTTTGAGTATCTAAAAACTAAATCGGATAAGTCGTTTCCAAAAGCCGAATCATATTAAAATTTTGGCTAATTCACCTTCATTTGTTAATCATAGTGTGATCAAGGGACATGCCAACCAGTGACTGGTTACCAGTCATCTGTAAAGTATGAACTGTATTTTCTTGCAAATTGGAAAATTGCTATGAGTAAATTTCTAATCAATAAAAAATTACAACTAGGCGCATTATATTTAAGAAAGTTTAACTAAACTCAAATAAGGACATACTGTATCTATTTTCGGAAAATAGATTGAAATTTCCAACAACAATTAACTTTGATATCTAAGATGTTTTGAGCGAAAATTTTTCTCAGCTCATTTTAAATGCATCTGAAAGCAACCTTCTGTGATATTACCAAAAGCAATAATTTAGAACCATCTAAAATTCGCCACCTTTCTAACCTGGTTTGCAAAAAATTCATTTATGACTCAATTTACGTTGCTTATCCATGGTTTTACCTGTATAGTTCCAATTAATGTTATTACATGATAGCCGCAAATGTCATAACTTTAAAATGAAATATCGTAACGTTGAAATGTAATTTGTCGGAGTAATTTTCTCCTTTCATAACTTCCAAATCATCTTTTTAATTTAAATTTTTTTTTTGCAAACTGGAAAAAAATCCAAGTCACCAATGGCTTGTCTCATGAAAACAAGCTTTAAACTTGAGTGATATTTTCAAGCAAAAGGCCTCCACCTCGGAGGTTTTTAAAGCAAAACTATAATTGTATTTTTGAACAATCTAGTGTGTGCAGCTTCTTACGTTAGCATTTAGCAGATTTTCTTGATTTTACTCAAGAATTGTCGAGAAACCGTTTCAAGCTTATTTCAAGGGTCTCGCGCAAAAGCCTACTTCTCCAAAAATGTTAAAGTCAGGGCTTTAAGAACGATATGAATGTGCAGCCGAAGACTTCGTTGAGGAAATTTTCTGAAATTGAAAAAATGTGCAAAATATTTTCAAAACTATCTGAAATTGCTTTCCTGACTATGTGTAAAAAAAAGACCAGTAATATGCTTGTATTGATCTATATTTCCATTCATAAATCATTTCAGTAAGGGGGTCGGTGCTAGCGTGTCCGAGGTCGTGCAAATTTCAGAGCACCAAAAATTTCAGATTATACCGACTTGGTGCTATTTGACAGATACGGATATGGGCTCGTGACGAAAAACTTTTTACTGGGTTTATATATTCCCTTCAATATAACATCAAAGTAATGTTTCATAATTAAGGCACCTTTTTGTAATACAGCATTTTCGAATTATTGCTTTTTTAGAAAACTTTAAGTTCGAATTAAACTTTTCGAATTCGACAAATTATAAAAAAAATATGAAAAAAGTTCCGGACATTATAAAAAAAATGCCTTCTTTCATTTTTTGTGTCAAATCAACGAAAAACACTTTTCGAAATGACCACTTTAACTTTTCGCGTAGGTCACCATATATTTTTTATATGCTATTTGAAATCATATGACATGGTTTTGTGATTTTTGGTAAGAAATATTTGGAAATATTTTACAAATTTTCTCCATTTCTTGTTCAAAGATTTTAAAACTTATTTTTTTGGAATCACCGACTGAAAATATTGAGAATGCCACCTTTTATTTCATTCAAATATGTCTTCGTTTCGGCAGATTGGTGAGTCGACTCATTCACCATTTAAAATTTATTTTATTAAACTCATGCAGAAATTTTTTTTTTTCGATGTGCTAAAAATTTTTTTTGTCTTTTTTTTAAATTTTCGATTTTGACGTAGAAATTGAATAAAAAAAAATTGAATAAATTATAAATGGTGGTCGAGACCTTTTTTAACCGTTACTAATTAATGAAAAATAAATTTAACCTTAATAAGACAGCTTTGATAGCAAACGCGCAATTTTTGAGTGTTTTTTCTAAAGACGATTAGTCCGTCCGAAGTTTATCTAGAAATTGGTGCTAAAAAAACAGTATTTCATAATAACCATATTTCCAAGAGTTTCTTTCACTGAAATTTTTTATAAAATTGTCTCTATGTGTGAAATTGTGAGGCAAATATTTTACGAAAAAATCGAATTTTAAGAAATTGAATTTTTTTAAATTTTTGAGACAAATACTTTTTTCAAACAGTGTCTAGTTTCGAGTTGGGGGACAACCTCGGACGGCCTAAAAACGACATATAAAGTAAAAATAATCGATCTGAAACAAATCAGATTAAACGAAGTAAGCTCAAATTTGTCAAATTGCACCGACCGGGTCGGTCCGACCCCCTTAATGAGACAGATAAAAACAAAGAAATGAAAAAAAAATTATACCAAGGTGAGTAATAATTTTTGAAAGGGCTTATTGTATTAGAGGTAGATTCAACTAGTGTTGTTTTGAAAACATGACAAAAAACACTGATGATATTTTATTTATCAATATTCCGAGTTATTACTTCTAAAATCTAATTTGATTTACTTACCGTACTTTTTACTGTATTTTCTACACATTTGTATTGTATATATGATAAAACAATTAGACTCACAAATTGTAAGTCACAATTCAATCAATTGACTGAAAGTAAATATCCTGCTTATTTCTTAAATTGTGAGTCACAAATCACACAATTGTTATATATCTTTTTTCATGCATTCAAGTTTTTGGTTCTGGAAAGTCTGAACGTCTGAAAGTTTGAAGTGATTTAGTTTTTTTGCGCATTGTGAAACTAACGGACCACTTTCTACAATTTTTGATCTTTGCACTTAATGGTACTTGAACTTTGTAACACCAGCATTAATTTTAAATTATCACTCTTAAGGGGGTGTTGGCACCGAATTTTGTCATGTCAGAGGCTTCGTACGGCTAGACAGATGCATACTGAAAATTTCTGGAACCTACAATGAAAAGTTCTATGAAAACTTCTATCCTTGATCTCGCGATTTCATTTAACAATTCAGTTCTTCTCTAATCAACCATCAGGTTAACTTCGGTTAAACACGACTCCCTCAAAGAAACAAGGTCCTTGTTACAAGGATCGTAGAGCTTATATCGGAAGGCTTTGTCTGTAGAAAAGCCAGAAACGTCATTTTCGGAATATGAGAAGCTCAATGGGTGGTGATTATTGAATGGGAAGTACTTTTTTGAATTCCAGCCTAATTGGCTGTAAATTCTCAAAAAAGTGCGCGAAATGATTCGCGCGGTATGATTTGCTGGAAACGATACACGCAACTATGGGCTGATTTTCAACACAGAGGATTTTAGAAAAAATTCATAAATATTATATTTTGATTTCTAGCACCGTTTGAGTTCGAAATGAGGCCATAGTCGCTAAAAATTGATCAATGAGCGCGCTTGATAAGCGTCAGTATTTCTTATTGAAATATAAAATCGGTTTCAAAAATTCAAATAAATAAGTGAAAAACGCGCCAAAAAGATACAATTTGATTTTTAATGTTCGATTATAGTGCGAAAATCGAAGAATATTAACGAAAATAAATTAAGTCAAATAGACATGATCTTTACTTCATCAAAAAACATAAAAAAATAGACACTCGCATTGTTTGGTGACTTAACCTACGCGTAGCTACGTGATACCTTCTTTTAAAAAAACATTATACCTCAAGTGCATTGTATATGGAATTTTTAAACAAAAATAACTTTTTTAAATGCAAAATAGATATATTTTTATTGTGCACAATATGACTTATATTACCGGCTGTTAATTTAAAGATTAAAGCAATTGCATAATGCAAATTTTGCCTAGGGTGTATTTCGTTACGTTCGATTAGGTTTTCTATTAGATAATTAAATAAATAATCATGGATAATCATAATAAGGTCATCATATTTTGGATAATTTAGCAAAAACTAGCCAGTACTGTGGGCCCGTTGTTTCATATGATCGGTTTTCGCGCGCGAGAGCAAGCAGCAAAAAAATTAAAGATAATTAAATAAAAAAACAAACTGCTATTATAAGAGAATCAACAAAAATAAAGAGATACGAAGACAACAGAAAAATCAAGCAAAAATCAACGCATTTTTCAAGTCCAAGAACGGTAAAATCCCACTAAAATTAACCATCAAACGTGAAAAATGTCACTGAATATGAGGATAATGAGAATGGTAACGCGCGGGAGCCGGAAATTAAGGAAGACGATATACTTCCACAAACGCAATGTTTAGCTGCTGTAGTAAAAAAATATACAGAAGTGGGAATACCTCGCCGCACTTCCATTTTACAGCCTAAAATAAGCAGATCCAAAATGGGCCTCAAACAATTTCCTAAACTAAATGGAATTAATTTGGTCACTGGACGCTGCCCTGCACAAGATATGCTTCAGGAAGATTTTAAGAAGACCCCTACAATTTGGAAGATTTGGCCTGACGATCAGCCAAACCAAGATATTGAGGAAATGACCTCACAAATTCAAATAGGCTTTGCAAGAGTTTACCCACTGTCCCTGGTAATGGAAATTCCTCTGGGAAGGGAACGTGAAAAGTTTTATAACGACATACGTCTGGCTTGTCTTCAAAATGAGATTTCATATGACAGAGATGCAGCTTTTTCCACTTTTACGCTAATGTGTAATAATCTGAGAGGTTATATTTTTTGCATAAAACAGTTTCGACAATTTATGCACCCTCTGGACCCTATATTCGATTTCAAGGACTGTGAGCTGTTTCAATTTGCCATGAGTATAAGAAAGATATACAATAAGCAGCTAACCAGAAATGAATTTATAATTGAGGTTAATTATGATATTGATTTTACAGATCTGTTTAAATATGTAGCCATATACAATCAAAAGATTAGTGAAATGGCTTATAATAGATGGGTTCATGGCTCCTTAAATCCAAATCGTGGTCAAATTGAAGATCTACCGCTTCCAGACTTCAAAAACGATGCTTTATTAATCAGTCAAAATTACAATGGTAATGAGACTGATTACAATTCCTGGATGAGACATTGGAAATCATCAGACGACGAATTTTTAACTGGGTACAATGTAAAAGCGTATGGATATGATATTTCACAGATTACCCCAGCAGTCAGAAGTTTTGTTTCTCATAGAGAATATGAAGTCGAAAAGAAAATTAGAAGCGGAAAATCTGAAAATTCTGATGAAATTGGTGCAATCCGCAATATTGTAATCTCTAAAGCAGCTGATCCATATAGACGACGCCAAAATGAAAACCCGCCAAAAACTTCGTCTGCTCATCACTCCCCTGAAAATATTACTCATCAAGAAAATTTCGCGCCAAAAAATGTGAGCGATCAAAATGATCTAAATAATCAAATTATTAATGACATGAGATTAGCTTCTGGAAATTTCTCAATCCCAATAAAAAAATGCGTAGGCAAGTTAACAGATGCCGATATCTCTGCGCAAAATTTATCAAGACTAGGATCTGACTTCGACACTTCCAAATTTGAAGTAGTTTCTACACACTCAAAAAACTCGTCAATCCTATCAACATCTTCAAAAAAATTTCGAAAACGTTCACCTAAATTTAAAGACCCAAATGAGTCACTTCCCGTCACATCACGCTCATTTATTTCCAAAAAAAGATGTCCGTTAGAAAACAATTCCGAATATAAATTTCCAAAACCATTAAGTGCCGGTGCACCAAATTTATCTTCAACATTATTAAGTTCCGAATTCAGTACCCCAAACAGCACCACAGCATCTCAAAAAAAGAACAGAAAATCAAAAAACGATTCACTTAATAAATCTAGTCGTAAACTACGTTCTAAAACTGTTGAGCAAGATTTGGAAAAAGTAGCAGGTATCCTATTTAAACAAAATGAACCGGGTGATCACATCCAACTTTCTTCAAAGATTCCTGATAAAAATGATAGCTACGAAGATCTAATGTACACTCCAAATCAAGAAGAAAATTTTGAATTCAATGCGACTACACCTATAAAAAATTCAAATCAATCTTCAGATGTACAGCAGCCAGAATCTTTAATTAAGAAAAAAAGGAACCGTTCGCAAATTGTATCACCCAGCGCTTCAAAAACTGATAGTTTTATTGATATTAATAAAAAAACTGAAGGTACAGGACTTTATACTCATCAACATAAAAAAACAAAGGTAAATATTTCTACCTCCAATTGGTCTGATGAGATGGCTCAAAATGGAATCGTGCATCTAACCCCAGGACAGAAAACTAAGCAAGTTATTACATCAGCAAGCTTATTACGAAGAGCAGAAAGTTTATAATCGGAGAAAACTGATGTTGGAAAAATAATGGTCGAAAACGCTCAAACAAATGAACTAGATGTAGAACAGAAGAATGAAGAAATTGGAAAAACAAATGAGGAACAATGATATGTTGGCAACCGGCCTAAATTTTTAAAAATTACCAAAAAAATCAGGAAAAATCAAATTACTTTTAAAAATAAAAATTTTTTACAAATTCCAAAGAAAGCACATAGGGAAAAATCATCATCAATGAGAAAAACGCAGAAACAACATCTTAATAAAATTTTGGGAAAATTTAAAAAAATAAGAAGTGCTATTGGAATAAAGATAAAGACTTTTAACAACTCCCAACTCCATCAATTATCGTCATTTTCATGCTTCATATCCTGTAAAAATGTTAAACCTGTAAATAAAATCAGTACTCAAAACCTGATCCCAAAAACAATTGCAGTTGAAATGTATGAAAATTTATTAAAAGTCTTATCTGAAATTTTTGAGTCTGGCATGATACAAATTCCACTCGAAAAAAATCACGTATTGAACCAAATTTGGAATGGCAGTCAGCCAATTGAAATCCAAAATGATGATTTAGAAACGCTTAAAAATATATACGATGATATATCAAAAAGAGTAAACTTTTTAAAAAAATCAGAGCCGGTAAAGCCTCATACTCAAAATAGGACAAAACCTACTAAAAATGTATTCTCCACTTCACTTCACCACTCGTCACACCAAAGTTTGTTCAATAATTCGTCGAAAAATCTGTCAAGTAAAGTCAAAATTGGTGATTTAGAAATGCTTAAAAATAATTACGATGATACTTCCAAAAGAGTAAACTTTTTAAAAAAATCTGAGCCGGAAGAATCTAATCTTCAAATTAGGACAAAACCTATTAAAAATGTATCCTCCTCTTCACCACACCACTTACCACACCAAAGTTTGCTCTATAACTCGTCGAAAAGTCAAACAACTGAAATCCAAAATGTTGATATAAAAACACTTAAAAATAAATATGTGGATGTTTTAAAAAAAGTAAAATCTTTTGAAAAATCGGAGATAGAAGAACTTAATCTTCAAACTAGGACAAAACCTATTAAAAATGTTTCCTCCTCTCCACTTCAATACTCGCCACATCAAAGTTTACTTTGTAAACCATCGAAAAATGCAAAAGTAAATTTTGACATATCCTCCAACTTTAAAATATCACCAAAAGAAAACTCTAGGACAAAACCTATCAAAAATGTAACTTCTCCTCTTCTCAACACTACGTTAAAAAAACTAGTTGATAAAACATGTTTGGAAACAATAGAAAATACACTTGGAGGAAATGAAGAAAGTGAAAGTGATTGTGATTTAAGTCAAGTCCAGCCCGATGTTTTAAGAGCGGAACCGTGTGATATTTCATGTAATATGGTAAATGACGCTACAAAGCTGATTGAAGAAGATAAATGGTCAAAATTTAATCCACTACAAGATGATATTACATGGCACGATAATAAAAAAATTATCAAGATTAAAAATATATTAGAAAATAAGCTAAAAATTACAACTCAACAAGACGAAAAAGAAACTGAAAACATTATTCAATCCACGATAAAGATATGTATTGTAAATCTTAGATGTATAGATATGCTTGGGGACAACAAAAATATGTTTGTCGATTTGGTCTTGCAGCTACAGGATGTTGACATTTTTTGTATCTCTGAAATGCTTTATAATCACAATCAAAACCCGCAAAAAATTCCAAGTGGTTATAATATTTACTTTAATACTGATACGGGTAAAGTTTCCAGCGCTTTCCTCATAAATGAAAATATTTATAAACAATGTAAATTACGAAGACATAGCTCGATTATCACTCATCTCACGCTACATTATGGCCCTAAAAAATCAGATATCCTTAATTTATATACAGCCTACAGATCTCCAACAAACCGGCCAGATAACCACATGGTTATACAACACAAATTTGATAACTACGATGATTACTGTAACCACTACATTGACTTTTTGGATTATTTGGATAAAAAAGAAAAATCAGTTTTAGTGGGTGATCTAAATTGGCATATAAATGGAATGCAAGAGGGTAAAAGTAGATATTTTGAGAAAAAAGTAAACCTTAGGTTCTCAGAAACTACACTTATAAACAAGTGGCTAAAAAAGCCATCATTTATATGTCGTTCTGGAAAATGGAGTTTCTTAGACGTAATGATACAAACCAGTGATACGCTGACAACTAACTTGGAAGTTAAAAATTGTAAAGATTATGTTGGATTGTCAGACCATCAGATAGGTTTTATAAATATACCGTGGATGTTTGCAAAAAAATTGAAAATTGAAATTTCAACTCGGCCAAAACTTCACAAATACATTCCGTCATTTGAATTAAGGTATCTTAAAAAAACTTACGAAGAAAATGGACTTCAAATTCCAAATAACTTGAAATTTACACAATTGTATAAAAAACTCAAAGAAATAGAAATTGAAGATGAAATAAATGTAACAACCCTGTTGCGTAAAGATAAATGGAAACCGTCAGATGCCACTGAATCATATAACATTATAAAAAATTTAGCAGACACCGTCACACCAATCACAACAAAATATCTGAAAACTGGAAAATCCGCAATCCGCAAAACCAAAAAAAGACTACAATTGGAAACTGAGTCATTTCTTGCGTTTAACCAATATAAATCAGCTGGTTTCGCTAACTCCGCAATAAAATTTATGCCAGATATAATTGATATCAAAAAACGTCTGAAAAAAGAAATTCAAAATTCAATTAGAAACCACTGGACAAAATCAATCAACAATATGGCGATAGAGCAAAAAATGGATTGGAACATTATAAAAATTTACCACAATGTAGATTTATCGATTCCAAAAGTATTACAACCAGATAATCTTGCTAATCATTTCTTAAAATTGAGTTATGATTATATTCCGAAAAATATAAAACTCAGTGATATTTCATCTCCAAAAGATGATGAAAACAAATTTTCGTTTAAATTGCCCATAACACCAGCTGGAAAAAACGTACTGACGTCACTTGAATTAATTTACCGGAAAAATAAAAATTCCAAATTCAGTACGGGTGAAGATGGAATATGTCTAAATTTGTTATTAATCATGAGTCCACTTCATTGGACAATGTTGGCGAAGCTCATCACATCACTTCTAGAAAATGGAAAGTATATGGAAAATTTTAGAAAAATTCGCTGCATACCGTTGCACAAAAAGGGTGAGAAAATTCACGCAGAAAATTACAGGCCGCTCTCAATTTGTAGTGCAATTGCTAATGTACTTGAAAAAGTAATGGCCAGACAGATTTCTTTTCACGCAGAAAAATCTGGTATATTCCACACTGATATGATTGGTTTTCGAGCAGGTCATAATGTTGGTCAAATGATTAATTCAGTTCGTCAAGAAGTCTTTGATGGTCAGAAAAAATTTGGTGTGGTCACCCTAACCGATCTCTCGAACGCTTATGGGAGTACGGACATGCCGATTATAATGTCAGAAATGACTAAACTCTTCAACATCTCTGCCCTTCGCTCCATAAGAAGTTTTTTAATTCAACCCTCAATTAAAGTAGAAATAAATGGAAAAAAATCTACATCGTTTGATAGCGCAGATAGAGGGTATGGACAGGGAAGTTGTCTATCCTGCACAATGTTTCTTATCCTGATGACACAATCACACGACCTTACTGAAAAATCTAGAAATTTTTCGTACGCGGACGATAATCAAATAGTGAGTACTGGTGATAATATGGAGAACGTTATTATAGAAGCCAACAACGCCGCACAAGCTTTTGCTAATATGTGTAAAAATTTAAACATAAAAGTTAATTACAAAAAATCTTTTTTTAACATTATAAAAATGGATCGAAATAATCAGAAAATGGATTGTAAAATAAAAATGGATGGTAATGAACTAGAATCAAAAAATACAATGAACATGTTAGGGGTGCATATGGACAATGAGCTGAACTTCACACCACACGCGACACATATAACCAGCGCAATGAGGAAATACAATGGCTTTATTTCCGGCATGTTAAAATATACAGGGCCAAAATCCTTATCATTAATGACAAAATCATTTATGAATGGGAAATTAGCACATGGTCTTGCCTATATGCCATTTTTTAAAAATGCGAATTATAAGCAATGGCAGTTTCAAGTAAACAAATTACTTAATAAAAAATTTTCGACAAAAGAAGAACGTAAAAACCTGAAAGATTTCCACCTACTCCCACAGTACATATTACTTTATCGTGCATTTTGTATTAGCTTCCCAAATTTACATAGAATGTCCCAAATGTTACGAATGAACACCATCCTCTCGACTGCTTATCCAGTATGGGAATTTCAAAAATTAATAAGTTGCTTTTATCAACCGAATTACGGCAGAACAAGAACTTCTGAGGCGATACCTTTTTTTAAACCAATAAGATCCGATACTATAGAAAACCGAAGAACAATTACAACAGCGCCTATGCTTTGGTCAGCAGAATTTAATCGCCTACCATCAAAAATTAGATCCACTATTGGTACCAAATATTTCAACGATAATATAAAAAAATATTATAAAAGTCGCTGTCAACACCAGGAGCATACCCTTATGTTATGCACCGGATGTAACAATACTACCGATATTTATCAAAATGATGGAAAAATGAAAAATTTTAATGAAAAATGGATGAAAGAAAATATAGGCGACCGATTGAAATTTGATAAAAGGCTTGAAAATTGGTACAAAGGCCAAGAATCAGGAAAAAAAGTTCTGATGTACCTAGAAGAGAAGGACATAAATTCAAAACATCACGACTCAAAATTACACGACTGGCTTAAAGAAAAGGGTTGGCAAATTTGCAGAGCTAGAAGAGCTAGAAAAATACAGGGAAAAAAATATTTCAACAAAAAAACGATTGAGAAACTTGTAGACCAAACCTATGCAAGTATAAACTCGGAAACATAAGGAAATAGCCTTTTAAAAAAACTATTTGGAAAAGAAAGGAACTTTATAAAAAATCTAAGGAGAAACCTTATAAAAAAATGAAAATGCTAAAAGGACTTAAAACCTTATAAAAAAATAATATTAGCTAATGAGTGCTCAATGCGCGAGAAAAACTGATATCTGCCGATGACCCAAAAATATCAAAAGCAGTTTAGATGTGAAGTATCAAAAAGATGGGACAGAGTCAATACCCCGAAAAGTCACTCAAAAATCCAAAAAACGAAAAATCACCAATCAAATTATCATCAAAATTTTTTTAGCTAAGATTGTACAAATTCCATTTCTCAAAAATTAATTAATTAATAGTGACTTAAATAATAGATTTTTTTATAAAAAATTCAATGACAGTTTAATATCGGAAAATTAAGAGCTTATCCTGAAAATGTCTCTCAAACCTAGAAGATTTTTTCATCTCAGGGATTTTTTTGCGTAGAAATTAACTGATAAAATTATAAATAAGAAAAATTATAATAGGATATGCAAATAAAAAAACTTTAACCTGCAAGAAAATTGGAAATAACAAAAGACAAAGTTATTTTTTTGATTTTTTTCTAGAAAAATCGAGATCTTATATTTTGCAGTTAAGTTCCCATAAAAGTTTGCAAAGATTTTTTTGAGGGTTTTTTCTGGGGTTCATTTTATGGAAAGGGTAGAAGTCATTTTTTGGATTTTCCACGATTGGATTTTCGCTTCTTTTTTGAGGACCGATCGGAGATTCTGGTGGGGGATTCAAGGTTGATGCTTGACTCGGTGGAGGTGGATTGCAGATTTTGAGGAAAATCGGGGGCACCTGGTGACTTGCACCCACTGGGAGTGTGAAATACGTCACAGTTGACATTTCTCAAAATAGGCTTACCAAGAATTGGTCCACTTGTTCTTGGTTTTTTGAACGGATTCAGTACATTTTTGGGGGCGTTCGCGTCAGAGTTTGGGAGCGGTCGATTGATCATAGCATTGTCAAAATGATAACCAGATAAAGGACTTGTAACGTTGCGATTTGTAGAGGTGGAAGGTGAGTCGCAAGTGTCTATAAATTTTTTTATGTATAAAAATGATTAATATAGGAATATAATCTGAAAAATGATTATTAGCTTTTATACGTCCTAAAAGTGAGGTTGTTGAGTGGGATGTATATAACTCAATGAAAAGTGCCATTCTATCTACGGATCGAATCAAACCGATAAAAAACTACTACTGCAAAAATTTTTCTCAGAAAAGTAAATCTATAAAATAAAAAAGTTATATTTTTTTGGAAAATTACCTAAGAAATCTCGAGCGGGATTGAAAACTGGTGTATTATCGACATTGTGTTCAGGTCCGACCTCAGTAGAGTTCATTTCGGGACCAGATTCACATTGGCTGCCATCAGAAGCACATAACTCAACGGTGCGCTTGTAAAAAGACTTGACAGGCTCGGAGGTTTCGACAAGTCGAGTTAAAGTAGGTAGACCGGAAATATCGCTCGAGAAATTGAAGTCAGTATGGTCGGGAGTTAAAAATGCACCACTGAGGGAACTTTCAGCAGATAAAGCGTTTTTGCGGGCAACATAATTTACCCCACGAAAAGCGTGCTGATCGGAAACATGATGAATCAGCTGATGAACGTTGAACTAAAAATTATTTTTTTAAAAAATGATAAGTAGAAAACCTGAAATATGTAGGTCGTTTTTTAGCGATATGTTCACATTTACATCATTTAATGTTAAAACTTTATTAAAACCCGTAGATTCAAAATTTAAAATGCGAATTCAGTGATTTAGAAATACAAAAATGATTTTTATATTGAAAATCCTAACCATTCATTTGTGTCATCAAAAATAGAAATGATTTTGATTAGATCCGATTACTGTGAAATGTAAATAAAACCAAGTAAGAAAATTTTTTTAAAAAAATAATAATTAAAAATGAACAGGTTATTAGATAAAATTATGTTTTTTTAAAAAAAATTACAATATTATTTTTTTAAAACAAACAAAAAATGAAATAAATACAATATTTTTTTACAAATAATAAAATTTTTTTTATATATATAAATATTTTAACTGTTAAAATATACATGTAACATTAAATAACCCCAACCCCAAAAAAAAGTACCTTCAAACCCATAGAATCACATTATAACATGTAAATAATTAATTTTTAAAAAAATGTTGAAGTAAAGCGATTGTGTAAGCAAAATGAACTTTTTAAAGAAGTGAAAACAATCACTTATCATTCGACCATTTTGAAAACACATACCATTTTATTTTTTTGATTGATATATGAAATACATACATGAAAACAAAATCCCAAATTTAACCACTTTAAGCTTCTAAGTTGCTACTAATAACCTGCTCATGTCCGTGTAAAGACTGAAATGAAGCAACGGCCAGTGCTGCTGCACTTAATGCACTGTCTGACATTTTGTGAGCACTAGCATCTGGACCACCAGAATTGAAGCTGTCAGTGCCATGAAAATCTAACAAATTTTCCAACTTGTCTAACATTGACTTGTTAAGCGGATCTGACTCTGTACAAGCATCCTCAAATTGAGAGACGTTCGATACAAAAGACTCATCACATGGACCACCCCGTCCATTTTGTTTTAAATATTCAAAGGGTGCATGTAAACCTTTGATATTCAAAGTCATTGAAATATTCTCAGCCGTTGCACCAAAATCCAAAAGTTTCTGAAAAATTAATTAATGTTAATTTGTTAAGAGAAATTAAATAAAAACTGGCTAAAATCTTGGAGGAGCCTTAGTCAAATAAGTTTGACACATATACCCAATGAGCATCAAAAATTGTTATTTTTTTGGAGCAATTTCTTTCTGAAGAAGGAAAATGCAAAATTATAATTGTACTCGAATACAAAGTAACAATAGGTTTTTTTGGGGGTGAATATTTTTTTTGAAAAAAACCAAAAAAATGAATAGCTATAAAGCTTTTTTCAGAGAAATTGCCAATTTTAAAATATGTGGAGGTTGACTTCTAGAAAAAGAAAGACTTACAGCCTGACAGCTGGGGAGCAAACAACCGTCTCGAATTTGCTCAAAAATTCCTCTGAATTTTGAACCGGATTTTTTGCTACTTTTTCCATCCTT
Source organism: Oikopleura vanhoeffeni (assembly GCA_004367855.1). Lineage (NCBI taxonomy): Eukaryota > Metazoa > Chordata > Appendicularia > Copelata > Oikopleuridae > Oikopleura > Oikopleura vanhoeffeni. The sequence goes on along the minus strand of SCLH01000978.1, from coordinate 51,087 downwards.
TGAGATGATAGAACCACCAGACCATTGCTTGTACAAACAATCAGACACCTCTTGAGTCTTTTCGTCTCTCATTTTTAACAAAAATGAGAAGGATGATAAAAGTCTATTGTCATTTAAAATAGATTCTAGCTTCGGGATTGTGATACCGACATCCTCTTTAATCTTGGAAAATCCGGACTGCATCTAATATAAAGAGATTTTTTTTATGATTCAAAAATAAGATTAAAATTTCTATCACATTTCAACAAGCATAGGTTATAATTAACAGGAAATTATAAACTGAAGTTTTTTTAATTAGATTGTTAAAAATTTACTGAGAAACAGGGCTTAAGAGTGTGATGGAAGTTTTAAAAAAAGGTTTTTTGTTGTTTTGATTAATGTTGATATTTAAAAGAAGACCATACCTTTGCAAAGGCTGAAGAGACAAATGAAATCAAATTTTGCACATCGTTTCCGCTTGCCAGAAATAAAGCTTGAAGACGTGTAGAGATCTCATCTACATCAATTGCATTATCAAAATCATTGATAAAAGCTTCTTCACCGGCGGAGTGTGGAAAATGAGCAGTTTGTAGTGACTTCAGCTCGGTGGGTAGTGTAACATGTAACTGATAAGAACGGCGAGAATTGACCCCCAATATGTGAATCAAAACCTTTTCTCGAATTTGATATCGATTCGGAATATCGAACGAACCTAGAAATATTTTTTTGACATAAGGAAATAATAATTTAAAACAGAAAGTAAAATAAAGAAATAATATTCCCATACAAAAAAATGACACAACTATGTAGATGGTACTCATTCTTTTGCTAAGAGTAATGTTGATTATGCCCACATGAATGTGCTTAGCTTGACTTAGGGTAATTTTTTTTGGTTTTGTTTTTTCATCTTTTCAATCTTAAAACAACTTTTTATGAAAAACCATAATAAGTTATAAGAATTGTTAATATTTAACGAGAAATTATTATGGGAAAGTGAAAAAGTTTGAACAAATTGAGAAACTAACAAGTACCTCATGAATCAAGGCGTAGTTGATTAATAATAAAATTTCCCCAATAAAAAAATGAAAATTAATGAAAAACCCGATGTATTGTCCGGAAAATTTGCCCTATCACATTTTTTTTGAAAAAGGGGTTGATATTTCTGTGAAATAAACTACTCCTCAAAGAAAATGTCCTATAAAATGTCGCGTAAAATTTATCCAGTGTAGAAAAATTGTTTTTCTAGAAAATAGGATAAAATTGTAAGTGCAAAATAGACATGATCTATGTCAGAAAATTGTATAAAATGGGTATACAATATGATTTTTTGAAAAAAACTAAAAGATGTGGAACACTAACCGACGCTGCTTTGTATAAAGTTGTTTGGAGGTTCTAGAGGGTCCATAACAAATTCGGGGTCGTCAAGCTTTGCGGTCAATGCCAGGTAATTCCAAAAGGGTGAGCGAACCAAATGCGAACCCATATTATGGTATCGATCGTAAATCTTGTCCAGTTGGCATAGAACGGAACAAACATCCCCCAACTGATCAGCAAAAGCAAGATCAAATGACGTATTCCCGAAGAGGGCCTATATAAAAATATATTTTATATAAAAAACCACAGTCTTTTGAATGGAAAGGTATAGAGAAAGCCTGTTTTGTGGAGTTCGCGTCGAGGTGCGATTTACTATCTTATGACTACTTTGTCTTGTGACCGCTCTTAACTTGGTATGTTTAAATCATCAAGATTTTCTTAAAAAAGTTTTTGATAAAGGAAATTTTTTTGTATAAAGTTGTGATGAAAAATGTTATACGTACAAAATATAAAAACAAAACGACAGAGTAAGTCCCGAGACATTGTAGTTTTTTCAGCTTTTTGGTTGAAAATTATTTTTTGCTGTTTTGTAACAAGTTGGTTACGGTTAAGAAAGTTTAACGTTTACTAACGGTATCTGATGCTTGAATCGGCATGACGGATTCTGGTAACATGGCAATTGGTCGAGTGGGAAAGTCAAGTATGCACAAAGGCAATACATTTCGATGAGAATCATGAGATAATTGCTTGGCTAATCCAGGATTCTCTTTGGCCTGAAAATTACCGTTAAAATTATGTCACAAGTAAGTGCATAGGATGGGATTTTTTTGTGTGTAAATTAACAAAATTGTAGTGTGGTTTTTTCGGAAAAATTAGTTGTTTTAGGAAAGCTTACCAGAGCTAAAAATGAAGCTTGACTAAATCGTAATTTTCCCCGCAGCACGATTGTGTCGTTCATCTTGCTTTGAAGGTTGTGCCACCGCAGATCCTGCATCCGCTTTGCACTTAATTGGCGATTTTGAGCTCGCATGTTAGACAGAGTGCTGTTATGCCCGTCAACAGCGTCTGGCGCTCGTTGGTTAGCACCGCCGGTTGGCACAGCGCCAACAGTGCTACCAGTGGTAAAACCCATACGTAATCTATTCACAAATGATTTTCGCTTCTCACTTATAGAATTTGGTATCATGACCACGTTTTGTAAAATATTATACTAAAAATGATCTTTAAATAAAATTAAAAATTCGAATTATATCAGAAAGGATGTAGTTTAATTTTAGATGTGGTCTTGCTACAAAAAAATAGAAATTGTAAGATTTGGACTGAAATAACAGGGATCGTGGTTTGGGGCAGTCTAAGAAAAAAATTAAGCTTTGGAGGTAAAGATTGACGATCTAGTTCTGTGCTGAGTACCGAGCCAGACGTGTACTTTTTGTCCGTTCTAAAAACGTGGGATTATAAAACGAAAAATGCAAAAAAATGGTAAAAATACAATAAGAAGGAACTTCCTTCTAATTTTCTATGGGAAAATTGTTTAAAAGCCATAAATGGCACAAATAAATAGGAAAACTATAAAAAACTATAAGAAATATTTTTTAATATAATTGATTGATTATAAACGGTCCCTATAATCTCACTGATTTGTTCATGTAGAGAGTTGAAGTCTGGATCGGGTAGGTTTGGTCTGGAAACAACGGTTCTTATGTCTGACAGACTGAGACAGGTTGTTTGAGTTGTGGCATCGGCCGTTTTTATTGGTTGAAGTTTTTTGGAAGGGGTTGGAGTTAAAGATAAATCTTTAACATAATCGTGAGCATAAATTTCTTGATCTTAAAAAAGAAATGATAATATCTAATCGACCAATATAAGCCAGTTTTACAAATGAGCCTTGAGGATTTTGTTGTGAAGTAGTTGAGAATACTTACAAGTACAAGTGGCTCTCTGAAAAACATCGATAAGATCAAAATTGAAAAAACCAATATTTTTTTAAAAAAATACAGACTTTGCTCAGAAGGTTTAGCAAGATAATAAAATAAAAAAACATCTACAAATTGTTCCTCAACCTACACAATTTTCATAAAAAAAGTTATACTTTAATGCCAAAGTCTGTATTGAATTAATTTTGAAAAATAGAACTATTACAAAAATTAAGATGATATATGTCATTTTTTTGTCATTTTTTTGCCTAACAACTCTCGAAAGGCTAAAACCTACATAAACTCTACAAATTGTGAAAACTCAAAACTTAAATGTCGGCCATATTTTTTTGTTGCCTAATAAAAAAGTGTAAAACCTTTAACTAATGTTGACCAGGATGTGTGTGTGCCAGTTGTGAGAGTTACAACCCTTTCCGGAGGATCTTTTGAAGAGGTGGAAGAGGAGAGGCTCGAGGTGCAACGCAGGTTTTGTGGCGTGTTGGGGTGTTTTTTTGACATGCTCCTCGCTAAATTAACTACCAGACTAAAAAATGGTAGAAAAATTAATTAATACATTGACACTTAAGTGTTATAACAATATGATTTTTTACTAAAGGGCTGTGGAACCCGGGAAGTTTTTTTGTGCGAAAATTAAGGGTTTAAATGGGAAAACATGAATTTAAAAATAAATAAAAAAGGAGATCGCGTTTTTAAAAAAATTCTTTTGTTAAAATTGAGTCTGGTTTTTGTCTGATATTAGTGGATGTTTGGGTCTAGAGTAGCAACTGGAAGCTCTCGAAAACCAGGATTGGAAGGACGGCTTAAAAAAATCGATACTTGAGTAAAACTCAAATCAGGGTGATCGAGAGTTCCGGTTGTGATTCTATGGAGAGCCCCACACAATAATGATATTTGTCGCAGAATCTCAGACTGAGTAGGATAGCACATTTCATCAGTTGAGTTGGTGGCGCGTACGTAGAAATTTCTCAAAGATAATCCGACGTTGATGTAGACCCTAGAAAGATAAAAGCATTGAATTTTGCGGATAAATTCGTGGATTTTGTTGTTTAAGATTAACAAAACTATAGAACTTCTCAAAGAAGTTCTCATTAGCCAAAATTGTTACATGTTTTTGTAGAAAGTTTTTGTTCAACGTTCGAGGTTCTAAGAAAAGATTTTGTTTGTATTTAGAAAGGACAAATTTGAAAACTTAAAAATACAGGGTTTTTTTTTTGATTTTACTCAGAATGCCCAAAGAAAGACAAGGCTTATATAAGTAAGATTATGCAAACTTAAAATTAAAAGCACTATTATTTACCGACGAAAAATTGGAGCCCCATGAGTCGATAGGAGTAGTGCAGTTTCGGGAGTTGCTAGTGTCATTTGGGCCAATTGCATTAGGCCGTGGACGACAGATGTCGTCTTATACCAATCCTATAATGAAAAACTTAAAAATGATGCCTTATAAGGATTGGTTTTGCTAGCGCTTAAAATAATAAAGACTTTCGATAAGAATTTGGTCATACAATTGATAGAGAATTTTTTTGACTGATTTAATTGAACTTGTCTCGATAAAACAAAATTGAAAGGTTGTAGGAAGAGTTTTTATTCTTTTACGTATAATCAAGTTGTAAATCATACCCATGAGTGGTGAAAACTTTTATAATCACCAGTATCGGCCTCAAAAATACTCAGGACAATAATGTTCAGAAGTTCAGCAAAATCGAACGCGCACCGGGGTGGTAGAGTTTTGCTCCATTCAAAATCGGAATCCCATCCTAGAGCCCAGAGATTGCTTGGCCGATCAAGAACCGGTAGATGTAAAACAACATCTAGTAGGGATGACTCGAGCATCTGTAATACCCTGGTGTCTTTAACATCCCTGGTACAACTTGCTGGCAATGATTTTATGATAAAACGCTTATCACCTTTGATAAGATTCCCGGCATTGTTAAAAAGTCTATTCCCTTCAAGAGTAAGATATTTTAATGAAATAATATGATTTTCTGGCCAGCCACTTATCTCATTTTTTACTAATGTATCCATTGATTTTGCAATTACAGGGTTAAATCGGTGAGCACTCATACATCTGCAAACAATGGAACCACCTAAATAAATTAAGTAAATAAATTGTTGCTAGAATAATAAGGTAGACAAACTGGAAAATGGTTTGTATACTAATAATTTTTCAACTCATATTCCTAGGCCAAAATAAAAAAACAGACTCTTTATTTAGCCAGTTGCGACAACTTATTTAATGAAAGAAATAAAAATCTACGAAATATTTTTTTCCAAATTTTTTTTTTGAATTGCGTAGATGGAACCAAAATTTTGAAACATTTTTTTCTAAAAATTACATGAAAGCGGCAGTTGTTTCAGATAGGGTTACTTTCCTCCAGGTCGGCCTCAATTAATGGCTAGTTCTACAAACTGCAATTGGGTTTCTCGGGGTGCACTACATTGGAAAATTAGCGCTGTGATTTTTTTTGTAAAAAAAGGAACAATAATACGTTAAGTTATGAGGAGCTTGTGGAGCTAATTTGTCTTTTTAAAAAAAAGAATATTTTTTGATTAAGGAAAATAATGTTTTCATCAGAAATATAAAAAAACTCACTAAATAAATGATCACGTGGAGTTCCAGGAGTTGGTATTGGGGCACCCATACAATTTACATAACCAGTATATGGTGCTTTGGGAGGTGTTGAGATCAAAGATGTCATACTACTCGTGCTTGAGGAGTTTGAACAAGCGGAGGGACTCAGCGGTACATCATTGTTATCAACTCGTGCTCGTTTGCCTATATATTTTTTTTGAAAAAAGAGTTTTTTTAATGATTTCATGTTAAAAATCGACAAACTTGATGTTAAAAATGTTAAAATCCCTATAAATGGGAGAATGATACATCGACCATTAAAATATTGATAATAATTAAAAATATCCATCAAATATGATATATAGATTTTTTTTGAAAAATGCTAGATAAGAAGTACGAATTCTTACATGAAAAAGTAAAAATACTTCTCCATAAGAAGATTTTTTTTGAAATAAAAATTACCATTAATTTTTCGTCTCAAAGACAATTGATATGGTCCAGAAAAGGTTCCGTAGAATCCATTATATGGAAAATACGCCCCAGTATTACGCACGGTAATATAGTTCACCATATCTTAAAAAGTAGAAAACAGAAAGATTAGCGAGATTTTTTTGTCTTTTTTGAGATCAGTGTTTACAACTCTTTTCAAACTCTGTATTTTTTTGGAGAAATACTGTTATGATAGATGCATTTGAAAAACATAATTGCTTTTTAGATGTATAATAAGATGGACGAAAACAGAAAAAATTATAAAAAACAGAATGAGAATTAGAAAGCTCACGATTATTGCTGTGTCAAATAAAATATCCATTGTATTTCTCCAACAAAGTATAGAGTTTAAGAAACCAGCTCTGTCTCTAAATATTTACAAAATAAAAACATATATTACCCAAACAAGTGTGTAAATGTAGCGCGCCCGCAAAAACAGTGTAAAAGAGGAGCCACTTGGTATCAAATGCCAAAGATGAGTAAAAATACAACCCTTCTAGAGTTTGTAAAAATACTTTAAAAAACAAATAAGTTGAAAGTATTAAAATTATTTTCAAAAAAACCACTTAAAAAATGGTAAATAAACAAGTATAATAAAGAAAGGATATTGTTATCTCCTTTGATCAGAAAAAAACCTCTAGACAGGTGTACTTGGAGCGATGCTCGTTTTTTTGGCAAATTGCATCTCCGAAAGTTTGAAAATTTAAAAATAAAAAAAGAAAAATGTAAAAATTATAGGTTTTTTCTGGAATGAAGAAGTAATACAAAAAGTTTTTTCACATAAGCTTCGAGAGCGAAACATAATTGGTGTTTTTTTGCCACTCCATACAGATAGACTCAAAAACTTTTGCGCCACATAATAAAGAGACAAAAACACCAATTTGAAACGTTTATTCGATAAATAAATGTAACAGCTTACGACCCGCAATATACAAAAATTATTTTTTAATGCAAAAGAATCTAAAAAAACGCTATATTGATGAGAGGATCGTAATAAATGGAAAACCTATAAAAACATTATTAATTGCGTGAAGTACACATAGATTGAATCTCCTATGAATTTTAAAAAAAAACAATTTTTTTTTCTCCTTTTAAAAAATTTTTTTTTGGAAATTAAGTTTTTTGCGAAATCACCCCGTTTTTTTTTAAACAAAATGCAACGTGCCTGCTTATGTATGCTATTTAATGAAAATACAGAGCTGGAGAGTCCTTCGATAGCTCAAAAATATACAGCAAAGAGACCACTCTGGCCTGGTTTTTTTGATAAATGTGTATTTATTTTTTTTGATTATCAAATAAGTGCATATAATTTGTTGTACTTTATAAAAAATACAAGGGAATAGGGACATAAGTACCAAATTGAGAAAATGTCCGGGCAGAGATGTGAAGTTTTTCAGCTGTTTTCTGAGAGGTTTTTTTGAAAAATGAAGACACAGTGTAGAAAATGAGGTACAAAGAATAAAGCAGCATTGATATTTTGAAAAAGCATAAGCAGTAAAAAACTACAAAAAGGGGATAACGAGTTTTTAGGAGAGTTATTTGTGTGAGATCACATGAAAAATGTTTATGGGAGGCTAGGACTATTTTGAAAAATAAGGAATTTCAAAAGTCAAAAATTGGGATATTTTTTATCCATAATATGAACAACGGCATCCTGACGCTCCACAATTACCGGTTACTGACAACCCGTAGTTAATGCCATGAGAACGCCAAGTTTTTAGCCATGATAAGGCCTCACGATCTGCATTGGTTAAAGAACCGGAAAATTCAGAGTTAGTAGCAGCATCCCACAATGGGTCATGAAATAATACTTGTGTCTCATTGGTGAAAACGTGTTTTAAGACAAAATCAGCTGCTAAGAAAAATTTTGTCTTAGCATGAAAGTCAAAATTGTCTAGATTAAAAAGCACGATTCCATTGATGATATCGGGATTGTTGCCATCTTGAGCAGGGACGGATATGAGAAGACTATAAAAATATCTTTTTAAAGTAAGAATAATAAAAAAAAATGACCAAAACTGAAAAAAGCTGCTTTCAAGATATCATTCATAATGAAGGTAGAAAGGGTTTTTCGAACAAAAAAAGCCCTTATGGGATAAAAACAAAAAAAATTTTTGAGAAATAACGCATTTATTTTCCTCTTTTGGCGAAGACCGCTGGAATGACAGCTTTTTTTAGAAAAAGTTCGAATTAAGAAACTTACTCGTTTTTAATGGTCACTCCTGGCCATTCGACATTTTCGGTCTCGCTGCTTCCGGTAAATCCATTTACAATAGCGCAAATGGTACTCAAATGAGACAAATATGTTCGTCGACCTTTACCCACACCGAATGAAAACACCATTTGATTATCTCGAGCAAGCCATGATTTTTGTTGATTTGCCACAATGTTAGCTTCGGTGAAACCAGCTATAAAAATTAAAAATCAATGAAAAATAAGAAAAACTGAAAAAACATAAAAAAATGGGTGAAAATCGAGAAATAATTTTCTTCTATTTTTTACGTACAAAGAAATGATATGTTTTTAGTACATCAAAAATGGGAGCCACAAAATAAAATGACTTTTTTTTTTTTTCTACAAATTCTGAAAACTAAGAACGTATTTTTCTAGGTAAAGACGCTCATCATTTAGAAAATAGTTCTTCGATTTGTGTTTGCACGATTTTACACTGTTAATATGAGAATAGCGAAATTAGTGATAATAAACCCCTCTAGTTAGAACGGACAAATAAATCCCCTTCTCACCATACCCCCGACGCCCCCAAACATAAACCACCCCATTTTAATCACCGATTTTCTGGTTGTTGAGATTATTAAAAGTGTGATGTTATTTTATGATGAAATTATGATTATAGACGGAAAACGTAGTCACCCTGATTACACAAGTTTTGAGGTATTTTTTTGTGAGGATACCCTAATAATGATTTTTTTGAAACAAAATTGTCGGAGTGAAGCCTTCATTTTTTTGAAGGGAAATCTCGACTGTCTCGTCATATTACAGGTGCACTACATTGTCAGTAACACCGGTTTATTTTGATGCTGCTATAAGTGCCAGTTTTATGAGAAAAATATGAAAGCGGGATGGCTTTAAATTTAAATTAAAAGTGTAAAATATTTTTTCTTTATGAAAAAAGTGGAAAGGTAAAATTTTTTCTACCTGAGATATTATCCATCTTATATTGAGAAGATACGAGATGGAAAAATGATGAGACCGTTATCCCTTGATTGTTCGAAGCAGTTCCATATTCATACGATGGGCTAAACGCATGGTGAACATCAAATATTGGGACAGGACTGAGTTTCCTTTGCCGCATAGACATAGCGGCTACATCGGTGGCCACTGATAATGAGGTATTTTCGGCAAAGCCATATTTTTTGAGAAAACTGAAATCCAAACCAAAAATGACCCCGAGCGATAACAAAGTTGAATATCGCTGTAAACCAGCACTGTAATTTAATACATAATATCCACCACCCGGATCCCTTTCGCAAAAAGCCAACTGATTGAAAGAGACATCACCAGCGCCAGCCAGACGGCTGTCATCAGATGCCACAAGTGTGGAGTTTGTATGAGCACCTGGAATTTGCAGGGCACGTGTCACCTGATGGAAAATTTGATAAATTCTATCAGAATCACGATCCTTCAATTTGTCAGGCACGATGGGATGGTTTCTAATTATAACTGAAATTTGATGAAGACTATCATATAAGTTTGGGACCATGACGAGATGACCTATAGAAAAATGATTAAAATTATGTAAAAGGGGCCAACTTGGGGTGGTCTTTTTTTAGAAAAAAACTTTGAAAATAGCGTAAAAAACTGTTTTGAGGTTTTTTTGAGGGAATCTTTTCTACACACTTTCTGTGGAAAAATCAAATTTTTCACTTGAGCTAATGTATGTGAGGGGTTTGGATGAACAGAAATCGAAAGCTGATCTTTTTTTTGAACTCAAAATAAGGTCTCAATAAGTTGCGAGAATTATATTTTTTTTGATATTTTAAATTTCCTATAAAAAAACATGAGGTGTTTAAATTTGTTTGGATCTTTTTATTATTAAAAAGTCCAGAAAATAAACTACGCATGTGTTTGGGGTTTTGTTGGGAGAACATCATTTAAAGCTGAAACTGTGATTTCTTGATCATGTTTGCTGTGTGGAAGGTTTTTTGGGGGCTGGAACGTGTTTTACACTCGTTACATTTATTAAGTTAATAAGAGAGGACATCGCGTGGGGTTTTTTTGTAGTTTTGTGATTGTTTTAAAACTAAAAAACGTGGTCTTTTGGTCATAAACGGCTTGAGGAAATCGTAAGAAGTCGTGTAAGAATGTTTCCGGAGAAATTGAGATTCTTTTACAAAAAAATAATAAATTGAAAAGGGGTCGTTTCTATTCTGACACTTGGGTGGTTAAATATTTAGGCCACAAGTTTATAATACCATCCTTATAGACAGTCTACCTACGTATCATTCTGACTTATAAAAACTGATTAAGTAGGTCGAATGTCAGAGAATTAAAATATGTAGAAAGTATTGCCAGATAGTGTTAAGAGTTTGTAAAAACGATTTTAAAGAATACCGTCATGAACACTTCGTTTGGTAAAGAAATATTAATATTGCGAGGTTTTATGACCGTTTTTTCAAGCACCATCAAATAGTTTTGAAGGATCAGAAATAAATCAAAATCGGATCTATACAAAGTTGCGAAATAAAAACTTATGAACATATAAGACACAGCTTGATCGTTAACTGTTTGTATCATTTTCCCCCGGGAATAATTTACTCCAACTTTCATGAGACCTGAATATTATAAACTAAAAATTATCTGCATTTTTTTGTCAAAAATTATGTGAGAATTACAATTTTTTCTGGAAAATATAGTGATAAAAACAAGGCACATCATATTACGTGATACACTGTCGCAGTTGTCTTCAAAAGCTACATTTATATCTGAAGAGATGCACAAGTATCTGGACTATGTCATAAGTTTTGCCCACTTTGATCTTTTTTTATCTCACGAATCAAAAGTAACTTATAAATAAGTCAAAAATTTTAATGGAGAAATCATAGTTTTTTAATGAGAAATGTTTATTTTTCCATATAAAAACAAATTGTGACACTTTCTCTCTTTTTATTTTTTTTTGGAGGTGGGTATGGTAATGAAGTACAACTGTGGACAATGTTTGACTGGCTAAATTTTTTTGTGATAACTAATCTCCTCATGGGATACCTGAAGTTGAAAGTTAAGAACATTAACTTCCGTAAGAAATGTCAGCGAAATTTTTTTGACTAATAGATGTGCCAAGTTAGACCAAAAAAACGTACCAATGCAAAATTTCAGCCTTTTTTTGAAAAAAGTTTTTTCGCGGTAAACAATGAGCGGAGGTCGACTCTTCAGGATGACCGATCCAGTTCCGGTCCGATCACGATCCGAGCCGTTTTTTTGAGCCAACTGATCCGATCCCGGTCCGATCCAAAAAAACATTTTGAGCGGACCGATCCGATCCTGTTCCGATCCAAATAAAATTTGAAACGACCGGTCCGATCCAAATAAAATTTGAAGCGACCGATCTGATCCCGATCCGATCAAAAAAATTGAGACGACTGATCCGATCCCGATCCGATCTGGAAAAGTTTTTTCGGATATGCCGACCCCTGCCCTAGATATCAATTGGTTTTTTTGTTTTTTGGCTGTTATGCTAGGACGAGACACTTTCCTGAGAACTGACTGGGCTCACATTTTTGATTTGTGTCTAGTTCCGAAATAATTTTTCCGGAAATAAGATGTAGGTGAAAAATCCTCATAAATTAGTCTCTGTCTTACCGGTTTAATCTTTTGGGTGAAAGTGGATTGTTAGCAGATGTCGGGATTGAGTGATTTTCAGGTTTTTACCGAATAAAAGATCTCTAATGGTCTGGTGGAAGTACTATTGAGCATAAGCAATGTATGAAATAATCCAATAAGAAAAATAGAGGTAGATTTTGCGACTTTTAAAAATGCAGATTTCTTTCGAATGATCTGGATCGTGGAAAACTATCTCGCTTTGAATAAACATATACGAAAATTTATGATTTTTCATGAAAATTTCGTAGAAAGTTAGCAATTATTTTTTTGTGAGTCAGAGGAGTGAATCATTTAGTATGGTGGGACGCAACATGACGCATTGAGGAGTTTTGTTATTTTCAGGGAGCATTTTTTTGTGCTTATGAATTTCAGCACGCCTGCTGAGAACATGTTCTGCGCTCTGGTCGAGCTTTGCTCAGGATTCGATGTACATATCGATAAGATACATCATTCATACGGTGTGCTTTAACAGAGGGCCAAATTAAGCCACAACAATCGGTTTAACCAGTACGCGTTAAAACTTTTTTTGCTAGTGTTTTGTCTGACAAAATATTACAAATTGTACTCTTGCAATTACCTTTTTCTTTTAAGATAATTATAATTAAAATCTTTTTAATAAAGTTCTAAAATTGGCAAAGAAGATGCCTATAAAATTATTCCAATTTTGTGCCGAACTTGTCGGAAGGGACCTCAAGTCTTAACTATCATGAATGATAGAAGTTTTTATAATTTAAATTATGCAGATCCACAAAGGGAGAAAAACAGCAAAATTTTTTTATTTTTTTATGTTTTAATAAAATCAAAATGCTCTGGGGATCACTAATTATGAATAGAAAACTAAAATTTTTTTGTGTTTTATGATTGAAGGTCACTGTCCGATTTTATTGGGTTTTTTTGCAAAGAGTGCGAAGAATAAATGAAGAAAATAAGGTGAAAATCAAGTTTTCAACAAAAAAATTGGACTAAGGCTTTCTTAGTCAGACATTATAAAAGTAAACAGCGGGGTGGTGTTGGGCTTTTTTGAGGTGTTCTGGACGGAGTTAATTTCTTTTCTCGTGTTGAGGGTCGATTGAGGTGAATTCTCCAGGAAAACAAAAGTGTTTCTTTTCTTGAAGATGAGACAAGGACAATCGATGGGTGAAGTGAGGTGGAGATTAAATAGGCGCTGAAATAAAAAAGTTAGAACTTCGGGAGAGGGGGCAGAGTCGATCTATGTCAGAAATTGTATGAAAATATTGTTCTAGAGAAAAACAAAAAAACAAGAAATTTTTTTGTTCGAATTTTTTGTCACGTAAAACTGTGATCGGAATTAAAAGTTTTTTTATGAAAATAATTTATATACTGTAAGACAATTACTGCCTAAAAAAAGTAAAAAATCATTTTTTGAGAAATTTTTCCCAGTTTTTTGAAGGGAAGTTTTTTACCTTTTTTTGAAGCTACTTTAGAACAGTATCCCCAAATGTCTCTTCCTCGCTAAATTCGGATGCGGATGGATATGTTATTTCGGGTTGGGAGCAGACGTCGGATGTGGAGAATGACACTTCATATAGAGAATCGGAGTCATTTTCGATAAGCCCCTGATCTCTATCAAATTGAATGATACGAGTTTTCATGGGCCGCTTCAGATATGAAGGTTTTGTAACATCTGTCCGGATCGGATCGGAAAAATAGTAAGTATCCACCACATAGGGGATATTTACAATAACCATTCGATCGGGCTGGGTATGATCACGGTCAAAAATGTAGCAGAAGCGTTGCATAGCGATCACTATTTCCATGTCCATGGGGTAGATTTTGCTGGTCCAAACTTCATCAAGAGCCTAAAAAAGTTGAAGTTTTAGAGTTTTTCCTGAGGAGCGTTTTTTCAGGGGATTTTTTTTGAGAAATATTTTATGGAGTTTTTCATATAAAACAAGCATATAATAGTGTCACGTGACTTCAGCTGAGCACGTGATCTTATTTGAAAAAAAACAAACTGTGTTGTTTGCTGTTTTCAGGAGAAGCCAGGGTAACTCTTAAAAAAATGGAAAGATGTAGGATAGATTTGCTCTGGAAACTCTTCCCTGAAAATTACTTTTTTTGATGAGTGTTTTTTTTGATATATAAAGAAACACAATGGAGGCCTAAAATCGGATGTAAAACTAAAAAACACTTACGATCTCTAGAAGGTAGACTTCAGTGTAAAAATAGCCCTCAATTGATTTTGTATGATTTCCAACGAAATCGTTTTCCTTAAAATGAAGTTTTAAAGAACAGGCTGTTTTTTGGGTATTTTGGGGAAACAGCTTTTCGAAAATTGGAAGATTTCCAATTAAACAGAGAATGACCGAATTTGGATGTTTTTTTTGAAGAAAATTTTTTTGGACACCAGGGGGCTAAAATATTGAAATACTACGCACCAGAATTTTTTCTTGCGAAAATCTGACTGAAAAATAAGACAAAAATACGTAAGATTCCAATTTTTTAGAAAAACTTGGTTTCAAATGAGAAATATGAACAAAATGAAAGACTTCTTACCATATAAATTGTTGATAAATGTTTTGACATTTTTCGTAGGCTGATTAATTCTTGCATACATGAATGTTCAAAGTCCACAATCTCAAAATGATAAAATAGCAATTCCAGAACATAAACAACTTTGAAGAGTTTTTGCGGAAAATGAGAAGGATAACCTGTTATCCGATCCCGGGTCCATCTTGATGCGCGTACGATCCCTGGGTGATATTCACACAGCCGATTATAACGCGCATTAGAAGAGTAAGTCAGATCAAAAAGTTTAGTTCTGGTAAGTGCAAAAATATGTGGATGCTTTGAGTGGCATTCAGCTTGCTCCACAGCCGCTTGTATAGCGTAGGCTTTTTCCTCACATAGGAATCTCTCTGGATTGTCCTATAAAAATGGCTTTTAGGGGAATTTTTTTTAAAAAAATAATAAATAAAAAGATTGCAAGTTGAAAAATGAAAAAGCGCGAAAATGTTAAATTAAAAATTAGGATAAAACTTGCGCAGAAAAGTTCAGGAAATTGAAAATTTTTTACTGAAAAATTACAAAATTTTCGGGAATTTACACTAGGACCAGTTTTCTGGGGAGAAAAATTTCTTTCTTAGAAATAACTTACCAGAGAGTGGTTCTCTAAAAGAACCCACCGGATTCTTTCACCGATCAAAATTATTCTTCTCTATGTCCATACGTACTGTATATGTAAACGGTCAGTTGACCGTGAATGTACGATGCGTCCCAAGTATTGGCGGCTGCCACTGCTCATGTCACCTCTCGAAAAAATTCAATATTTAAAAAAACAAATATATTGAATTATAAAATACTATTGATTAAAAAATGCTTGTCCAAACAGATTGCCTAATGAATGGGAAAGGCCTCTGGAGTGGACTCAATGCAAATTGGTCTAAAAATTCTTTTAAAAATAAAAAATTAATGAAATAGCATATTATTGATCAAACTACAAAATTTTGATTTGATATCATAAATAATGAGTAAGAAGATGACTCATTTATTTTGTAAAATTTGATAAAAACATTTTTTCTGCGAGTGATTCAGTAAATTTTAGAAAATCGGGGAGGCTAGTTTTCAAGCTCAGACAGGTTATTGGTGGAGGTGGGGTCGTGATGGGGTAGAACAGAAAAAAAGGGATTGGAAGCTTTTTTCGAACGATATATTTACAATAAATCGAAGAACTCCATAAGTTTCCTCATTAATGCTTCTTTTGGAGTCCTTGCCCATATAATCCATCTAAAGTTCAAAAATTAAAACTAACCAAAACTTATAATGTATACTGATAATATAGAAATTTTTTTTCTCATCAAAATTAATGAGAATCAAAAATACATGTACATATGAATCTAGGTCAAGTTAAAATTCAATCAAATAACTAATTATTAACAAATCACTATAATTAAAGCTTTCAATGCATAGCAAACAAAAACTTTATCTCATTGTTATTCATACGTCAACCCGCCATAAGTTCCTATTAAAAGCTGGTGTCTGTACCTTAAATGAAATAAACCATAATAATAATATAACATACATTTCTCAATAGCTTAAATAATATCAGCCAATTTGCAATAAAATTAAAATAAAAAAATTCGATGAAACAAAAAGGCATTTAATGGGGATGAGAAAAAAAAATTCGCGAAAATGTACCCCAGTGACGGGCACAGTGCAATAATCATACGAATTTAAACGTTATATTTATATTTAGAACTACTGTTTAGTTAACTTCAAAGGGTTTTCTCTAGTTCCATTTAACATATTATATGTTTTCATCAAATTATCTAGTAAAATGACTCTGAAATTATTGTTCATGTATCATTATTGTTCTGAGAACCAGAGACGTAGTCACGCCTACCCTGCTCGCAAACCTTTTTTGATTCTAATAATATTTTTCGGAAAGTTTTGGCTTCTAGAGGTGCTCTATCTACCGGAGGCCAATTTTCACAAAATAATACAAACAGAAATCTTGAAAATTAAAAAAAAAAACCCAATCGGTAATTATTCATTTTTTCACCTTCTCTCTCGCCTACGCATTCTTATGTTATCAAGCATTTCGAAAGCTAATGACTTCTGGAGATGCTCTATTTAACCGAGGCCATACTGTAATGCATTAAGGAGTCTTAGAAATTCGTTACGATTCTTTTAGGGGTCTTTCGCATGATTTGAGTACTTTTGAAAAAAAATATATGGTACCCAATATACAGTAATTTGAAAGAAGTACTCAAATTACGTCAAAAAAATTACAGGGTCAACTTCAAACGTTTTTAAGATTTTTCTCATTACAGGAAAGTCTGAATAAAATCACGTGACGAAATAATCCAAAAATAAGGTTTAAAATATGTCATAAATAATCCTTATTTCTGAAAAATAAGACACGTGACGTGTTTGGAAATATTATTTATGTCAAAACTCTTAAATAAGGTGTTTATTGCCCCAAAAAAATTTTCGGCCGTAATTTGTTCACATATTTGTTTTACTTTCACCACAACACCTTATTTTCTTATTTAAGGTCACGTGATCGCTTTTGGACTTTGGTGTAATGGGAAAAAGGTCTTAAAAACTTCTAAGGAACCCTTCACTTCTTTCAAAAATTGATTTAAGCAATTTTTGGAAAAAAACAGTACTACTTTACCAACCTATCCCTTAAATATACGGTCACGTGATCATTTTTGTGGCTATGGTGTAATGGGGAAAAAAAGTCTTAGAATTTTTTTTTGATCACGATGAAAAGTTTAATATTGTGATTTAAAAAATTTTTGCAAAAAATAAGTACTGTAATACAGTAAAAATTTTCCAAAAAAAAACGAACAAACGTCATTTTGTTTCAAAGTTTATCGATAACTTTATAACTGATTTTGTCATTAATGATTAGGCGTCGTAAAATGCGATTAAATGGTGTGTACAAATTAAAAAATATGAATTAATAGCCTAAATAATTGAGTATTATTTTATTAAATCTACGCTAGTAACTCGACCTTCAACTGTCTGCGACCGCCTACGCAATACGAAAAAATAATATGATTATTGTGTAATCAGTACATTGAGGATCGCCATGGCGCGCCACTCGGATGAACTGATGACAATTAAAATTTGAGAATTATTGNGATTCTAGCCAACTAGTTGCGATTTAATGGTGAATGGCAACTAGTTGGCTAGAATCGAGTCTACGAGTTAAGTACTCATCAGTTTTTATTTCAGGTTAGAGACATGACAAATGCACGAAATACCTGAGGAAGACTATGAGCTCCCATTAGGTAGCACTTTCAACTTAATCTGGCAAACTTATTTTTTCTAGAAATCTGAAAAATTGAAATCCGGCAGCCGATCCCGGCTGAACTAAAATGCAACTTTCTATTCATAGGAGCATAATTCAAACTCAACTTTTCCGCTAGAAATTAAAAATACAAGTTTTCCCAAATAATGCTTAATTAAAATAATGTACCGAGCTGTTTTTGGAGAAAATTAAACTCTCAATTTTAAGATCTTACAAAAAACGGTTAAACTCAGGCTTCCAAAAAAGGATAGGGATAGACTTATCCCCCTTATAGGGGAAAGGGATGGGAAAGCGATGAAAAATCAAGGCATAGTCTTATCCCCTTCATCCCTTTTATCCCCTTTTTTATCCCCTTTCATCCCCTCGCTATCCTCTTTTTCAAAACAAAATCGCAAAGTATTTAATAATTTTCAGACATTTTTGGCAAGAACAATATTATTAAATATAGCAGATACGAATATAAAAACGGCCTCAATTCATTAATACGGGCTTAATTCGTTGGAAAGCTCGTAGATAGGGTGAAATTTGAATTACCGTATATTATATCGGAATAAATTCATTACACGGGGCGAAGTCGTAGATTCAGACACAAACATTTGAATGTGCCGAAAATATAAACATTTGCAAGAATGAACAATTTTATTGAAGATAAAAAATAAACAAAAACAATTTCACATTTTTTTTGTTACACATATCGCTCTCTAAAAATGTACCAATCTGCCGGATCGCTGCCACCCCCTTAAATATTGGACCGTTATCATTGAATTTTGCCCGTATTTACGAATAGTTTTGTATTTACCAACTATCATTTAGTTTTGCCCGTACTAAAGAATCACGTTATTATCTACGAACTTCGACCATATCCACAAATTTGGCATTGATCTACGAATATTACCTGTATCTTCGGATTAAGCCCGTATCGTGAATTTTCGGTCGTATCTACCAATTTTGTCGTTATCTACGAATTTTGCCTGTTTTTTGAAGGATAGTCTGCATGAACATATTATTTTATATGGGAGATACGAAAGGAAAAAGGGTGATGGGATGCATCCCATCCGAGATGGGCCATTCCCTAGGGCCATCCCCTATGGGCCATCCCCTAGGGGATGCATCCTTATCCTCCTCATCCCATCCTCTTTCATCCCTTTTTTAGGGGATAAAAAGGAGGTACGGATGGAAAATCGGAGGGGGATGCATCACTTTTGGAAGCCTGGTTTAACCACACAAAAAATTTCATAATTCTAGAACAAGTCTGATCGAAATTTCAAAAAAAACTTCCCGCTAATTATAGACGAAGTACAACTCGTTATTCATAAAAAAATTTGATCAATTTTCGTTAATAAGTTATTGAGATAAAAAACATTGAAGACAAAATAGGCTTTCAAGAACTCTCCTTCCACCTGGTGCTGTGTTGCTCAAAATATTCATTTTCACTAACAGTGAGATATCCCACACCATATACTTTTTAAATTTAATTTTTTTATAAAGATACAGTGTTACATTTTATGTTTCAAAAAGTCAATGATCTCAAGTCCAAGGCGAGTAACTGACTTGTGGGTTCGTCAACTTATTTGATAAGCGACAAAATAAATTGAACTGCGACTATAGACAACCTCAATACTTATCAAAATTAATTTCCTTTAAATAACCCCCTCACACCCAAAACCATTGAAATTCCCCTCACACCCCAATCAACGCCATTCGGGACCGCCACTGTGAGCGGTTATTGCGGAGACAATAAATGCGATAGAATATTTCATTATTTTATAGATCGAGAATCAGAATAGATTTTAAATTGAGAGCAATAATTTTCTGAAATTTTAATTCTGTTTGCTCGATAAATGCAAGATAAAATAGAGTTAGTTCAGTACTTCATCGGAAAAACCATCACTTTTTCAAAAATACGACTATGAATAACAAAGATTTAAGGTAACAACACTGGCTATTCAATATGATCTTGAATTTTCATCACGGTGGAATTGGAGGATAATAAAAAATCCAAAATTAATTATCTGTTGATCGTAATAACGCCATAAAATGAACTTTTTTTTCAAAAAACGATTTTCTAAGTGATACGCAAATTAATATATAAATAACTCAAACCTTGACTTTCTGAATCTGTTCGTCTGATGAAAAATATCTCTCTTCA
This sequence comes from Oikopleura vanhoeffeni, assembly GCA_004367855.1. Lineage (NCBI taxonomy): Eukaryota > Metazoa > Chordata > Appendicularia > Copelata > Oikopleuridae > Oikopleura > Oikopleura vanhoeffeni. The sequence continues at coordinate 31,030 of SCLH01000978.1, read as the reverse complement.
TTAGTCTAAACATGGATAACGCGTTTTTCCTGCTGCCGGAAAAAATACAATTCGAAAATTGTGAGCAACCTATTTTTGAGGATAAAAAATAAATTTATTAGATCAAGGTTCAGCCATTAAAGAAAGGACAAACTGAGTATTAGGGTCAGCTGTGAGGTTGATTACTCGGCATGATATCCAGCTTGTGCTCTTTGTCGCTTTGAATCGAATTCTAACTAAAAATCAAACTGATTTATTTCAAAAATGATTATACGCGTATTAATTGTTTTTCTATTTTTTGAGTTTATAGTAGAGAAATCATTTAAGAAATAATAAAACTCTCAATAAAGACCAGAGAAAAAAAATAATAGAACCAGGAGCAACCTCAAGTAATTTCCTAAATCTGAGTCTCCTCAGAATTTTGATTTTATCTGTCGTATTTACGCTAGAATTTTTTAACGATAATCAGGCGAAAATCTAAAAAAAAGTAGGAAAAAATATCTTTTGAACTGCTAGTCGTATCAAATTTTTCAAACCATTGCTAAAAAAACAATTGCGAACTCTATGAGATATTTGAATTGAAAGTCTGTGGAGTTATTATTTCTATCTCTTTTTAAGGATTTAAAAAATCTCGCGTCCCCGATTG
>SCLH01000978.1:1577-20045 GCA_004367855.1 Oikopleura vanhoeffeni | reverse complement strand
TAAATTTCTTCGATGAGAATCTGGGCGATTTTTTGGAATAAATTGATGACTTTCCGCGTCCTGTTCACCCGGAAGATCGTGTGACAAAGTGTGTTTATTTAATTCTAATAGAATACAAGAGGCGACTATTATTTTGAGATTAGGTGAAATTTTCGTAAAAAGAAATTTGGGCGGGATTTTCGATATCCGCATCGAATAGGACTTCGGTAACTATTAACCGGAAAGTTCCGCCAGTCGGAAGTTGTTTTTTAATGAAATTAAATATAATACAAGAGGGGGAAATACCCTATAACCCTCAATGATACAAATTTGAGGCGATGAAATTTTGTAAAAATGGCGAGCGGTCCTCGTTCCGCATATATGCACTGACCTACCGCGTTTAACGGAAGGTTCCAGCGAGTGAAAAAGTCAGTGGCTTTAAGTTAAAGCTATATAACAAGAGGTTATATTTGACTGAGGTGAAAATTTAGTCAGAAAAAATTTCATTGGCCGGTTATTTTCGATATCATGCTGATTTCGGCTTTAACCAGAAGTCGCAGTAAAAGAGTGAGTTTATTTAATGCAAGTTGACGAAGAGAGGAATATATGTTGAGAGTAAAGTTTTTGGCGTCACCAAAAGGGTTTTTTGGCCGTATTTGTCGAATGAATGGCATCGGACTTCGGTGGTATTGACAGGAAGTTGACGATGAAAGAAATTTGTGTTTACAATTAATCCTATATAAATACAACAAGGTATTGTTAAAGAGTGAAATGTTGTCAAAAAAATTTGCGGGGATATTTTTCAGAGGGATGCTCCATGAATTCGGCGTTTTATAGTAGAATCTAAGTCACCCTCCCCTTGATGTGATGGTAATATCAACATTTTATCTACTACTGTGGTTTTTTGTCTAGACGGGAGACACTTTACGCAAAGATTCCGGTATTCTGTGCCGCCTGAGGAGTACACCGGTTTTGTATCGCTTGGACTAATCGGCTCTAATCACCTATAGAGGGCACCTCGAAAGATCTAAACAGAAGCGCAAATTCGCTCGAATTGACCGGTGAACCTCATAAAAATAAAGAAACTCACTAGCCAAACTGGTAAAATAAGCAAAGTTTTTGTTTAAATATTTTTGTTATTTGTCGAAACTAATTAAAATTAATAAGGCGCTCCTCTAACGCTGGACAAGAATAAATTACATATTAACCCGGTTTTTGTCTGGCTGGAGACCTATTCAGCAATCAAGGCACCCTACGGAGGGCCCAGTAAAGAGCTTAAAAATCTGAAGACGAAATTTCGCTAATAGACAACGAAATTCCAAACTCGCTCCGATGGCCTACAGTACACTAAAGTAAAAATAATTTTCCTATTCATGGTTTGAGAGAGAAAAGGAGATAATTTTTATGTCTCACTCGCGGCCATACATACATGGAAATAAGTTTTGTTGATTATTATACGAGGAAAGTGTAGAATGAAGAAGATCGTCCCTTTAACGACCGAATAAGAAACGAATTTGTAAACGTATGATCAACGGGGGCCCTCGTAGCATTATTGACAGATACGGATAGAATAAGAAGAACTTCTGTGATGAAAACACTTTATACTGGGGTTTATTATGTTCTTCTCAAGATATACCATAAAGTTATTGCTCATAAATCCAAGCAACTGTTAATGTACAACAAAATTGGGAACGAAATTATTGCTTCTTTAACTGCCGTATTGGCCGGGACAAATCTCACATGTACCGTAGAATGATTCTGAACTTAAACAGCCTAGGTGGAGTCCTTAGAAATCTCAGAAAAACAACATTGTGCAAATGTGAAACTTATAAACATAAGAAAAAAGAGTTTATGGGCCATGGAAAAAAGCCAAAAGACTGAATACCAAAAAACTCCCCCTGTACCCTTAAAACTAACGAATTACAAAAGAAACGAGTTTTATAAACCAAAACTACTTCTATTTGTACCAAAAAACGTCCGTATATTATATGATCGACTTCGTCTGAGGCATTCTACATACGTATGTTAAGATATAAGTCAACAATGGCAAAACAAATACCAGGAAGTGATTTTAAGCTTGGTTTGAAAAGTCGGGCAATTTAATTTTTCTCTGGTAGTTACGACCCTGAAAATCTGAAAAGGTTTTTTTACTGCAATTGTGGTACTAGACATGAGCGTGCTAGTTTTAGCTGACGTTCTGTGTGTTTCTAAGAAGAAAACGTTATATGTAATATATTTTGCATTAGAATAATGAGATAGCGAAAACCGTATCGTCAACGAATAAAAATGAAAAATAGTGTATTGAGCTGTAATAAAAAGTATATATGGTTACCGTTATTCGATACCAAGGGCCATAGGGCATAAAAATAACTTCTTATAGTCCAGGAGCTCTTCCCCACTCGCCACACTGCCGTTAACACTAATAATTCATATATAAAACTGGTTTAAAATACCTTAAGAAGGCAGAGGTAGCGTCGCAAAAATTTTACTTTGTATCTCCACTTTACCAGCGAAATACCTACAACTGCTTCGAAAAATTTTGAGAATAAGTCATTTTGGTAATCTATCTTTAATCTACAAATATTATTATAAATCAAAATTAATTTTGTCGGACTCCTGGTGACACATGCGGCAGCTTCTAAAAACACTAAAAGCCGAAATTTTTCACAAATCTTATCTCCCATAGAAGCTTGCATACGATTTTCACTCACAAACTTGGTAAGAACACGCGAAACAATTATGGAGTTCTGATAATATGATCGAAGGAATTTTAATGTCCAAGCTAGTTTGTTCTAGAAGTGCGAAAAACCGCCTAATATTAAAAAAATTTTTTAACTATTCAAAGAATCTTTATCTGCCTCTAGGGTTACATTTCAGGAATTGCCGTGATAATTAGGAAAAGATGAAAAAGTAAATATGTGTGTTGCGTTAAATATGATGGAAAGGGCAAGGCAATTCCTAAAAAAAATTTTGCTTGAATTCAGAGAATCGCATTTTAGTCAAACTGGAAGTGAAAACGCGAAGATAAAAGTTCGTCGGAGTTTAGTCGAAAGTACCACCAATGAAAGCTTGAGTTTCACGGTATCGAGGAAAAAAAAATGCTTTACAGCTTTCTATATTGTTGAGTTGTTGAGTGGTGCAAAAGTGACGTATTCATGATTTTCCAAAGAGAGAAAAATTACTCACAAAAATTCTAAAAAGGGCATGAACAATTTCGAACTTTTTTTTAGGATTTTTTTTTACGGTTTGTAATAAGTTTATTGAAAACTTTCTGACGTGTTCCCTAGCAATTTCTGTGCGTAATTTTCACTCCAAAGGTGGAGCCGGCAAAGAAAGATGCTAGCGACCCAATCTCCTAATAAAATAAAGATGAAATTTTTGGTAAAATGTTCTCGAATAAGAATCCGGTTTTGTAAACCCGCCGCTTAGAATATAAGGTTTCGAGGGTTTTCCAAAAAAAATGCGATAGGTTTTGCGGGTTTGTCCGCATCAGAGCTTTGTGTTCCGCTAACAAGCAAACCACAAGCTCAGTGTCGATGTATTATCATTCTCAGAGATTAAACAGAAATAATGACCTAAAACATGTAACGATTTGCGAGGAGACATTCATCAACAATAGAGTTTGCAATGTGCATGTCAAGTAAGTGAAATGACACAATTTACATGAATTATGTCAGATTATTTGGCACTTGGAAATTGAATCCAAGATGTTCTGACGTATAGATATAATGGAATACACTCAATGACTAAGTTTTAAGGGACAACCCTGACAGGCCGCGGAAGTGACACATTTATTCGAAATCCGCCACCTTAATATAAAAGTTCAGTTTATACTGTGTTAATCAACCTTCATAAAGATAAGATGAAAAAACGCATAAAGTGTAATAGTGTAACCTGACGTATAAATCGGATTCTGACCTCCAAAGTATTACCCAGAAGTGTTATATATAAATGGGACCACAATTTTACCATTGACTTCACCGGCTTTTACTCGGAAGGAGTGATGAGTATCGAAAAATACGACCATCAGAATTTTTTTAGAGACAAATAAATTTAAACCTTAAAAATATATGACGCCGCCAAGTATAGTATAAATAAATTAGAAACAACATATTTAACCTTAGCTCTTCCGGTAAACCGGGAAGTCCGCCACTGAGTCATCAAAATACCTGCAATTTTTTTGAGATTGTACTTTGACCCCAAAATATACCCCCAGAGTAATAAATAAGATAACACGAAGTTCAACCTCACTGCCGGGTTAACCGGAAGTGAATGAGCATCAAAATACCGCCAGTTTTTTTTCATAGGTTAGTTGAGACCACTCAAATATTCTGCCAAAGTAATATATAAATAAATAAACACCAGATATAGAATAACCTAACTTGCGTTAAACCGGAAGGCCGTCCTCCATGCCGTCATCGAAATACACAGCAATTTAATTTTTGAGATTATTTACTTCGAATATTACGTGACCCCCAATATGCTTATATATGATAATAATTTCTCAGATAGAAATCTAGGGGCGTTCCTTCGCCTACTATGATGACTTCCGCGTTCTTAGCCCGGAGAGTCGAGTGAAAAGTCCAAGGGGCAAAGGGAAGCAATAGTGATTTATTTAATAAGAGAATAAAACAAAGAGAAGGTATATAGGGTGAGAGGTGAAATTTTGTTCAAAGAGAATTTGGCGGTAATTTTTCGAATGAATCATTGACGTCAAAACGGTAACACGGAGTCGAGTGGAAGTGTTATTACCCTGATTAAATATTCCAAGAGCCGGAGTATATAAGTATTACCGAATAGTTTAGGGGTGAAATTTTGTGAAAAATGGGCCAAGGGATTCGATATATGATGACGAAAACGAGAAATGTTAACCGGAAGTCGAGTGGAAAGTCGTGTTAGATTGATTAATATAAAAACAAGACGATTATTATATTGAGCGGGTCGACTTCTTGTCAGAAAAAATTAATAAAGGACGGTATTTTCAAGATATATGACTGATTCCGGTTTAACCAGAAGTCGAGTAAAAAGTCGCTGTTATATTTAATCAATAAGAATTACAGAGAGTATATGATAGAGGTAAAAAATTCTTTGGCGGTCGAAAAATTTTTGGCGGTGATTTTCGATGAATGCCATGCTTCCGGTTGACCAGAAGTTGAGTGAAAATTGTTATGTTTCAATGATAATTATAGTAATACAACGAAGGTATGTGAAAGAGGTGAAACTGTGTAGTCAAAAAATTTAAAAAAGGCAGTATTTTCGCATTGAGCTCATTGAATTCCCGGTATATAATAGTAGAATTAGTCCAATATTGAATTGTGATAATATCAACACTTTATCTAAATACTGTGGTCTTTATGGTCTAATGCGGACACTTTCGCAAATCGGTTTTGTCCGCTTAGTGACTAACCAAGGTATTTGTTCGACGGGTTGACTTAATTCGGCCTCTAAATCACCGCAATAGAGGGATCTCGAGAATGCTAAACAGAAGCCAAATCGCTGTTGACACTGAGTGAACCTCATAAAAAAAAGAAAACTACTGCCCAAAAAACTGTAAGATAAGAAGGTGTTTGTTGTAATAATATTATTGTTATTTTTCGGAAACTTTAAATTAAAAGACCTCTCTTAAGCGGACAATAATGGGGTTACCGCGGTATTTGATAATGCTTCCGGACACATATTAACAGCGCTAAAGCACCCCTACGAGGCCAGTAAAGAGCTTAAAATTAAAGCCGAAGATTCGCTATAAAGACACGGAAAATTACAAATCGATCACGAATGACCTAAGTAACACTTAAAATGAATTATTCCCACAATTCTTTGGGGAAGAAACACGGAAGGTCTTTGTTTATGTCTCACCCTACCGGAACACCTTCCACTATGGCTCTCTTTTGTATATTTCGAAAAAGGTTAGATTGAAAATTCTCTTTAAGCCGACATAACGTCGAGTTTGCTAAGACAAATGATTCAAACGGGCCACTCGGTAATAGCGTTGACAGATCGAGATGGCTTTTGAATGAAACACTTTTAACTGGGTTTATTATTTCTTCTCAAGTATTACCAAACAAAAGTTATGCTTCATGATCCAGAGAGCAAACTTTGTGACTAACAAAATTTACGAACATGGATTGCTTTTTAAGCTCCGATATTGGCCGAACAATCTTCAATGGACCAGTAGGTGTATTCTGACGTTTAACAGGCCTGTTGATCCTATAGAAATCTCAGAACACATTTGGCAAATGTAACTTATAAAACTAGAAAAAGTAGTTTTGGCTGACATACCAAAAACTCACCATTTACCCTCTAGAACTACCGAAATTACAAGAAAGAAACTGCAAAGTTTTATGAAACAAACTACTTATTTTACAAAAAAAGTCCGTAATAATTTATGATCGACTTCCGTCTGAGGCATTCTACATACGTATGTTAAGATATAGGTCAAACACCAAACAGAATACAGAAAGTTATTATTAAGCTTAGTTTTTGAAAGTCGGGCTTTTAATTTTTTCTTTATCTTCCACGCCAATGAAAACTCAAAAGTTTTTGTGCAAATTTCTAGAGCATCGTCTGTTTTCTACATCTAAGAGTGTTTCTAAGAAAAACTAATGATAATATAGATAATAAATTTTGCTTGATAGATGATATACGAAACGTTCGCAACATCAAAAATGAAGAGTGTAAGTTGACTGTATTAAATATATTGGGATTTACCCGTTTATTCGAACCGCAGCGCCTGAGGAAGCAATAAAAAAAATAACTTCTGCGCAGAGCTCGTCCCCACTCCGCCACACTGGCCGCATTCAAACATAATTATTTAAAAAAGGATTGATATTAGTGCGAAATACCTTAGAGGAGTGAAAAGTAAGCGCCGGTCGGCAAAATTGACTTTTGGTACTCCAAACGCAGAATAACTAAACTGACCTTTCAAAACTTTTGAGAATAGTCATTTGTGAAATCCTATCTTTAATCTACATGATAATTTATAACGAAAATAATTATTTATGTGTCGACCCTCGAAAGGGACGGCGCAGGGTGAGACCACCATGCAGCGCAGCAGTTCTAAACACCTAAGCGAATTTTCAAAATCTAATCTCCCCCTAGGAGCGTGCTACAGAAAGTTCAACTCAGACTGTGGTGAGTGAACACCGGAAGCATTAATTCGATTGTGGAATATAAAGAAAAAGAGAGGGATCGCAAGGATTTTAAATGTCAACTAGTTTTTTACTAGAGTGCGAAGAAACGCCCGTAATTTAAAAAATCTTTCTATTCAAAAATCCATATATCCTCTCGGTTAGCAGTTCCTCAGAAATGCCGATCATAAATCTGCGAAAAAGACTGAAAAAGCAAAAAAGTTAATATGTTAACTTGAGTGGTATATATGGCGGAATATCTAAAAAAATTTTGCTGAATTCTAAGAGAATCGCCATTTTGAAAGGGTAAGCTGGAGAGTGATAGAACTCGAAGATAAAAGTCGTTCGGAATTTAGTCGAAGTACCACCAGAATGAAAGCTTGCAGTTGGCACCCGGGGATCAAACAAACGGCTTAACAGCTTTCGTGATTTGGGTTGTTTCTGGCCATCGAACCAAGTGCAGTATTCAATGTCTTGTCAAAAAAAATGACTCCAGTAAAAATTCTAAAAAAATGAAAATTATCGAACTTTTTTTTAGAATTTTTTTTTTCGTTTTTTAAAATAAAAGTTATAGCGTTTCTGAGTGGTCGCCCAATAAGCAATTTCGTTTGCTATTTTTTCACTCCAGAAGATACCGCAAAAAGAGTGGCGACGCAATCTCCTTCTTTTAATAAAAGATTGAAATTTTTTTTAAAGAATGTTTCGAAAAGAATCCGGTTGTGTCGCACGCTAGACTGTAGGAATTTCGAGAGGTTTTCCAAGAAACAATGCGTTAGGTTTGCGTTTGTCGCTCAGACTTGTGTTCCGCCTTAGACAAGAACACATAGTGTCGAGTAGAATTATCATCTCAGAGATTAAACAGAAATGATCCTAAAAATGTGTAACGGACTCTTAAAAATCTAGAAATTCTGCAATTGTGGATGGTCAATAAGTAGAATGGACACAATTTTTATTTTGTCAATATATTTCACTTTTGAATCCAGATATCTGCGTATCTATGAGTGAGTAATCAAACTAAGTTTTAAGACAAAGACTGAACCGGAACGCACCAGTTTATCGAAGGAGATGGCACCCTTTTCAAAATTCATTTTTACTTGTTTAATTCAACGCTTCATAAATTAAGGATGCACCCATAAAATAAATGTAACCTGGACTGTCGATTTGACTCAAGAATATACCCCAAAGTTATATATTAAGGGGGATGAACAGAATCTTTACCGGACTATCGGGGGGTTTAACCGAAGTGATGAGTCATCGAACAATGCCATCAAATTTTATCTGACAACTAGTTTAACCCGTTTAAAATATACCCCCAAGTAACTTTATATAAGTAAATAAATAAACACAAATTTTTAACCTTAACTTCCGTAAAGACCGGAAGTCGCACTGAGGTCATCAAAATACCGCCAATTTTTTTGAGATGTTTTACCCCAAATATTACCCCCCAAGTAATAAATAAATAAACCCAATTATCCAACCTCAACTGCCGGTATAAACCGGAGTGATGAGTCATCAAAGAATACCGCAATTTTTTCTAGGTTAGATTTGACCCTCAAATATACTGCCCAAGTATATATAATAAATAACAACAATATTTTAACCTAACTTCGGTAAACCAGGAGTGATGAGTCATCGAAAAATACCCGGCCACATTGTTTTTTGAGACATAAATTTTACCTTCAAATATACCCCCTATGGGTGAATATATAAAATAAATAATTCATTAATTTTAAACCTCAACTTCCGGTGTAAACCGGAAGTTATGAGTCATTACGAAACATACGACGACAAGAATCTTAATATAGACAATTTATTCTTAAACCTTCCAGAATGTACCCCCAGCGGCGTATTCGTTCTTGAATGCTAAATTTTATTCGTATTTACAAAAACGTGGATAAAGGGGATTACAGGCTAATCGCCGGACCCGGATAGAAAGGGGTAATCGTATCGCTCTCCGATCCGTTTTTATCCCGCTTTTGGGGGATACAAACGGGCAAGAAGGTAGGTGATGGAAATCGCAGGGGGATGCATGCCTTTTGGAAGCCTTGGTCGTTAGGTCCGGTAATGACTGAAAAAGGGGGCCCATAGACAAAGTCGGGGCCTTGTGAACCCGCGGCTCTGCTCATGGCATGATTTGAGTGTTAACCAGAATACACCAACAGGTTGGCCAAATGATATTCTAGTCGGATTTCTCGGCGTATGGTGCGAAAATTAAAGTCGCTGGCGGACCCTAATCAGCATCTGACAAAAGTGTATAAGAAATAAGAAAATAATTTTTGATCCGAAATTGTATCTTGTCCTGAACATCGCAATTTTTCTGATTTTAAGGGCGTGGTAACTAACTGCAAAAAACTGGATTTCTGACAGTTGAAATTTCATTTAATTTGGCATAACTAGATATATAATTAAAGGATAAAAAAAAAGTAGATTAGGAACCTTTATAGCCTTCAAGACCTTGAAGTCGGCTAATGGATCAAATATATACCAATTCCGTTCTGCTCTTTTCGGCTTTCAAGAAAAAGCATTTGTCACAAACATTAGCTGAAAAATTCCCGTAAAAGTCGATAGAGTGTTGGTTACCTTAAAATGCCATACGTTTTTATAAGGGGGCGTCTCTAGTTGAAGAGTTTCGGAAGAAAAATTCTAAAAATTTCTGAAATGTCCGAATAAACTGGTTGGAAAATAAAATTTTATAATTAGGTTTTGAAAATTCCGAGCTAAGTAGGAGTGATCAACCACCTTTCGGAAGGTAGCGCTTCTAAAAAACTGTCACCTTTGTACTCCACTCTTTCGAGAAGTAAACAAACTGCTAGCGATCTTCTACGAGTCAGCCATTTGGGGTCAGATCTGATCCCTATCTACAAAAAATTAATTTATCAAGATAAATAGTTGGCCGACATAATTGGGGGTAGGCCATCGGGAGTACTAGAAAATGCTAATCAAAATTTCAGGTACAAGTACTACGTCCTCCTAGAGCTTCAGCATACGATTCCACAAAAACAGCCTGAATCTCAAGGGTTTCGCTTTTCATAGGACATACTCCTGCCTAGGTTATATTATAGAATGCAGTGTTGAATTTGGGAAAAGAAGAAGAAAAAATCCCGGTATTCACTTTGCTTAGAGATGCGACGCATTCAATTGCGTTAGCCACTACTCCTTTTAACGTGTGATTTTAACGTTGTAGGATACGCATCTAGCAAGTGTAATAAAGGAACATGTTCGAGTTAAAACAGGAATTAGAATTTTTGTTCAGTTCTTCGAGGATTACGCCTTAAGGGCCTTCCGGGTGACATTTTGACAGATTGTCAATTTTATTCAAATTTTTTTATGTCTTAGCATGGGAACTTTTTGCCCCACCCCTTCAAAATATTTAACTAAAAACTTTTTCGAACACAAGTTGCCAATTTCAGAACTTACTTGACTATATCTGAATAATTCTTCAGATTGATTGTATTTTACTTATAACGTCTTTGAAAAAACCCTCAAAAAACGCGCGTTTTCAGTTACGTGTCTAATTACAGTAAAATTTTATTTTTATTAATTTTAGGAGCTTCAAAAAATACGAGTCTTTTCGACGCGGTTGAAAATTCGATCAGTTTAAATTCATACGATTTGTTTTAGGTCAAAAATCGAAAATTTTAAATTTTTGAAAAAAGATCGCAAAAACAGCAAATTTTAGCATAGGTCGAAAAATCTTTTGTTCAGAGTATACCCCCTCACAGCCATATTGACTATCCTATAAATTTTCCCTGGGAGTGAAAACGGACACGCAGAAATAACATCGTCACAGACTTACAAATTCATAATATGTCTAGAGTTTCAGGATTTTATTTCCAAAATATGTTGAAAACTTCCAGACCATTACGCCGTTGCGAAAGTTATTTTTCCTTCTGTTTATGTTTGGTATACGATTTTCTTAGAAAATTTCCTTAAAAGTGTAATGCTGTGAAAACGGATATACGAATTGATACTTCAAATAATTCGGTGAGGAAGCCAGTTTTTTAGGGATAAAGTACTTAGAGGATTTCTTTTAGAGATGAAGGGTTTATAAATTATGCTGCAGTCTCTATACGAAAAAAAGATTTTCGAACAAGTCATTTTTATTGAACTCCAAGAATAATGAAAGAATGATTTTTCGACAAATTGGCACGGAATTGTAACCCAAATAAGAGGCGCGACAAGGACCATGCGATCAAATGTCAGATACAATTAGCGTGAGTACTGATTTTTGAGTTTTTCAGCTGGGGGAAAATTAGCATATTATTTCACATTTAACGTGAGGATATTGTGAGCGAGGCGCAAGCATAATGATAATAGTTTTGTAAAGCGATCGGGAATTTCTAGTCATGTTCAAATTTGTGAGACCGCGTTTAATAATGAAAGCTAAGTTTCCTTGGTAAATTTTCGATGGACTTATATGTCATTGTAAAAAAAATGTTATGGTTTTCAAGAAAATCCATGAGTGAGGTTGAAACCTATTTTTGTTTCTCGACAGATTATTCTGAGTTCGCAGACTTCGAATAAAAAAGTTACGTGTTTTATTCACTTTAATTTTCAATCCCTTGATCTCAGATCACTGACAGTGATAAATAGGGTTGAAGCAGAGATCATTTTACCAGTTTCCCCGTGATAAGCGCTCAAAGAAGTGCTTTAGTAAATAGGCTTGTGGTAGTAGAGAGCGAAAGTTCTCGTTTTCTGCGAGGATTGTGAGCGAGGTTTAATGAAATAAGTATAAAACGTCGACAGGTCGGAACTTACCATCGGAAGCAAGTCGCAGGTGAATTATTTTTTTACATTCATTAGACGTAAGAGGGCTTAGACTTTAATTTCGCGCAAACCGTATTTTCATTCAAAAAGTAATGAATATTCAGAGTATAAAAGGAGCGACGAAACAAACGGAAGCATATTTTAATATAGGTGAAAGTAGCCATTCCCATATCTTTCCAGCTTAGAGATTCAAAAAAATTAGTTTGAAAATTTAGCTAACGAAGCCCATGCAGCAAATTTTTCAAAATATTTCTAAATTATATTTTGAGCCAACCAATCACTAAACCATGGTGCAGTATAGTACGTTATCAAGAGGCATAATAGAAAAACTATGTAGTGGTGTCACCAAAGTTAGAAAGTTAACAAAGTAGGCCATTTAATTTAGAGTTTTTTCGATTGCTTTATTGAGGCCCTATTAAAGAACATGAAGCCATATAGAAACGAAAAAGCTAAGCTATATTATATTTAATTATGTTCAGAGAACTGTTATCCAAATTTCTTTTAATTGTCTGCGAATTCGGAAAAGGTTATTAAATTCGAACTCAAAAATTTGGGGCTTAAAAACCAATAATGCAAAAGTCGGCGTTAGTTAATGAGAAAGTTGCTGGATTATCCATCATCCGTCTGATAGGTAGTATTGGGAAGAAATATATTCATTAAAGATGAAAAAGTCCTTTCATCAAGAGGCCCCATATTCGGTACTGTCAACACTGCACCCGAGGCCCCATGTACCCCTCTGGAAGTCACCAGAGCCGATATATACGCTCCGGCTACCTACAAACTTCTATAATGGCCAAATCAATGCTGCGATCAGAAATTCTATTCTTCCAACATACATTCTAAAGCAAATTTCTGCGCCGTGCATTCCAACAAACGGAATACTCATATTTCGTTGGATCATTTGGTTCGAAATTACGGCGAGTTGATTTTTTACGAAGCTTTTCGGCGTAAGTGGTTCCTCCGGTGGCCGAGATGTATTTCCGAAACTAGACACCAAATCACACTGCTGAGCCCTGAAGCCCAGTTTTTAGAAAAAGTGTTTTTGATAGACAATGGCAACATAAACATTAAAATCATTCGATAATCATGAGACCAAGAGTATTTTTGGGCGTTTGGAAGTGATTTTTACAGAATTATGGGTCGATTTAGAGTATTCCATGAAAAATTATTTATAGTTAGTAATTAATGGCGTGTAATATCAATCAAAAATATTGTTCATCATCGTGTCACTGATATATATACAATCAAAAATAAGTATTAAAAAGTGTATTAAATCTGCTGAATATTAGTTTAAAAAACAAGTAGCACATTTTTCATAGAAGATTGCGGGTATTTTTCATCAATTTTCATATTATACTTTTTAAAAATAACTTGGTTGAGATTAGAATGAGATAGAGAATATAAATACGGAAAGCTTTTTTGTTCTGTGACTTCCAGGGGTCAAGTAGACCGGAATTGTAAAACCACTCGGAAAGAAACTTCGTCGGAACTTGTGAGTCGAAGAGTAGCCATACAATTGGAAGCCAGTTGAAATTAATGAGAAGAATGAATCGAATTTTTGATATTTTCAATTTCTAAGGCGTCGGAAAAATTAGGTTCTCTAATGTTTTCTAGTAGGAAAGTTACTTCGAAAAACTTATCAAAAAATAGCAAAATTTCGAATTTTTTTTAAGTTTTTATTGTTATAATAAGTACATGCTTTACTTGGAGCGTATCACCTAGTCGATGGTGATGTTTATTTTGTACACCTCAAAGGGACTTGTAAAATAGCGACCGCTATCCTCGGTAAATAAAAAAATAACCTTGGAGGCTCGATTGAGCCGATAGTAATAAATTATCAAAATCTGTGGTTGTTGTGAAATTTAAACTTAATTTCTTTTTATTCGATAATTTGTGTTGAATGGCTTCGCATTTGAAAAGTTGGAATTTTGTTGGTGCAAGTTAAATATAAATAAATTATTGCGTCTATAAGTAGAAACTTTTCCAAATCCGGAAAGTCGGGACAATCCAAAAAACCAAGGGGGGGTTGGACATAACCTGATGCGGATCGGGATACGAGCTTGATCGGTAACGGAGGGTCATCGTAACAAAGGTGACAATTTTCAAACTTTTCACAAATCTATCTTCCTCCCAGACAGATATAATCAATTGAGCATCAAATTTTCACAGATCACGTAATAAAGGAGACGATATGAATTTTTCATACGGGATGAAGACTTTTTATTTAAGATCAGGGCAAACTGGAACACGTTCTAGACGCCAAAAATTAACGCGAACGATTATTTAACGCATATTCAGACTATCAAAATCCTATCTCCTCCAGGGAGGAATATTGGAACCAAAATAGGTCCGAAATTTTTATCAAGTATTGCTCAGAAATTTTAAAGAGATGATGGACAGCTTGTTATGGCAATTTCGAGCTTAGAGACTCGAAATAGATTTTTTATAGTCATTATTGCCGAAAAACTTCCGAAAAAAAACGTGCGCCTTGATATTTTCGAAAGGAGCTCAAAAGACAAGCCAGTAGAAACACTGCATGAGAGAAGTGGCTACGTCAAGGCGATATTTTGAAGTTTTAAGTGAGTCAGATTTGAGCAAACGTGAATTTTTTAACTTCATCTGTTTAAGAAAAATACTTAGAAAAATCGAAAAATGACGAAAATTCAGAAAAATTTTTTTATTTTTTTTGATTATGGGTTCTTAAAGGGTACACGGTTAATTGATTCACCCCGTAATCAATTTCCTGGAGACATTTTTAATGCCTCTAAAGGGGCTGCATCATTAATCAAGAACAGATATTCCCCCTTTAAATGATATTTCTCTGAAAGATATTGGACAAACATAAGTTAAAAGTCCTTTTATTATTCATTCTAGTCGTGAACAAAGAGTTTTTACGCGGATTCCGAGAAAATATTCTTCGGAGGTATTCGACGCGTTTTACTGATTTTTCAAACGTTGGTCCTGAGTTTAACATAAAATTGTCGTATCGCATTCAATTTTTGAGTTCGTAGTAGATATTTGTTATTGAGAACTTCCCCAAAAATGGATGGTTAAATGTGTTGATGATCGCTAAGTGTGGTAAACCAGATCCAAAAGGGGTCATGTTTAACCTCGTGGTAAGGTAACAGCTAGATCTAAGTCCTGTGAAGCATTAAAATTCATGATTATCACCTATAATTTTTGTTAAAGAATGAAAAGATGTAAGATATCCAGATAATTGCCTTATAAAAGAGCAGGTGGTGCGTCGCATAAATTTAAGTCAAAAAAAGGAGAGTTTTGCAATCAAGGCGCAAATGTGTCGCAAACAAGAAATACAAATCTAGTGGAACCAAAATAAATTACTTTCTTCTGGAATATATCAGTTGAACAAAAATGCTAGACAATCATCCATAACGAAAAAATCAAAAAGTGACGGATGCTCGTCCCGGTCCGAAGACATGCTCAAGAGAACTGCCGGCGTTATTTTTTCAAAAAAATGTATTCTCACTCCCTGGTTTTTGCAAGGGACACATTCGTGTGATTATTAATGAGAGTTCGAATGGAAGGAAACTAGTAATAGTTCAAGTGCGATCAGGTAACACGAGGAGGGTTGGGGTCCCGAATTTTCGTTCGAAGTTTGGACCCATGTAAGGATCACCAAAAGGATAACCAACGACAATAAGTGAATTATTGACGCCTATTTTAGGCGTGGGCTCGAATCAAATGTATTCCTCCGCTGGATTTAGTTTGTAACACATTCGAAAGACAATGATATATGAATGTGCAGACTGAAGGAGTTCGTTTGCAGGATCAGCCCCTCCCAAGTTTTGTACAAAACTAATTTCTTCAGTTTCTCGTAATAATCGTGTTTTGTTTTCAAAAATCAAAGAAATTCTCACTTATTTTTATTCACGGAATATTCTAACCTGATTCAAAAGCTGCTTTCTAGCTATGTATCGAAAAATAGAAAAGTACAAATGACTTGTGATTTTCGCGATAAATTTCATAAAAAGCAGTAAAATATGAAATTGGGAATTTAGTTTCAAGAGCCTATCATGGAAGAAGCTATAATCCATTAAGTGAAAAAGTTTTTGCATCAAATGGAGCCGCATATCGGTAAAGTCTTGTCAAATTGCCAACAGAGGCCAACTTAACCCTTGGATCACAAGAGCCAGATAGTATCGGCTCAAGGCCTACCTAAACCTTCTATAAATGGGCCGGAAATAAGATGTCATATAAGAATATATTGTTGCCAGAATGAGTTATAAAGAATTTTGGGTGAGTATACCGAAAGAAAAATACTCAGATGTGTTTTTGGAATAATATTGGGTGGTCGCATATTACAGAAGGGAGCTTGATGTATTGAGATTATATCGCCCGAAAGTTTATACAGTCCGGCAAAAATATATTTCGAATCTTAGACAGCCAAATACAAATGTGAGATGAGCCAGTTTTTAGGAAAGTAGTATTTGTGGCATGCAAACACATAACATTAAGAGAATATCATTTCGTTATCTTGAGAAAGGGTATTTTTTCTGAAGTTGATTTTACAGAATTTATCGATTTAAAGTATTACAAGGATGAAAAAATTATTTGATATAGGAAATTAATGCTAATACAAGTCAAAATATTTCACCGTCATTGGAGCTATATCAACTCAAAAAAGGAATAATATATAAAAAAGGGATAAATATATCTGCTTTGTGATGTAAAGAAAAAGATAGCCATTTTTCAGTAGGAATTCAAGGGGAGGTAGTGTTTTCATCATGTTTATTTACTTTTAGAAATACTAATGTTGATGTGAGAGTATAGAGATATAATACGGAACTTATTTTTTCTGTGGATGTCCGGGTTAAGTAAACCGGAATTTGAACAACTCGGAAAAAGTAAAATTCGTCGGCATTGAGTCGGGAAGTTACATAACAATGAAGCCAGGTGATTATAAGAAGAAAATGAGTGTTGAGTTTCAAATTTTCGTGGTCCGAAAATTAGGTGGTTTAATGTCTTTCCTGAGAGAAAGTCTTGAAAAAGAGTTATCAAAAATAAAATTTCGGAATTTTTTTAAGTTTGATTTTTAAATAAGTAAGATGCGTTTGCTGAGCGTCCCTAGGCAATGTGATGTTATTTTTACACCTAAATAGTACCTTAAAAAACGACCCGCTACTCCCTTCAAATAACAATACCGTGAGCTCGGTGTGACACCGAATATAAATATTTGCAAATCTGTTTTTTTTAAATTTAAAACTTAATCAAATTTTTTTTTGTTCGATAATTTATTTTGGCTGTCGAATGTTGAAATTGGAATATTTGGTTGTGCAGTTACATTTATTCGTTTTAAAGTGAAACTTTTTCAAATCCGGAGTTCGGAACTCCAAACCAAGGGGTTGGGCGATACCTGTCGGAGTCGGATTCGACATTGATCGTAGACAGGGTATGCGATAACAAGGGACAATATTTCAAAACATTACAAAATCTATCTAGCTCCCAGACTTGGGTATAGCTCCAACTTGAGCTCATTATTTCACAGATCACGGGAAAGGTAGTATATGAGATTTTTTCATCGCAGAGCTGTTTTATTGATCCGGGCAAACTGACCACTCTAGAGCGCCAAAAAGAAGGACGATTTATTTAAACAATTTCAGGGAGCGTTCAAAAATCTACTGCTTCAACTACCGAGAGGATATTTAATTGCAAAAAGCTCAGAATTGTTATCAGGTGATTCTCTCAGAAAATTTTCAAAGAGATGATCGGAAGCGTTTATTCTGACAAGTTTCGAGCCGCTAGAACTCGAAATATGCCTTTTTTGGTCATTTTCCGAAAAATTTCCCTGAGAAAAAAGGTTGCTATGATATTTATCGAAAGTAGGCCAAAAGAAAGCCGAGTGAAACACTGATGAGGAACAGTTGCTGTACGGTCACGGCGGAGGTATTTTGAGAGTCTTTAGTAGAAAGTCGGCGATGTGAGAAACGTTATTTTTTACTCCTCCCTTTAATAATAGAGAACTACTTAGAAAAAAACTAAAAAATTGCAAAGAAGAATTTGCGAAAATTTTCTTCTTGTTTGATTTAATGGTGAAGGTTTCGTCGTACACTGTAAGGTATCACGCGCGCGGTATGCAAGGTTGTGCGGGGCATTTTTATGCCTGCTAAGGCCTTCATGCTTAATTCGACAGGATTATACCCCACTATTAAATGGTTTTCTTTGAACAGTGGAGAAATAAGGGTTAGAGTGATAAGAAGTCTTTTTATTTTCATTTGTCGTGAACAAAGTATTTTTATCGCGATTCGAGAAAATATTTCTCTCGGGGTATTCGACGCGTTTTACTGATTTTCAAACGTTGGCCCTGAGTTAACTAAAATTCGTATCGAGTTCCAATTTTTGATTCTAGTAGATATTTGTTTGAAATTCCCCAAAAATGGTGTTAAAATTTTTTTATGATCGTACAGGTTGGTAAACCAGTCCAAAAGGTCATTTTAACCATAATTTGGTACAACTAGATCTAGCTCCTGTGAAAGCATTAAAATCTGTAATCAATATAATTTTTTGTTAAAAATGAAATTAAATATCCGATGATTGCCTTTAAGGGGGTGGTCGTCGCATTTTAAGTCAAAAAAAG
>SCLH01000977.1:97449-112286 GCA_004367855.1 Oikopleura vanhoeffeni | reverse complement strand
AAATCATTTGAAGTTGCTATGCAGTAATTTACAATATTAATAAACCTTTTAACTCCTATTATTATTACACTTTTGTGTGTCACTAGAGGTCATTTTCACAAATTTTTTCTTCTCATTCCCATTAAATGCCTTATTATTCACCGAAAAATGAGGATTTTAATTGTATAGCAAATTGGCTGAATTTCAGTTCAACGAAAATCAGCGTTTAATGAACAAAAAAGTACAAAAAATGCATTTTTTGTCGTATTTTATTTCAAACATAATAAAGATTTGGTCATGACGTCTTCTCTGTTATCTATTTCAACACAAGTTGTCATCAAAAATTGTCTAGTACGTCTAAGTTTATCTTCTTGAATTTGACAAGCAAATCTCCCCATCATCTGATTGGAGTAGTAATCATATCTTGTGTGTGAAGGCGAAAGTGTAATAGCTTGCAATTATGCTCTAAAAATTGGTGAGTCATCACTAATCTGCCACATTTGTATGCACTCAAAAATTGTGTTTAGCATACAAATGAACTGAAATTAAGATATTAGGAATCACTGTGCAACATTCAGTATGAATATAATGTATGAATAAAATTCAAATTATTTATTTTGATGAATTAAAATTTAGATCAATACAAATTAAGCTTAATCAGTACGTTTTCAGAAGAACTGACAAAGTTTTTGTTATCATGAGGCAATTTTAAATACTAAGATTGTCTAAATAAGTTCCATCTTTATATTTTCACGAGTTTTGAAGCAAATCATAATTCTCATTTATACAGTCCCGTGATCGTTTTTCGAATATACCGTAATGGAAGAAAAGTCTTATAGTTTTCTGAAGAGCAGCCTTACATATGTTTTAGACTGATTTGAGATTTTTTTGCAAAAATAGATACTGTAATTAAGTACTGTAATTCCAAAAAAAATGCACAAAAAATTTTTGGCAAAAAATTTCAGTGTTTACTGGGGTCGACGATGATCTCATTATGTATAAGAGTCGAAAAAATCGTTTAAAGTCGATCAGCCAGTGCAGTGGCTGACGGGCGGCTGAAAGTTAAAACTCGCAAGTTATAGCGACACTCATTCAATAATTTAATTTCTTTTACGGCACCGGGGATCGGCATGAGGAAAAAATCGTATCGGATTGAGAAGGGAAGAAATTTAAACTATATTGGATCGGATTTCAAGGTTGTACAATTTTAACTGGATTGGCTCGAAGCGACCGGTAAATATTTGTCAACCACATCGGATCGAATCGGAGGAGGGTTAAATTTTCACTGTTTCGAATCGTATCGGTATCGATCCAGTTTAAAATTCGAATCTAGATTTTGGTGTAAAATTAAGGACTTATTTTTTTAATTTAAAGAAATTCTTGAAATCTTTGTTATATTTTCGTTGTTCATTTGATTTTGACAACTGGTAGTGCCAACGTGTAACATCTTAAGAATAACCGATAAGGATAATTTATGCCAACACGATTGATAAGTTTTCGAAACAAAGTTTAAAATTCTTGAACTCTGATCAGATCAGCCGAAGTTTTCACTAACCACAATTATCCTGTTTGTAAAATTTTGCGTTATCAGAATATTTAATTCAGAATCGTCAGACAGTCTACGTATCAATATAAAATATAGTTCTCACTAACTAATTGGTCTAAATACCGATACCTTAAATTTGTACCAGTCAAGCCCTGACTGTCAGGGAACGTGACGTTCAAAACGTATCTTAACTTTTGCTAAGAAAGCTATGTTGTCGACTTAACTCGGGTAGGACCGCAGTTAAATATGGCCCAGCCGCCCGTTTGGCTTTGTGAAGCCAAATTATTAAATGCCAATTATCTATAGTTTTTCGATAAGAAACCTACCCAATTGAGTATTCGGTGTGAAAATTCAGTAAGTCATCTTGCTAGTTATAAAAAAGATTCAAAAGTTAAAAAAAATTATAATATTTGAACGATGAAAACATGAGGTTTGAAGCCTAAAATGAAGTGTGATTCGTTGGTCAATCAGCGCAAAGACACTCAAGAGAAGTGAAGACTCAACAACATTAATTTTGTAAAGACCCATATTCGATATAATATTCCTGGAGCAGATTCTAATTTACCGTAATGGGATAAAAGTCTTATTTTGTTTCTGGAAGATAAGCTTCACATATGTTTTAGAGAGATTGGAGATTTTTTTCAATTAAATAAGAACTGTAATTTTCCGAAAAAATCACAGAAAATATTGAAAAAATTGGTCGTTCACTTGGTCGAGGATGATCTCATTATGTATAAGGGTCGAAAGAACCGTTGAAGGTCGATCTGGCGCTGCACTGCCGAACGGGTGGCTGAGAGTTAAAATGTGAGGTGAGCTTGAACCTTGAATTAATCTAAAGTGACTCTATTTTTGTCTTATGCAACTATTCTTTCGTTTTTTGCACCCATAATCAGGATTTGTGCCGAAAATGCCGTTTTTCAATTTTTTGATATAAGGTTTTTACATGAAAAGGGTATTAATGTATTTTTTTTAACTCATGCACAAAAAAAGGCGCACATTTTGACGTAAAAAATGAAGACTGTTTATTCAGTCGAATTACTTCGAAAACGTTATGAATCATAACTTATGATGTTAAAACGGTTGATATAAACGATAAAAAAGACGAAGATTTTCAATCAAGGTGCCAAACACGTTTTTAGTCTCAAGACTGAATCTCCACCGACAAAAATTAAAAAAGCCGAACAAAATTAGCGGATATCTCGATTTTTAAACCAAAAGTGTTTTGAGATAAAAAATGATTGGAAAGTAGAAAACTGTCGATATTAGCCATGACATAGACGGGGCTTCGGAATCAAGGTGCTTACCATCTTTTTCTTATTTCGTTTTATTTGTTTCGTTCAAATTCCCTCAAAAAGATTATAATTTTTCAGCGATAGCCACTAGGCTCAGTCTGAGTTAAAAAAATTTACGAAGCAAGAAAATGTGAGATAATAATTTTACGGGATTCTATAATTTGTTACACCAGGGGTATTTTAAGATTAGAATTACCACGAATAAATTTTCGTTCACTTTGAATCTGTCGAAATTTGTTTTGCATTTCAAAATAAAACGGAAAAAATATGTCCCAAATCTAAAGGTTTGCCTAATGCATTATTTTCGTCAATTTCAGCAATATTTGAATTTAGGTTCCCGACCGCATTCGGTTGGAGATTCATATCCTTTTCCCAACCGAAGTGCATCTTAAAAAGTAGACTTATCCTATAGCGCGTGTTCAAATCCGGCTAATGTTGTCTTAATGATTATCTTAGTGATTGCCTAAGTGATTACGCACCGATCAACTTAAGCGGTCCCAATATCAAGCACTATAACCTATTGTCATACCCAAAACAATCACTTGGACAACATTAGTGAGATTCGAACACGCGCTATAGGGTTAGTCTCATATTTAAGATGCACTCCGTTTGGAAAAAGAATAAACGTAAGTTAAGGTTTTACTGTCGACTACCAGCTTTATGATTAGGGAGCGCACCAGGCCAATTTCTAAGTTTTGAATAGTTGTTCTTGAAGCTTAACGAGAAAAAACATCTTGAGCAGAATTCAAAATGGAAAAATTTTTTTTTTCAAAAATCCGATTTTTTACCGGTTAAAATACCGGTTCTTTGTTTAAATTTGGGCTGGTGACGTGGGGATGGTCGGGGATGATTAAATTTCGCTTTTTTCCTGTTCTTCAGAAAATTTGACGTATGTGCTCAAAAAATGGACCTGGAGAGAGCTGGGAAAAATTTTAGAAAAAAATTAGAGTCCGAAATTCCTACGAAATGACCAAAAATTTTTTCACAAATTTCCCAAAATTTTTTTCAAAAATTTTTAATTTCAAAAAGTAGCAAATTTTATTTTGGCAACGGCCCTCGTTCTGAAAAATTAAGTAAATGGAGTTTTTTATGCTCAAATTCGAAGTCAGTGCTCTAAATGGAGTTTTAAAAAGTCAGTTTCTGACCACTAGATGGCCAAAAACTT
Organism: Oikopleura vanhoeffeni; assembly: GCA_004367855.1. Taxonomy (NCBI): domain Eukaryota; kingdom Metazoa; phylum Chordata; class Appendicularia; order Copelata; family Oikopleuridae; genus Oikopleura; species Oikopleura vanhoeffeni. The sequence goes on along the minus strand of SCLH01000977.1, from coordinate 108,304 downwards.
TTTTTCTCTGCCCGGAATCGTTTTTTTTCTGGGTCAACAACCCCCATGAGGTCAAAGAATTTGTATCAACTACTGTAGTTCCCTCATTAGTTTTACTGGTGCGCTCCCTATTTATGATGTATTGTTTTCGAAGTGGTCAGCAAGTATCTTTCTTTAAACTAAATGCATAATTCCGCCTCTAAATACAAACTTTAATCCGTTTCTTCGGTTCGATTATTCAAAAATATGAAAATTAATCAAACTACAAGTTAATTAGAAGTCGAAAAAACGTTTGAATCTTAATTTAATCCCCTTTAGATCCAACCCTCAAAATGTCGCAGAATTTCTGTATCCCTTACGGCTTAATTCGAAATTAAAGCGAACGATCCAACCTCTAAGCTCTTTTGTATTTCCTTTTTAGGTAGAGGTGGAGATGGCGTTAAAAGTTTGAGTTTGATCTTTATGGCTAAAATATACGTAGCTTACGGAAATTTCGAAAAAAAAATGATTTTCCGGAAAAATAAATTCATGACCTTACGAATCTCTGAGTCAGAGACTTTGTCTCATAATTATGAACACTGTCTTGAGGATTTTGAATATTATTAAAAGATCTTCCCTTTTGCTCTCCGCCGTATTTTTATCGAGCACAACACCAGATGAAAAAATATTTCTAGAACACTTATTTTATCTTCAGTGTCTTTATATTCTAAACCGTTTTATGTAATTCAATAAACTTTTCTTTTTTGACCTGTTCTCAAATAAATAAAACCCGTCATTTTCTGAGAAGTTCAAATGTTGATAGTTGCAAACTTTCTAGAAACCGATTAAATTTAACACTAGACTTACACTAGATTTACACACTAGACTGTGGGAGTTCAAATATATTTATTCGTTTCAACGTTTTTACGTTTCACAATTCGCTTGCATTTTCCAAGCTAGTTTGGTGAAAAAGTCTCAAATAACACAAAGGATACATATCTGGAATATTTAAAATATTCGAAAAATTTTGATATTTTTTCAATTTACTCAAAGTTTAAGTCTTTAAAAATTGTGTGCAGATTTTGAAGACAAATCAACTATTTTTTGCAAAGAAAAGTTTGAAAAAACGCCTATCTTTTGCTTTCACCTATACGCCCGACGTCTGGAAAGAATTATTTTTATTTTCAGATGCGTTGGTTTTTGCGGGAGCTTACGTAGGTTTTTGCGTGGGTTTCACCTATACATCTCAGCTATACACCCGACGCTGCAGCGCGCTGCTGTACCATGAATTTGAGAAATTTATCTGCTTAGTTTTTTCAACTTTATAATCCGAGACAATTTTTCGAAAATTTAGTACAGTGTATTCTGTGCTTTATTTGAAAAAAATTATAAAATTATTCTATGCAAAGTTGAGCTACTCGATTATAATTTTTTTTCATCATTTTCTTGCTGTAAATTCAAATTTGAAGGGAATAATCGTTTAGAGAGACTTATCTAGAAAACAATATATACAATTATACTTACCCTGAGATATTTGTCAGACAAGTTTCAATGAACTCGATGTGACTTGTCTCAATACTGAATTTAATCTGATTTATTTTTGAGGATTGAATCAGTTTTTAATAAAATCTGAACTAAATAAACTCGTTTCTGTCAGGATTTTGACCCGTTGTGAGGCAAAATCTCCTTATGCAGTTGCTTGTTCATTTCACCGTCACGAATGTCGAATTTATTGCTCAAGGTGACATTCAACGACGATTATCATTGAAATAAGTTCAAGTTGATGAGATTATTGAGAGACTTTCAGAAATTTCGATGACGTAAAACGGAACGAGCTCAATTTAAAAATGATGAGATAAGCATTAAACCTAAGTAATTTATGAGTATAACTTTGAAAATGAATTTTAACAGTTAATAACTCCACGATCTTATATAAATTATATAATCTCATATAGCCAAGAGACATGGCCAATAAAAAGCTTCTGGAACATTAATGGTATTTCGTAGGTTTTAATGTTATGTTATTTTTATTTTCGTTATACATTTAGGGGACTGTAATATAAGTTTTATTACAGTCATACACCTCTAACTGGAACACTTACCGACCTAAAAAAAGCGTTCCAGTTAGAGGAAGTGTTCCAGTTAGAGCTAACCCCTATAATTTTGGTTAGAAAGCTACATTGCATATTAAAATTGCTTTATTTTGTGGTCAAATTCGTTGATAAATGAAGAAAGTTTTGAGTATAACATAATTTATATTACACAAGTCAAATACAGCAGCCAGTTTTGTCTTATTTTTTTGAAAAAAATTTTAATAGAAGTTTGCTTTGTTTTTTTCTTGTTACGAATTTTTAAACCGCTGTTTATTGCGTCAAAATTTTGAATTTCTTCTAACACAAACATTTCCTCGGAATTTGTTATTTCTTCCTCGACATCATGGGCTGAGTTGAGTCGATCGCTTTCTTTCGAGTCCCAGTATTCAAATGTATTCCAACTTTTTCATTTTTGATCACTCGGTGAATCGAACCCAGGCCAATTTTTCTCTGAAATTTTTCTTCAAACACTTTCTGGAAAATTCGGAAGGATGTTTTTGGATTTTCTCTCATGAACTGTTTTATTTGCTGTTTTTCTCTAAAATGTAGCCAATATATTTTGGTATTTTTTATCACTCATTTTATATTATTCTATGAGTTATCAATGATATTTTTATAATGTTTGGCTTTTTGAAATATAAATTATAATATATCCATGACCAAAATGCCAAAAAAATAAAATATTTCATTTATTTCTTTTTAGTTTTTTGTCCAGATATTTTTTTCCGTTTTGGTCTCATCATTTTAATTTAAAACTTAGAATTTTGACCGCTGCGCAACCTAAATATTATTTAGTGCCATATTTCTGTGTTGTTTCTGATCAAATTTTTTGGAAAATTTTTTCAAAAACGCTTCACGTTTTTAAATAAAAGTGAAGCAGTGCACTCTCTTTTGATTTAGCGTACTCAAAATCNAAAGAGACCTCAAAAGAATCGGAAAGGTTGACTTTCTCATGAAAATATTGTGCAACGATGCTCATTTAGTATCAGAACGGGTCACTAACTGAGCAACAATGAATGGTCAAATTGTGAGATTCACAGGGAATTGTGGCTGCGCTCCTCGTGGCACCCCATTTCTAGTACACAATTAGCCAATAGTTGCAACCTTCCAATCAAAGTCGACCCTTCCGATTATGGGGTGACTACAGTCTCTAAGATAACTGAAATTGACGGAATTCATATACGGTACACAATATACTTTTTTTGAAAAGTGCCAAATGCACTTAAACTTTTGGTTGCACTTCAACGTTTTTAAGACTCTTTTTCTTATTACACCAAATCCGAATAAAGTCACGGTGACAAATAATTTAAAAAAAGGTGAAATTGTCAAAATTAATCTTTATTTCTTGAAACTAAATAAGATCCACATGACATTATTGGGGAAAATAGCATTATGTCCAAAACTCTAAATAAGTGTGTAACTTGCGCCAAAAATTTCGGCGTAATTGATCCCTATTTGGGTACTTTAAGATCCAAAACATCATTTCCTAAATTTGAAGTCACTGATCGGTTTGAACTTTGATGTATATGGAAAAGAAACCCTTAAAAACTTCTAAAGAACGCCGCTGTTCAACTTTTTCATAAAATTGAATTTAAGTAATTTGAAAAAAAACAGTATACTTTACCAACCTTATTTTTGAATATACGGTAACGTGTCATTTTGGTGCTCAGGCAGGGCTTTTTTGTGAATGAACATATAAAAAAAAGAAAAATACGAAACGCACTGACGCAAGAAATTATAATTGGATTGCACAATCAATCGATACAAACAATTGATCCGCTCGTTAGGCCGTTCCTCAATACTTACATCGTCAAATAAATGCCCTTTAGCGCCCTTTCTTGCTCAGCCGCACTGATCTTGAAAACTGAAAGGGCTATACAATACACGGGTCGCCCATATCATTCCGAGTCGACCTCGACGCAGAACAAAACTAACCTGCAACAATCCGATAACTGTACCTACAAACCCGGAAAAACTTGATTGGTGCACTAGTCGCGCGCTTCAATGCATCGGTCTCTCGGTCACCACCGGACGGGCCGCCGGCACAGCTGAAACGGAGGTACTATTTTCTCCTTAATCAGATATCCCAATCAATTGATTTGTGTGTCATAATTAAGGCGTCCTTCTATAGGCAAAAAAAATCTCTTGGAGTTGTCTGACATATGGAAAAAACAGTAGATACACCCCTTAAAGGTGCATTTTGGCTGTTCGTTGCCATTTGTTGTGAAAACCGGGGGGCTGGAACAAAATTTGGTTTTACAATCGCTTCATGAGATCTTTATAGCAATTGTGAAGATACATACCATTCTAACATTTTCACTTATCATCAGAAAACATTTTTGCAGACATTACCTTCCAAATTTTTGAAAATCTGATTTTTAGCTATTTCATCCATGTAATTAATTTTGCTGATGATGAGATGAAAAATGCAGGGACTGTACTATTTGTTACAACTGTATAAGAATCTAATAAGCATAGTTCGAACAAATTCTGAATGGCGTGTCGAATACATGGTACAAACCGGGTCAAAACTATGCTACGTTTTGAAGGTTATTCTTACTGACTGTTGGAAGTCAAGACGAAAACCAACGAAGTGTTGTTTGCTTATTGAGGACGGCCGGCTTAATTACCACACAAATGAGTAGTTGATCCGGATAGTTCTAATTATAGTAGAAAATGGTACCTGTCGCATTTTCAACGTTGGCCGCCCTCGTGGGATCAGCCAATGATAGCAAAGCGACGAGACTTCATTATAGTGTTTGCAGGGTGGTTAGTACTATAGCAGATTTTGAGAGCCGAATTTTTTGCGAAACTACCTCATTAACTCTTTGAGCTCCAAATTCGTGTACTAAATCGTGGAGCTCCAAGCCGATTTTCGGTCCGCTTTGAGCGCGTTATATGGTATACTAACATCCAAATAACTCTTATTAAACGCAAGTTAAAAGCCGAAAGTCCCAAAATGAGTAATAATCTGATAGATTCTGAAAAATATTATTCTAATAAGGGAAAAAAAGCGCCAAAAAGACATTTTTTAGTTATGTAAGCACGAAAAATCTGAAAATTTTCGAAAAATTTTAAACGTGCTGAACTTAATCTAAGTCATGAACCTTGGGCTTTCTAGTCCGGCTTTCCAATTTCAAGATACTCTCTCTTTCCGCTTTGTTAGCTCAACTTTCACAACTTAACTCGCTGAAAATGTTTGAAACAAATAATGTATTCTTTGAGTAGGAGATTTTGTTTCGACAGATTTTTTATTAAAGCTTCGGAAATCGCATCAAAAACTAGGTAAACAGAAAAGAAGAGCGGCGTGCGGTTGATACGTCAGTCAGGAATGCTAGAATAATTCAACCGTCGGTCATAGCCTCAGCTGATCATGTGTTATGATGAAAACAATAGGTGGCGTTGCAATTGCAAATGTATTAGAATTGATTTTACCTATAAAACCCAATTAGAAAACATTAAAAGTAAATATTATGAAAAATGGCTTATTTACAGAACTGGATCTTGACATTTGCTTTATCAAGATAATGAAAACCAGAGAGGCTTAAATTCCTGACTCGACCGATTAGCTGCTGGAAGATGTTGAATTTCAAATTAGGAAGAACAAGATAGAATCCCCGTAAAACATTTAACAATGTTTCAAGGAAACTAAATTATAGCTATTATACTATTTGATAGATCAATGCGGTAGGTTTGGACATTTTGTTCCATTTAGACTCCATGGAGTAAAACCTTTTCAAACGGCACATAGCCAATTTTTCTGCCTAAATTATTTTAAGGAACACGATACTGGTACTGAAGAAATTCCTTATTTTTAACTTTGTTTCGCATAAATCTGTAACATTTGACAGCCTAGTTGGCACTACAGCTGTATATTTCGTTGTCATAACCCTACGTAAATTATTCTGATATTATAACAACTCTAAATAGTTTTTGTTAGAATAAATGAGAAGTAATTTTTGTTTTAAAAAAGTCTTTTTGTAAAGTCGAGAATTTTGCTATGTATTTTCAGTTTTTCGAGATATCACTACAAAAAAATAACGATGAGCATTCAAAATAACAGTCAAAATGATAGTGTTCGAGTAGAAAGATTCTAAGAACCACTTCCTAAAAACTGATATCCCAGAAAATCTTCGAAAGTCTCAACCAGGATTTAACGGATCAGCGGAGTGTAACTTTTCGTTCGAATATGAGAAAAAAGTAAGTTAAAAAAGATTTTGAACCAATCATCGAAAAAATTTTAAGTTCATTTTTGATTCCGGCAGAAAACTCTATGTTGGGTTTGGCGCATTATTTGTTTACAGCTTTTTCTCTTATATTGAGAGAGTTTAAAATTTTCAAAGCCGATTAATCGGTCGGAGCTCCAAACAGGGTTAAGTCTAATTTGTCTGTATCTCATATTCGAATTTGATAACCCAATTTAAAATACTCAACCCTGAAGAGTTGCTTTTGAGGAAGTTGTCTCCGCAGAATTTTATCAAAAAACCTTTCATTTGCGGGAAAAGGTGTACAAAAGATCTTAGTAACACTTTACAGCGTTTAATCATTATGAGCCAGCAATTGAATATTGCTAGAAAATTCAATATTGAAGGAAAGCTGAAAATCAAAAATAGGTTACAAATCTTATAAATCCGGCCACACCGAAAAACATTGAAAAGCGAAGGAAAAAAAAAGTTATTTCAATTTTTAAAGAAAATAATCTGAATTTTTATTGTTTATAACTTCGTAAGTTAATAATACAGCAAAAATTCCTAGAGACTAACCAAGTAAAACCTATAGTTTTGACTATTTTATATACAAATTTGTCACAGAAATCGATTAGCCGAACATAATTTTACGAACAACAAATTCGTTGATAAAACGGAAATTTGAATTTTTCGAGCGAATTACTTTTCCCAAAACAATATAGGGCGTTCAATAGTGTTTATTAGGTAACTAGTGCACTGACAAATCCGAGGAGTGATCTGTTGATATCGGGCGTTAATTTGGAAAAAAATTAATTTTAAAATTTCAATTTTTATTGTGTTTGTCACTGATAAACGAATGCTGTACTTGCCCAAGCTGAATTTCGACTCAGTTTGACAACAACCAATTTCAAATTAATAAATTTTGTTTCCGAAGTTGTATTGCCCCCCGACCCAAGTCAGTAAAGCCGGATTTTAAAAAAATCTTAAACTTATCGCAAATACTTATTGATTAAAGAAGGCGCGGATGAGAATTTATTACAACCAATCACCAAAAGAAGAAATTTGTCCAATTCTTCATTATTCGAAGCTGGCGACTAGAAATTTAAATTCAAGTTGTTCAATCAATTAATCAACTCCAAGTTTGTTTGCAATGGTTCGAATTGGTTGAGCAATGCAACATGAATTTCAGCATTTGAAGTTTGAAAATCGACATTTTTTGGTTCGTTTGTTTAGGAGCAATGATAAAAAAGCACTGATGAACACGCGATTATGGATTGGTCAAAATTCTTGAACCAATCGCAAATCCGATTATTTAAGCTGATTTGTTTCTCATGGAAATTTAAGAGACACAATCAGGGTGAAAGTTTATGCGTCCGTTCGAATTTCGGTAATAATATATTATCCTTAAAATAACAAAGCGATTTCTGGTAGGTAAGAAAACTGAATAACTGTAATTTTCTTTTGAATAGTTTCGACATAATGAGACCTTATTTCTGGATAATTTTGTAGAGCTCAAGGCCGCGCCTAGCCGAAACTAAAACGTCTAAATCACGAGGACAGGGACCCCCAAACTGAAAATACGTTAATCACGACATTGGATGCCCCGAAACGCGTAAAAAACGTCTGAATCACGACCAGTGGAGACCCCCAACTGAAAAACGTCTAATCACGACCAGATTTGACCCCCTAAACTGAAAAAACGTCTAATCATGACCAGGTGGAGCCCCAGATCTAAAAACGACTCTTCCGTGGACCTGAAACAAACGTGGGTGGAAAAAAAGTGGCTAAATCCACGACCTAGAGACCCGTCATCGATATTTAATCATTTTAATAGGTTTTTAACTAACATTTTTTCTAAAAAAGCTTTCGATTTTATCAAAAGCTTCAGTTTTTGTTGTGAGGGAATGAATACAGAGTTTTTTTGTGATAAAATTTTTGTTCCTACAAAAAACTCGTTTCATGCCCTCACAACAAACGAAGATGAATTTGATAAAAATCGAAAGCTTTTTTTGAAAATAAAATTAGTAAAACCATAAAATAAATAAATTTAGAGGTTGGCGCAGGGCGGTGCAAAAGTCTAAGTTGTTTAAATTAAAAGATGAGACCAAATACGGAAAAAAAAATTGGAACAAAAAACTAAAAAGAAATAAAATGAAATATTATTTTTTGGCATTTGGTTCAGGATGTATTATAATTTATATCTCAAAAAGCCAACAGTAATAAAAATATCATTGAAACTCATAGAATCATTATAAGATCGAGGATAAAAAATACCAAATATATTGGCTACATTTTAGGAGGAAAAACAGCAAAATAAAACAAGTTCAGAGAAAAATCAAAAACACCTTCGAATTTGCCAGAAGTGTTTGAAGAAAATTCAGAGAAAAAATGGCCTGGTTCGATTCAACCGAGTGATAAAAATGAAAAAGTGGAATACATTTGAAATACGGGACTCGAAAGAAAGATGCGGACTCGAATAAATGTTGTATAAATTTGCTGTTAACATCAATTATTAAAATAGTACTGGTCGCAATACACCGGGCATTTGATTTTTTAGTCGACAAGCTCATCTACTGGTGAGTTTAGAACCCAGGCTTTCAAAGGGAAAAGGTTTCACGTGGGTTTTTTTATGATTTTTCGCACAGGTTAAATCAAAAGATAAGAAAAATGTAGATGGAGAAAAAAAAGCTGGTAGGGGATGCTTTACAAGCGTGATAGTCCCTAAAGTAATTTGTTTAGGGGCCACCCCGAAAATTGATAAAGAGCTCATTTTTCAATTTTTGATCTCAAACGGGCTTGTTTAGTTACATCAGATAAAAAATTTGAATAAAATTCCAACAAGTTTTGCCTGTCGATAAAAAGTGGATTTTGCCATTACTTTTAGAAACCTGGTTAATAGTGTTTAATGATCCAGTGATGAGAAAACAAGATGATAAATTCGAATTTATGCAAACGTTTAATTTCAGTTAATTTTAAATTTGCTTATCAATCAAACAACTCAAGTGAGAAATTTGAATTTTCTAGCAATTTGAGCATCACTTGGATTGGTCTTTATTACAAATAAGTGCATCGAAACGGAAAATAAAACATTAATTTTCGATTTTCGGTTCTGATCACGGTATAACATTGCGAAAACCGTAAAATCTCCCGTTTGCGTTTGCCTGGCCGGTAATAATAAGGTGACCTTGAAAAATCCGATCTTTTACTCTGAGAAAACCAAGTGAACATCTATTCAGTTTTAGAAATGATCGATTTCACACTTTATTTTCGATAAAATTAATGTCGGATGTTAAATGTTGATCATACTTGATAAGGTCTTTATCCGGTCCGAGAAGAAAAAAAAACAAAATGAGGTCCCGCGAATCATATAATTTCCATCGTGGACCACAATTGAAAAAAAATAAGCCTCTTTATTTTTGGACCGGATAAATACCCTATCGTCGATACGGTATTTATCCGGTCCAAAAAAAANAAAAAAAAGAGGCTTATTTTTCTTTCAATTGTGGTCCACGATGAAAATTATCTGATTCAGGGCTTCTCATTTCGTTTTTTAGGCTATCGAGTATGATCAAAATTCTACATCCGGCATTAATTTTTACATAAAATAACGTGTGAAATCGATCTTTACTGAAACTTAATGGATGCTTACTCGTATTCTCACAGTGAAAAATCCGATTTCTCGAAGTCAACTTATTATTACCAGCTAGGCAAACAGGAAATGTCACGCTTTTTAACCGTAACAACTAAAATGTGTGCTCTATCTTTTTTAAATCAATGCCCTGATACAGGAGTAGGCCAAATATGGACCGGCCTCATATCCCAAGTTTGCCAATATCGACATAAAACCTAAGCAATTTCACGATTTATTGATAAATTTTTGCCAGTGCCAATATCGCTGAAATTACGTGGGCGGTTGAGGTTATCGTTNCTCTCACTTTCGTGTTCGTCAAAGAGAGAGACGGTAAAATATTAAAAATTAATAAAATAAATAATTAACGGTAAATTAAATATAAAGAGATATAATTAACGGTGATATTTAGTTTACGGGCTTTTAGTGTGGAACTCCAGCAGACTCAAGTCAAACCACAATTTGGATTGGGAAGTCTACCGGCGGCCCCTGACCTACCTTTTATTCTGTAACACCCCCACCCAACTGCTTGGGGGACTGTACTAGAATAAATAACCAGAGGTCATAAAAGCTGTCGCATTTTAGTTAACATTGCAGGGTAGTGCATTTTTATTAACGGTAATCTCGCAAAATAGCGGAAAATACCCACCTAGTTGAACGTGGTGTCGTGAATTGGTCTTACGACCTGACGTCTCGCGGATAATCCGCTCGGTTATAAATTTTTTATTCAACTATCGGTAATAAGCTAACAGAGATATCAGCAAGGAAGTCCGTAACGGATATAATTATTGGCGATCGTATAAAGGGTTTTAATAAACCCTTTCATAAACAAAAAAAGAAGTAGAAGTGTTAAGGAAGAAGTGTTATTTCTAGTCTGGTCTAGAAATTTTTTGGGTTCGAGCGTATCACATGAAGCCTCTAATATTTCGAAGTCATAGATCGAATCTGAACTAGCGGGTTCAGTACGTGGGATATTCATTGTTAAATTC
>SCLH01000977.1:76288-97047 GCA_004367855.1 Oikopleura vanhoeffeni | reverse complement strand
AAATCTTTGTAAAGAAAAACGTTTATTATCTAAAACGTCTTCCTAAGAGGACTTAAAGCATAAACAAGCCGTCACTGGCCTTATGTAATATTGCTAATTCGTTTTAAAACTTCGCAAAATTCCGTGCAGGTATGTCTTGAACCACTATCACATATATTAAAAATTATGATGGATATATGTCGCTCTTACGTATATCCTTCGCTTAATTGTTCGGACAAGTTTAAAACTTTCTTCAATTTTTACAAAAAATGGATGCATGCGTCTCGTATACGGCTATTATTGCGGGACTCGAATCTCTCTCTTTTTATTAATGCCAAAGATGCATTTATGGAAGATGAGTGGTTTGCAGCCAACTATAAAAATCCAGAAAGTGGAGGGAAAATAACGGGAAATCCAGTACGGGTTGACAAGGTCAGAAAATTAGATACCGGTAAAAATAGTTCAAGTAGTTCGGACCAAGATTCGGACCAACAAAATAGGCAATTTAACGGTAAATTTCGTGGTAAAACACGTTATAGCCAAAATAGACCGGACAAATATAAAAACCCAAAACCACGTGACTCACGTGATAAAAAAGAAAAACGCTATAAGGACAAATACGATCCGAAAAATCCAGCACGAAAGGACCGTCCTTTTAAACGATAGAAAATCGTTATTTACCGATAAAAAAGACACAAACAGCCCATATAGTAAACCGGGCTGGATTTCTAAAACAGACAAAAATTTTAAACCGGACGGATACCGGAAAAAATATGACGGTGAAAATAACGGCAAAGACCGTAAAAAAGAGCGTTTTCGAATGGTTAGTGATAAGCTTAAAGAGCTCGAAAAAGCACCAATTCGAAAATCCTCGAAAGAAAATAAGGCTTTTGTAGACTTTGAAAGTTANATTTCACTGGACAGTAAGCGGCTGTCGCGTATACCGGTATTTTCCCGATCGCTATAGTGAGCTGTCTTAATAACTCAAGGCTGTCCTTGTAACTTTCAAAAGTCTACAAAAGCCTTATTTTCTTCGAGATTTTCGGAATTGGTGCTTTTTCGAGCTCTGAAGCGATCACTAACTCATCGAAAACGGCTCTTTTTTACGTCTTTGCCGTTATTTTTACCGTCATATTTTTCGGTATCCGTCCGGTTTAAAATTTTGTCTGTTTTAGAAATCCAGCCCGGTTTACTGATATGGGCTGTTTCGTGTCTTTTTTATCGGTAAATAACGATTTTTTATCGTTTAAAAGACGGTCCTTCTCGTGCTGGATTTTTCCAGAAGATTCAGATAAAAAATTTACCGGTAAGATAGAAACATCAAATAATTTAAATATTTCTAGAATTGGACAATCAGATGACGAAAACCGTGATAAAGACCACAAAGACAAAGACACTTGTAAAACTGCAAATTTTCTCTGTCTGCGCTCGTTAAATAATAAAAACACCAAAATACAAAATTTGTTAAATATAAAGAGATATAATTAACGGTAATATTAAGTTTACGGGCTTTTAGTGTGGAATTCCAGCAGACTCAAGTCAAACCCTAATTTGGATTGGGAAGTCTACCGGCGGCCCCTGACCGCTACCTTTCATTCTGTAACACCCCCAACTGCTTGAGGGACTGTACTATAATAAATGACCAGAGGTCCTAAACGCTGTCGCATTTTAGTTAACATTGCAGGGTAGTGCATTTTTATTAACGGTAATCTCGCAAAAAAGCGAAAATTACCCACCTAGTTGAACGTATATAACAGCTAACGTTGAGTGCGTCATGATTCATGACTCATGATGGACGTCATATTTCAAGGTTAAATTTCCCAAATCTAACTTTTTGAAGGCTCATTTGATTGCGTTTGATGAAGTACGTAATTCTACACATATTGGTATTAACTTCATTTGAACCTTTTGTAAAACCTCGATATAAATTTTTTTTATTATCACGTCATTTCGAACGCCAACGTTTTTTTTTATTTTTTAACGAAAAATTTATTTCTGTCCCTATATCGCCGGAAGTGCCAATATCGCCGAAAGTCTCCAATATCGCCGAAAGTTTTTGACGATGTTGAGCTCCCCCTGTACAACATTTGGTAAAAAATATCAAAAAATCATTTTCTTCTTGTCACATATGTTTAATATTTCTGGCTGTTCACGGGTACCTTCACGTTAATTTCAAGGTAAATATGAAACTTTTTTGTATTATATATTGCATGCATCAAAAAATCATTTTGCAATACAAAATATAGCGGCTTCGATGAAATTGAAGTAATCACGAGTGTAAAAGTTGCTGTGATTATGAAAAATAAGCAGACATTAGGAAGAACATACTGTATGACGATACAAGTATGCTGAAAAAAATAAGTGGTCAGAATGCAGCATTCTGAATGCTCAAAACTAAGCACTGATTCACGTTAAATATTTCAATTTTGGGTCTTTTTTTCAAATTTTCATTTGAAAATATGATTTTCCATCATTTGATAATTTAAATTTGGCCCCAAAGCCTAACTTCTACATGCTTCAATTTCAAATTTGAAAAAGGCCAAATTACGGTTAATTTCATTCTTCATTATTCTTATTCGATGAAATCACGAAAAAGTAATAAACATCACTTTTTAAGCTTAACTTACCCCCTTAAGTACTAGTAATTTGTTTTAAAGCATAAACAAACTTACTTTAATATTGACTTCCGTACCAAAATCGACGCCCAGATTTTGATGATGATGATCTTGACGTTAAATCGCCGAAACGTGAACTGGTACCCTGCCGAGCACCGTGAGCACAAGGTGAAATCGGGTTTGTTACGAAAATGAAAGAGAGGTTAAGTTTCGCATGTATGGTAAAACTGGACAGCTTATTTCGATTAATTTACCGTAGAATTTACTAGGAAAATTGTACATTATTTAAAATAATGAACCAATTTTAAAACAGAAAGGAGTTGTCGGTGTTAACTGCTTGAAATTGTCAAGAAAGTTGATTTTGTGACTGTTTTGATAAAACACATTACTCAGCAAATGCTAATGCTAACTTCATATTATTACTGGTATACCGTGCTAATTGTGGGGAGTGCGCCAGATTGATGACTCATCGGCCGCGGCGATAGTGAATTGATACAAAAACATTTCTCGTACACGCAGAACGCATTCCACAATTTACACTGTATATAGCCCAAAATCGTATTTGTTTATTGCTTTTTGTCAAAATGTATCTCCTCCTGAAGTTTTCCAAAAGTACAACAATGATCGTATTTGAATTAACTGTACAGACCGTGAGGCAAGACCGCCAACCGGAGTTTTTTGAAAAAATCTTGATTTGGCTTCAGAATCACCAAAAACAGTATTTTTGACCCTATGTTAACTAGGAGCCAAAATACAGTTTTTTGGTGATTCTGATGCCAAAATCAAAAGAATTTTTTGCCAAAAACTACGTTTTGGTCTTTCACGTTTCTGGTCCGGTAATTTTAAAAAACATGAATCATTGTTGAACCTTGAAACTCAGGGAGGAAGATACTTTTGAAAAAATAATTCCGTACTTGTTGAAGCACGTTTTGATTGGAACAAGCCATCCGTTAATTGTGGATTCTTTTTTAGGTGCAAGATTTTTGTTAAAATATATCAAAGAGAGGTAAAAGTTAGTCCAACGATTTGTACTTGTGCGACAATTGGCTATCGAAAACCCCCTTAAAATGCGACGACGACCCCCTTAAAGCAAAATTTTTTTATATTATTACTATACAATTTGTGCTTTTTGGGGAGATAGGTTATGAACTCAAGGGACCTGACATAATCGTGTGAGATCTCAGAAAATCATATCGATTTGATAATCTTCTGGTGATTTGCATATAAAATTATCACTCATAATATTTAGTGCGACGGATTTCGTTTCGACGCCACTTAAAACTCACGCGGTATAAATCTATTTCTAATATTTAAACTTATTTACTTGTCTGGCCGTCAACATAAACAAACTTGCAATAAACTGAAAACTTTCCATTTAATAATTTTTCAGAGGAACTTTTGATGTTCATCACAGCGAATTTGGACTAAACAATTACAGCTGTACAGTACAGCATGTAGTTAAAAAATTGTTTAAAAAAAGCTCACAAGCTTGACATTTCCCGACTGTTGTGAAAATATGAAAGCTTTTTTCAAATTAAAAAAGTCTTAGGAGATACTTTCAAATAGTTGTTTACTGCAGAAGAGGGCATCCGAGCAATTTTTGAATATCAGATCGGCCCGAGTTAAAAAAATGTGTTCGGATCGGTTTGATCGGACCTGCTCGGTTTTTTCCGAACAGATATTTTAAATCGGACGGCCATCCCTGGTTCACTGGACACTGACTAGAATATGATTAAGGTTCGGCGAACTTAGCAGTGCGAAGTCCGCTTTTTTCACCCAAAGATTCGACTTATCAAGCATTTTGGTCAAGGATAGCACTTATTTTATACTTATAAAGAGATTCTGTCGTATTTGAAATCCAATTTTTTAGTTTTATTTTATAACCTCTCGAAATACTTCTGCTTGTTTGAGAGATCTGATTCTGTTTATAATCAGTGATAAGTAGACTGTATGGTCTCGAATTTTTTTTTGTATTTATATTTATAAATAATATTTAGATTATAGCTAGTGGCTTAATGCTGGTCGGTAAACCCCTTTATTCAAGCTAGGGTGTCACCGGTTGAGAACAAAAAAGTGGCTTAGAACGGGCTTGAATATTTGAGATAGCCAATCTGAGTTATTTCCTGCACAAAATCTGATTATTTTTTGAAAGTGCAAGAAATTTCCGAGATTTTTTCAAATGTTTTTCAAAGTGCGAGATTTCCTAACTGCCTGAGATAACTCAAAATTGGTTTCAAACAAAAGAGCAAGAAACTCTAAGATTTTTGGTGAAAAAAAGGTCAGTTTGAAAATTCTTGATTGGAATTTTATTGATTCAAACTTTTAAACTAGGTCTGGGCCCAAATCTCACCAAAGACACCCTCATGCACGGATACATATTCATGTTCAACGTTTTCAGATAATTGATTTAGATAGCTATATTTTACTCCATCTTGAGTATCGTCAGCAAAATTACTTCGAGGACCATAATGTTTGCATTTGTCTTATAGGGGAGTGGTCGTCCCAATTTAAGCTCAGAACATGAAATTTGACAAAATTATATTTGAACACTTCTTATCCCTTGTTCACACTTTTGATAATCTAGGTCGAGGACCAATCACCTTGGCCGAATTTAGCTTAATTTGGATTGACAGAATATTTCATCGACATAGATTATCAAAAGTTTGAACATGGGGCAGTATAATTTCAATTCGAATAGTTTCAAACTAAAGGTAAAATGGAAAAACTGGTGTGTTTTGATCGTAACAAATTGAATAAAAAAATCAAATTAGAAAATACAAACAATTTTTATCGTTTTTCTTGAACTCGCACAACAAATGGCGTCCCGCCATTGGCGTGTTCTAGATGACTAAGAGCCGCGAGACCACCACCAATGGTTTTTATGGTAGGTTTAAATAAGCCCGGTATCTTACTTTCAGTCGAGATTTTAGTAGCCGGTTATCTAACTTTCAGCCAAGATTTAGGGGGGGGGGTTTAGCATGTTGGAATTGCTGGGAAAAATTGCCTACTTTTCCAGCTGGACTGAAAGGGTCGATAACGGGTCGATAAAAACAAATAATAGAAATTACTAGATAATCAAACCTTCTTATTCAACTGCACGTAAAATTTCTCAATTTTGGTCAAGGGTGACTCACTGGTCCCCGAATTAAAAACCCGGTAAATATTTGTTCTTTATTCAAGAAATTCGCTTTTTCTTGGTCAATTTTGCTTCAAATTGAATCAAACAAACATTTTTTCCAAAGTATGAAGTTTTCAAATAACATTGTGCTTCGCCCGTTAAATAAAAGTTTCTCTTTTGGTTATTTAGCAGTCAAAAGCGATTTGGCAAAGGGTCATGCAAAATTCGATAATACTCGGTCAAGTTTGCTTTACATTTAATAATTTAATAATTAAATAAACAAACGTGTTTTGCAAAGTATAAAGTTTTCGAATAACATTGTGTTTCGACCGTTGAAAAAAACTCTCTTTCGCTCTTTATAACTAAAAATAGGTTCATTTGATATACAGTATGTGTTTTTTTTTACTTGCGAAATGAAAATTGTCATTTAGGTGATTACGGCCAATTAAAAATGGTAACTAGGTGAATTATATTTTCAGACCCTTGACATCGGCTATAGCTTGGCTTTCAAAATAAAATCGACTTAGTTACCATATTTAATTGGCCGTAATTACCTAAATGACAATTTTCATTTCGCAAGTAAAAAAAACACATACTGTACTTTCTCAGCAGAGGGTAACATTTCTAAGTCTTGTTTTGTCTTCTAACGCTCACGCTCTCCAGACCGAACCAATCAAAGCATTATATTTTTCAGAATTGTTTTCTTTCACTACAATTCAAGAAACTAACAACACTTTTTTTAACGCTTGTTTTATTCACACTCACAAACTGACTAATGAGGTTTCTAAATTTTAGTCAAATTTTTTATCGAGTTAGATCAGGAGTTCTGAATCAGATCAAAGTGTTAAAAACAGTAGAACGGGTCTGATATATATCGTAATTGTTAGCCGTATGAATAGCTTTCCTTCATATAAACTTTGTACCAACAAAACAGGTTCCTTTTGTTCAACCTTAACAAAAGAGTATGAAATGAAACGGAAAGCAAAAAATAAACGGAACTGTTCCATGTAAAAGTAAACCTTGTCGCAGAAGCTGTCTATGACCAAATTATAAGGATTCATTTATTTATTTCACGTCCCATCGTTTAAACTTGTGCTTTTTTTAATATTTGGAAATCATAATCATTCAATGCGGTTGTACAAAGAAGGTTTAAATTTGTTTTTAAATTTTATTGTACAATTCTGTCGTCTTGGGCTTTTATAAATATAAGCAGAAGTTCAAAAACAGGAGCATACATTTTTGGTCGACATTTTTGAAACGCCTATCTTTTGCTATGAAAAGTGCGTAGGAAGAAATCAACACTACAAGTAGAATACAAATTTACAAACTTTTTCATTATTTGATTATATTTTTTTATTTTTGCATTGAAACCGTTTGGTTTGAGTGACCTTAAAGTGCCAAAAAATTGGGCACTTAAAGCGCGCGCTTTAAGTGCCCAAAAATTGGGCACTTGGTGATTTATAACTTTTATTTTGGTTTGAACTTTTATGCGAACTCTAGTTATGAGGCATCATTGCTTATGGTTTATAGGCAGGTCCAATCATATTGCGAAGGGTTTTTAGCAGGTTTTAACTTTTTCTTCATTGCATCTTGCATTATGATTGGGTCTCCCGAGAGTTTGAAAAAGTTTTAACCTGCCGCAAACCTCTTTCAATATGATTGGACCTGTCTATAAACTATAAGCAACGATGCGTCATAACTAGAGTTCGGAAAAAAGTTCAAATCAAAATCAAAGTTATAAATTACCAAGTGCCCAAAAATTGCTTTAAGGGGGTTGTGGGTGTAGAATGTTGGAATTGCCGGGGAAAATAGCCCTCTCCTCAAGCTGGACTGGAAGGGTCGATAACGGGCAGATATGAATAAATGAGAAAAAAATACGGGAGACTAAAACGTCTCTGTCAACTGCAAGTAAATTTTTTTAATTCTGGTGAAGGATGGCTCACCGGTGCGGCCATCGAAAAACTGGTAAAAATATGTTCTCAATTCACACAAAAATTGTAAAATCTCGATCAATTTTGCTTTAAATTGAATAAAACAAAAGATTGTTTCGATAAAGTACGACGTCTTTAAATAATTACCTAAAAAAATATTAACAAAAATCTCCTTTGATTTTTTAAACGGTAAAAATGAAATCCAGAAATTCTCTTGAAAATCTGAATAATCTCGGTCAATTTTGTTTTAAAATTGAATAAAACAGAATATTAAGAATCCGTATGGAATGTTGCCATACATTACCGGAAAATTGTTGAAAAAAATTATTCTCGTGTTTGTTTTTATACGTAAAATAAGTTCATACGATATAATTTCTGTGTTGGTGAAGCAGTTGTAGGAGTCATGTTTTCGAGGCATGGTGTCCCTCGCCTCAATTCCCCAACCAAAAATAACGCAATCTGATTGGTTGAAATATCATTCTTTCGCATTTGTTTTTTTATCAGCTGAATTCAAGAAAAAATAAAATTTTTCTTCAACGCCTTGTTTCATTTACACCCACAACCCCTTTAAGTGCCCAATTTATGTGACTTGAGAATTGACAAAAATATTGGGCACCTCGGTAATTTATAACTATGAAAATGACTTATAAAAATGACAAGTGTGAAATGGGGTCAAGCACGACAAACAAATTTTGGGCACTTAAAGCACCCCTGTTTGGTTTATTGTATACAAATAATCCAAAGTTTGTATTTTTTGGACATGCTACTTTTAAGTGCACACATTTTTTCTTTAAATTGGTGGACTTTGTTCGCCTTCGCATTTTTCAAAGCAAAAGATAGGAGAAAAAAAGTCGACCAAAAAATTTGTCGACCAAAAATGTATACTCTCAAAAACATGCCCAAAAACTTGCATCAGTTAGCGACAAATTGACCATGAGCAAAAACTTATACCAGTTATAGAGTTTTCACCAGTTACCGGTGTACAAGTGAGGAACCGAGGACCTTTTATCAAATCCAAAAGCGACTTGTCCTGTCAAGCAGTCAATTGGTCTAAGTATAGTATTTACTATCTAATGAAAATTTTGAGCCACAGACGGTTATGCAATCTAAAGCTTTTGTTCCCTTATACTTACTCTCAAAATGACGGAAACGGGGAAATTCTTAATGTATATTAATGTATATCTACGATAGAAAATCCAAAAACTCAGACGACAGTCTCAAGGGCATCAATGATCGTGAAAATGACTGTCCTGTTTCTGACCCTTTTGCATTTTGATTGTTTAACTCTTTATGTGAAAGCTCTCTGGCGCCAATTGAAAACATCTCGTAGTGGTTGCTTGGATTCAAGAATTTGACTAGACGTAGAATAGAGAATTTATAATTATATATGACCTGTCACAGGTCAGTTTTTATCAGATACTAGGCACTCTGAAAACGTTCTCTCCTTAAAGGTAACTAATAAAAAATGATTATTCTTTCAAGAGAACATCATGTCAATTCACTGAAAAGGTTACCACAAATAGTTACCCTAAGTTGAATCCTTCATTAGGTTTCGAAAAAATTGTGAATTCGTTAATTTAAGTCGAGATCGTAACGTTTTTTTGTACTTACCAATCGGGAAAGAGTTATTATAACCGAAGGACCTCAAGCGGATCACATACTTAAACGTCCTGAGTCCGAAAATTACGATACGATACCATTCAATTACGCCGATCCCTGCTCCTGACACCTATGATTTGATAATTTTTGGCAGGGCATTTTTTTGTCAGGTCGTTCCCTGCATATATAAACTTTTGTAGACTAATGTTTATGCTTATCCAACTTTTTTTGTTAAATTTTACGGAAATAAGGAAATAAACTAATTTTTGATTATTTTTTCTACCGGATTTTTGAAAATGCAATTTAAAAATTCTTGAGCAGAATTTAATTTTGTCAAAAATCAGATTTTCTATAGGTATAATAACCGTTGAATAACATCGTCCATTTTTAACTCTGAATTCAGCTCTTTTTCAAATGAAGCCATTTAATTTAAAAATTATAGTTTCCTTTCCATAAAACTACATTTTGCATGAAAAAATCTAAAAGTGTCAGGACGTTTGTTTGTGAGGATGTTTGAATAACGCGTTATTTCTAATTTTTTATCTGGTTGTATTTTCAAGAAGTTTGTTGTCAGGGCATTTTAGTAAGTGGTGTATAGCATTTTTCTCCTAATTTTGTCGCTAACGGGATTGTCAAATCATCAAGGAAAGTGTCAATTGTGAGAATTCGTTGTATTTTCACGTTTAAAGGATTTATTCTATTATTCAAATAGCGACATTTTTGGTCGTGCTCTGCATATATTTCCTGCTTTAGTCGAACAAAACGTTTTGATTAAGTCTTCTTGAAACGATTCAAATTGATTTTTTATCAAAAAGACACTGCATGAGACTCAAAAGTTACTCCTCAACTTTTCGAAAAAATTAACTTTTAGATCGGAACCTCTGACTCTTAGACATGCTTAGGGTGTTATCGGTTTTCATCTATTGAAAACCTATGAATCATAGCCTATGATAGTAATGAAAAAACGTAAAATCACATTTTGTCCAGAATCTAAAAAAAATTCAAGGAAAGAAATTAAAAAAATTTTGGTTCTTGATTGGTCCAAAATCGACCTTCTTTAATTAAGAAATTAGGTTTACCAGCGTGTTCTCGAAAGTCTTGAGATTTCAACAGTACACAAAAGTTTGTTCATTATTCTAGTAAATATGACCGCTCGAAATATCAGAAAATTACATTTTTACAGAAATTCACAGCATTTCGGCTAAAATTGGAGAAACCTCTAACGGAAGTGCTACAATTATATTTAAACATGAGCTATTTCAAAGGCGCACATTTTTTACTTGAAATACGAACATAACTTGTTTCTAGGACGGCTTGTAAAAGGATTGTAAAATGATGTAAAGAGATGTAAAATCGATATGAACAACCCTAGTTGGATGAGTTATTTTAGGGCGAGGTGGTCATATTTTATTAAGGGAGTGGTTGTTGTCGGGAATTTTGTTTTTGGAACGTATGAGCGATTTCGGAACAACAAATATAATACAAAACTTTGACTGACGTGTAGGACAAGTTTGTATAGTTTTTAAAGACTTTAATTCATTCAAAATCACTTCTGATCTACAAGGGGTTGTTTACCCATACCCCCCTTCCGTATCCGCCAGACCCCACTGTACAACATATGCAACTAAGAGCAGGCCTCGGCAAGCCAGTGACATGTGACTGACTTGACTTGGCTTGACGCTACCAAAAATTTCCAGTGGCTTGACTTGACTCGACTTGGCTTGAGTTTTTGCTGGCTTTACATCTTTTAAAAGATCAATGTTTTTCGAGAAAAACTATGATTATTCTCACAAACTATGAAGGCATAAAAAAACGATCTTTCAAATTATCAAAAATGTCCACAGATGGTGCTCGAGCGCAAAATCACAAATTTTTAATTTAAGTGAATACTAAAATATTGGTCAACAACCGATGACCACTTTTAAATTCTACAAAAAATGAACACTATTGACGCTAGAGATCAATTTGAAAATGTAACGCTCTGATTTCAATAAAACCAGTTTGAATGAATCTATGATATTCAACAAATTTTATGACTAACAATAAAGAAAAACCCGCAAAAACAAAATTTTTCTTTTCAAGGGGGAGAAAGAATAAGTTTCAATTGATCAACGTCAATAAATTGGTAAACGCCTTTAAAAATTCTTCAACTGGTTTTAATTTAATATCGAGCTTAAAATGAACAAGAATCTGACTGTGTTAATGGCTGATTTTTTCAAAAATAACATTTTCGAAAATGTTCAATTATTTAAACCGAAACGTCATAAATACAACAATGAGAATGATGATAGAAATTAATTCGTTTTCGGGATATTTTAAAATACACATGACAGTAGCACTTTATAAAACACTCAAACAGCTTATGACTCTGAAATTGTGGGTAAATTCGTAAGGATCTATTATTTTTTGTATTCAAAAAAATCTTAGAAAATTTGACCATTTTTATGAACTTTAGTATGACATTATCACAAGATTGTTGTCACGAAAATACATCTTAGAAGTTATACAATTCTCAGATCCCACACGGTCATGCGAAGAACTCATAAATAATTTTAACGTTAACGTTCTATCATGAGTTAATAATAATTAATCAAATCACCACGGTCTAGGACCACATTCATACATCATCCGGCCACAACGATTTTTCAAGGTCATTTATCTTTTCCAAAAAGACAGTTTATTTCATTATTACAATCCTCTCCTTCAGGAAAATAACGTCCACGATTTTCGGCCACGCGGTGTCGCTGCGAGAGGAGCGAGCAGAAATCGTAAAAGGGATAATGGGTAGCGCTGATGGGACCCTTATGGTGGTCGATTGAGAGGTTCTTACTATTTGAAAAAGCATCTTTTTACTATATCATACAAACTTGCTTTTACAATTGCCTAGAAAGCACTAAAAACTTTTTATATTTTTATACACTATTTTTATAAAGCTACTCAAGCTTAACTACGAAAGCCGATCATGAGATTGTCTACCGTTCTGATATCCACGTATATGAGTAGTGTATCTACGAAAGAGAAAAAGGTTCGATATGATAATAAAAACTTGGCCAAAAGAAGAACTTGAATTTTTTACCAAAGTTTAATGCGATCACAAGAAGCATTTTAATTTTTGTTTGTCCAGTATTTTGTTTTAACAACTTATGATTTGATGAAAAATGGCCAAAAATTATTATTTGGACTCCCAAAGATTAAAAAAGCATTTTAATTCTACATTTTCAAAAGTTTTATCATTTACAACTTTTGATTTGACAAAAAATTAAGCAAACAGGAAGAATTAAGTTTTTTTGTTGAAATACTTATTTTGTTCAAAAGAAGCATTCGAATTTCAATTTTTTCAAATTTTTTATTTTTAACAACTTTAGATTCGACGAAAAAAATTAGCAAAAAAGATTTTTATTTATTTTATCGATCACTTATGTCACAAAGTGACGTGGAAAAAAATTAGCATCCAAATTTCAAAATTTAAAAGATTTTTGAGGTTTTGCATAATTTTTATAGCTTTTTGGATGAAGCCATTTCCCTTTACCACTTTTTGGTTAGAATGCGTAGCCACTACTCCCTTATCGTGTGATTTTAACGTTGTGGCTACGCATTCTAACCAAAAAGTGATAAAGGGATATTTGAGTTTCATTTATTTTTGAGAACTTTTTACCTTCAGCGTGATAATTAATTTTTTGCACTAATGAGAACTGTTATTCAAAGTAGTGTTTAATGAATCATGAGTTGTGATTGGCTCAAAATTAGTATAATTTTTATGACTTGTAGATTCGGACATTTCATTAGATTTAAAAATTAAATGATACAAATTGTTCGTTAAAATAGAATCAAAAATTCGTGTTCATTTTTGAGAAAAATTTCAAATTTACATTTTTGATTGAGTGAGTTTTTTTAAGCTGACATGCATTTTAAAATTGTTAAAAAAATCGAGGCCTCAGAGTGCCACATTAATGTTTGATCCCTCGGACAAAAATTGCTCTTGATACCATCTATTTACTATAAACTGTTTCAACCTTAAAGTTCATTAAGTTTATGATTCGATTACCAGCAGCGTCGACTAATCACCGCTTAAATCCTAATAAAAATATATTAAAACTAAAGAAAATCCATTTTTATATCCTATTACGAGGAAGGTAGATCAAAAATGCCTAGGTAAAAATACAAACCAATTACAAGGTAAAAATTACAAGGTAAAAATACAAACCAAATACAAACGAGAGTGAGACGGGCCAACCAACCAATCAAACCCCTGAATTGAACACACAATTGGTTTGTATTTTTACCTAGGCAATTTTGATTTACCTTCCTCGTAATAGGATATTGTAGCATTCTTTAGAATTTTCATTGAAATTTTTTGAAAATGTGACAGATTTGAGCTGTTCGTGGTCTGAAATTGGTCATTTTGAAAGTTTCATAGGCTGTCTGAGATCGTGCCAATTGTAAAGAGGAAAAATGTGGATTTTACGTATCACCTGAAATTTTTCGTTGATTACGAAAAATTACTTTTTTGCAAGTTATTACATTTCAGTCTGATTTTAATTTGATGACATTAAAACCAATCATAATCTAGGATTTCAATTTAGTTTGCGACTTAACTTACGTACGAAGAAGTTTTCACTTTTTTGGACGTTCTAACCGTAGCAGGCTAGAAAATATGAGTCATTTTTGTTCCTCTTCCATGCGTAGGTTTAAGCAAAAGATAGGGTAAAAAGGGGGAAAGGGGAAGAAAACCGACGTAAGGTGTTCATATAGTATAACTCAGTTTAAACGTCCAAAAAGATGAAAACTTCTACTGCGTGAGTTTCAAGTGGCGAAGACAGTAAAACTGGTATGAAGACATTTTAGGTGACACAAAAAACGAGGTTTTGTTTACAAAATCGATAATTTGATGAAAAATTTTTGATCGACTAGCGAAGATAACTTGAGTGGAATGTTAAATATTAATAATAAGAAAAAAACATGTATGTACTTCACTCAAAAATGAGCACGCCGAAATTTTGAAGACATTTAAAAAAAAGTTTCTTTTTATTCTAAATTAAAATATGTACAGCCTGAGTTTTCTCGATAACCGCGCTATTTTATTCCGCCGAGTAAACAGACATATCAAATTTCACCATGATTTAAGATAATTGATGGCTCGTTTTTGGCAGGTAACATGAACGCTCTTTTTTCTTCCACGAACCTGCTTTTTTCAGTTTATCGATGATTATGCCTTTGCCTGGAATTTTGCAAACATAGGCAAAAAAAATGCAAAAATTCCAGGCATAGGCATAATCTTCGATATATGGATCAACGGACCTCAGAGTACAAATCCTAACTATTTGAATGATACAAACAACGCAAGATATTAGCCCCCAATCAAAACCGTTGATTGCGGAATAGGCCGATTTCATTGGCCAGATTAAGAAAAGACAACCAATCAAATGCTCAGATTTCGCATTTTCAAATAGTTAGGATTTGTACTCTGAGGTCCGTTGATCCATATGATTGCAAGAAAGAATAATTGCAAAACAAAATATTTTTTTTTCAAACGAGGAATAAAATTGTCATCGAAAAATTTTGTTCGAATGACTCTTGATTTTCCTGTAAGTTTGCAATTTCCGTGATACTCCAGACCCTAGACAGATCCCAACTTTGAATTTATAATAAATCATTGAACTAATTGATTAAATTTAATTGGCTATTCTGATAATCCCCGATTCATGGTTTATGTAAAACACGGATACTGACCGCGTTTCGACCCGCGGAATATACTCTAAAAAACATTATTTTTCATAATTTTAAGTAAAAATTAATCTCACTTTTACATTCAAATCGAAAGCGGAAAATCTCAATCATCGTTAAACATCTTGAAGCGTGGATATTGATCTTTGAAAGTATTAGAAATCGTTTATTTTTCCGTAGAAATATATATTTTTCATAATGCCAAAAATATTTAAATTAGGACCATACTAGTGGTATCAAATCAGGAAAACTCTTCGGGTTTGGGGATAATTTTCCAGATTTCAAAAAATTAGGTAATTTTAATTTTGCTAGGAAAGTGCTTTCCTCAACTTTCTTTTCCTTGAAACACGATCACCTTTTCTCTTCGAGAAAATAAAAAAAAACTTTTCTTACAATTTGATACGAAGATCACGACCAAACCTTAAAAATTCGAGATTAATTTATTTTTATGTCGAAAAGTAAAAATTTAATATTTTGTAAAATCCTAAATAAAGAAAAATCAGTGATATTTCTCGCGGGTAAGAAAATTAAAGGTTTCAAAAAAATTGGTTATCAGGGCACAAAATTTGTGCAATTAATTAAGTAAGAGTTTTTGAATAAATAACTCTGTTTTTTTAAATAAGTTTAAAAATATTAACAAAAATCTTCAAGTTGAAGACCAAAAATTATTTCTGCATTAAAAAAAGTTCATAGATAACATATTAAATTTTTTTTGTCAAATGCTGAAACTCAGTTCAATATAATAAGGAAACATTCAATTATCAGTATGGAGGTGGTTTACAAGAAAAGCTTTTTTGACTGTTGAAAATTAACTTTCACCGTTTGCCCAAAATATAACAGTTTGATCCCCAACTATAACCTGCATACAGTATAGCCTATTTGTATACTGTATAGGGCATCAGTGTTTGTAAAGATAAGATGTATATTCCATAATGTTGTTTGCTCAAAAGATGCGCAGTAAAATTTAGCGTCTGGTTTTTAAGAAAAAAAAAAAACAAAAGAGAGAAAATCTCCATAAAATTTTGAATCTTCACCCTAGTTCAATGAACTGAATTCATGGTATAATAAGATCCATTCAATTTTTAATATTCGAACTTTATCTCAGAGATGGTTCCTGAAATTTTTTCAATTTATAAAAAAAAGATATAATTCTCGCAGATGTCGAGTCGCAATCTTTTCCAAGAAAATTTTCACAAAACTCTATTTATGCTGAATTGTTGAATAATTTTACATAAAAACTTTAATGGAAAAATTTAAATCACGAGCCCCACGTAATTGAATTTTTAAGGTACCTCCTCGGCATCCAAAAAGCCGTCTCCGAACTTTAGAAAGATTTGCTGGAGAATGGATAGCTGCAAATTTCGATGCTGCCGGCGTGGACAAAGGCTCAAAATCAGCTGATCGTCTAACTGAGCGTTTTTCCGTTCGATTTGGAATTTGGGAAGCAAAATTACAAGCACTAGTTGATAAAGAGTGTTTTTACTACAATACTGAAACTCCTCACGGAGGTCGAGTAAGACGAGAAGAAGATTCTGACCTTGAATCTGATGAACAGCCTTTTTCAGAATTTGCCGAACGGGGGCGGACAGTGCCGAGAATTACGGATAACTCAAATTCTGATGATCAGCCTATTTCAGAATTTGCCGAACGGGCGAACCCGAGTGTCGAAGATTACGATTACTCAAATTCTGATGATCAGCCTATTTCAGAATTTGCCGAACGGGCGAACCCGAGTGTCGAAATTACGATTACTCAAATTCTGCGGATGATCTTGTCAGATATGACAAAAATAACCCACAAAGAGGGTTGAGACAAATTACGACTGGATTTAGAAAATGGGCTCTGAGATATATTACAGAGTGCCCGGGACAAAAGAATAATAAAACTCACTCTTCCCGATCACAAAGATTATATCTGAAAGTGCTCGGTGAATACAACAGATTTTTCAAGAAATACGTTTTGTAAAAGGTAAATTTGTCGTCAAGTGATTAAATTGACTACGGATAAAATATTTTAAGCTAAACATCGTTACTATGTTTCAAAATAAATTTCAATTAGTTTTAACTATTAGCCGCCCGTACGGTCCTGTATGACCGTATCGACTCAAAGCATGAACGATCAAAATTTCTGCTAATTTCTGTTCGTGCGTTTTTTTGGGAATAACAGTAGTTAATAACAGTCCATATTTTTGCAAAAAAAAACTCAAATCGCTATAGAACACATGTGAGTCTAATCAGCAGACAGAAATAAGACTTTTTCCATACAGTATAGTCGAAATAAAATCACGTGACCGTATAAATGCGAATTAAGTCGGTCTTACTCGAGAAAACAGCCGAATTGTAAAGCGAATAGATAGAAAATAATCATTCAAGTAAAAGATCTTCTGTCCTTTAGATAGATAGTTGACCGATGAGGGCGTTCAAAAGGGTCAAACACGAACTCGACTTCAAAAGTCAGGAGATACCGAATAGGTATTACCGTTGTTATTTTATATAATTTTTTGTAAGAAGCTTTTTATTAAAGTTGTGTTTGATTTGAATCTATAAGTCTAAAATGTAAGAATCAAAATAGAATTTTTAGTTTTCTTCTTCAAAAACCATAATAATTGAAGTAAATCAAATATTCCGACACTAAATTTCAAGATTCTGATACAAAAATTAAATAACAGGCATCAGTATAACGTATCAGCAGTGTTTTACATAGTCAATCAAAATGGCTTTTTGGGCGATTATTTTTTTGAAAATGACGAGGTAACGTATGCTTTTAACGGTATGCAGCCTACGTTATGCTTGTTTTTAGTATCAGGACCGTTTGAAAATTACTTTAATAACTTAAATATAACTTATAAGGGTGTCGCCATGACGAACGTTATCACGATGTATAATTTAGTCCAATATTTTCGGCGAATATTACAACCAGTAATTTGTGTGAAAAGATTACATAACAACTATCCTTACTTTTGATAGATTACTAGCGAATGTAAATACAAAAAATATTATACGTTTGAAATAATGTCAAAAAGTTTTTCAAACTGATCCCAAGAATATTTGACACGCTCTGGTTTATATTATATTAGAGGTGCAAGAATAATAGCAAGTCTAAATTATGGCGTCAAGACTTGAGAGGATTCGAAACCATGCTTTTTGACATAAAATCATATCAAATGTCGACAAATCATCTTTCGTTTCGACGCTTCTAGCAACTACCGCGGTATACCGTGTTCAAAATTTTTAACGCAGAATAAAAAAGATTCTTGTGTTTCCTTTTCCCAACCTAAGTCCTTCTTAAAAATGCTTACTATCTTTATAGCGCGTGTTCGAATCACACTAATGTTGTCTTAGTGATTGTCTTGAGTATGCTAATAGGCAAGGGCGCTTGATATTAGGACCGCGAAAGTTAATCAGTGTGTTATCACTCAAGCAATCACTAATACAACAATGGTGGGATTCGAACAAGCGCTGTAGCATTTTTAAGATGGACTTAGGTTGGAAAAGGGGTATCCGCCTCAAAATTTTGATGCCCCTCGTTGAAAATTAGGATAAAATTCGCTTCAAACTTATTGAGCAGACTTATTAGCATATCCTTAAAAATAACAAAATGCCAGGATTCTGAAAGCAACACGACAATAATTTTCCTCGAAGTTTCACAATGAAAACTTTCATTTCGAATCTAGAATAAAACTACTCTTTTTTCATAATCATTTTAGTTTAACCCTTGTGAGCACAGAGCCACAATTGTGGCTCAAGCATATGTAAAATCAATTGGCAAAAAACCGGATCGTAGAATCTTTTCTTTCTAACACATTAAAAAAATTTCGATTCGGTTCCAAAAAAAATTGAATTTTTTTTCGAATGTTTGGTTCCAGTATAACGGGGAGTTGATTTATGAGGATTTCTCGCCTATGTTGCACTTCCGGAAAAATTATTTCGGAACAAAACATAAAATACAAATGTGAGATTAGCCAGTTTTTAGGAAAGTGTTTTTTGCATGCATAACAGTTAAAATAAACATTTATTGGTATGTCGGGGCAGATATTTTTTGTTGTGGCTCTGGTGCCTTGGCGGAACTTTTTTTTATATGCTCACAAGGGTTAAGCAGCCGATTTAAGCAAAAAGGTCGAGATGGTTCTGCACATTTAAAAAATATCTTGTATGCATTTAGCCAGGTGCCTAAATCACAGTTAAATGGGTAATAAACGCTGTTATTTTATAAAGTGAAATTACCGGTGATTTTGTTTCTAAGCCCTTTTTATATAAATTGTTGTAAAAATTTGATTAAATTTTAAGATTATACACCATCAAAAAAACGCACGTTTTCTTATTTACTGCAAATCGCGACCGCCAAGTTAATGACGGTCAACCATTTCCTTAAAATTCCGATTTTTGGCTTTATTATGGCTTGACCTATAAGGCCACTGTTATGCAAAAATATATTATAGGCGCTTGACAGGGACTAACCCAAGTTTAATGCGAACAATATTCTAACTTTTTAAGGAGGTGGTTTGAACTTTTTTATGCTTTTATGGCAGATTATAATTATGATCCGAATTTTTTCTCTCTTGATATTTCATAAAATAAAAATTGTGACTTGCAATTTTGTGGGGTCTCGAAAATCTTTGAAACTATCTTATTTTATTATAAAAAATTTCTGCGTAAAAAGAATTTGGACTGTAGAATTTCTGAACTTCCATAAAGTTTTTTTAGCTTAAAAATAAAATTTCTAAACGTTGCCAAAAACATTTTTAATATATTGTGATGAACACTTTGTCCCTCTTTCACACTTTGCAAAAGATTTGGTCCCTGTCTAGTAATCTTAGTTGGTTATCTTGTAGTGGGAATCAAATCTTTGACGTAATGTGAAAGGGGGGTAAAGATATATCTGAAATTATACTTGCTGGTCTTGTAGAACTTTGACGTCAGAGACACGTCTAGGACCTGTTTTGATTGGTCAATACACAAGAGTCAATGTTTATTGACCAATGAATTCACGCGATTCTTTAGATCTCTAACGTCAAAGTTTACTAGACCAGCAAGTATAATTTTAGATGTATAGATACTGTATGTATTTTTCAATTTCAAAGTTCAAGCTCAATTTTGATTGGTCAAAATTTGAACCAATCAGAATGTATAAATTTCTCATGATACTTAGTTTGTTCTTGTGATAAAATAAATAAATCTCAATACATGCTCATAGTCACTTTTTTTTTTGCTTCTGGATTAGGCTTTTAAATGTCGGTTAGGTAACTTCGACACTTTAAAAGGACGTTTATAGCTTTTTTTTCAATTTCATATAATGTTTGTAATTTTGTTGCTCGAGAAAAAAACAGGATGTTCTCGAGATTGAACTAAGAGAACGGATACATTATAAGACAATTTATGACTAGGCACGTTTCTATTGGCTACTCATAAAATTAATCTCGAGAACCTTTCTCTTTTTTTTCGAAGCGACGAAATAACATGATGTAATAATATATATCCCTTTAACACCTTTTGGGTGATTTGAAAGATGTAGGTTGGGGGAGCCAATCCTAACACTCCTGAGACCCCTTCTAGCCACTCATGAGGCCGCTTTCTCTTCTTTTCAGCCTACATCTATCAAATCACCCAAAAGGTGTTAAAGGGATATAAATGTACAATCTTAGTATTTTCACTCTCTTACAATACGCTAGTCATGAAATATCCTGATTTGGAAATTTCATGCCTCTCAAGGTTCATATGACTTGATCACGGTCCAAAAAGAAATTTCACGGTGGATAGTCATTATGATAGCAATCATCGAGCATATTAGCAAAAT
>SCLH01000977.1:55419-68330 GCA_004367855.1 Oikopleura vanhoeffeni | reverse complement strand
CAAAAATTCTGCGCAACGATCTGTTCGCGTTCTGTCCGGTTAATTTCAATCATGAATGATTGTTGCACTTTAAAAACTCAGGGAGGAGATAGATTTTGACAAAAAACAAATTTTCAAAATGTATCTTCTCCCTGAGTTTACAAGGTACAACAATGTTTCATGATTTATATTAACCGGACAGAACGCGAGCAGACCGCTGCTCAGAGTTTTTGAAAGAAATCTTTGATTTGGCTTCAGAATTCCCAAGAACATTATTTTGACACTATGTAAACTAGTGCAAAATACTGTTTTTTGGTGATTCTGAACCAAAATTCAAGAATTTTTCCAAAAACTTTGCGCAGCAATCTGCTCAAGTTCTGTCCGGTTAATTTGAATTATGTATTATTGTTGAACCTTGGAAACTCAGGGAGGAGATACATTTAAAAATAATAATTTTTTCACTTTTGTAAGCACGTTCCTGATTGGACGAGCCATCCGTCACTTTTGATTATTTTTATGATGCAAGATTTTTGTTTAAATATATCAAAGAGGGGTAAAAGTTGGTGCAACGATTTGTACTTTTGCAACAATTTGCTATTGAAACCCCTTAAAATGCGACGCCAACCCCCTTAACGAGTGGGCGTCGATAATTGGGCTCTTTTTCACACATCTTCAAGTGAAGTTTCTGAGAAACCTGGTTTAGGAAATAATTAATTCTTCCAAATACGTAGTACAACTCTTAAGGAAGATGCCAGTACTATTCAGAGCATCTGATTCTTCAACCTACGCTCAGAAAATGATTTTGAGTAGGCGTCCCTAAAAGCACTTAAAAGCCTAGTTCTCATTCATTCCTTCTCACTTTTTCTTGTTATTGGCAATTCAACTTTCAAATATAAATGCGCATCTCCGAGCGGAAGAAAATTTTGCCCCTAGTTGTCAAAACAGCGTATTTGGGAGCCTCACGCAAAATCCTGCTCCTCCTTAAAAATATATAGATAATTTTTGTTTTAAATTCACCGCAAAGCCTGTTTGAAGGTCCGAGCGGAGATTTTTTTCCGATTTTTTTTCCAAAATCTCGGGAACGACTTGTGAATTCTTGTTTTTGTTGAAATTCTGAATTATAAATTTTCTAAAACCTACTTTATTTGAAAAAAATTCATAATTCAGAAAAAATCCTGCGCGTTAAAAACTCAGTGGCAAATTCTTTACAAAATAGGGCAATCAAAAAAGTTATCTGAGAAATCTCAATTATCGTCACCCTTAATTTAACCATTAATTTCAATCCCCGAAAAACCGACCTTTCTTCGGAAAAATCTCAAAACCAAAAACAATCTTATAAGTAAAAAAACTTGGGGGAAAATTCTCTATAAAATCGTTGTATCAAAAAGTAATATACGTGAAGCTGAGATATCGTCCCCCAATCCCTCAATATTAAAGTTTTTTCCATGAAAAATGGTCAAAAATGGCCAAAAGAAGAGAAAAACAACTTTTTTTGAGATAAAAATTGACCTTCAACTGCGTTATGATATTTAAAAATGTCCTGACTATCACAAAAATGACGCCTTTTACACCCGTCATAAAATTTCAAAAAATTGAGTGCCAAATGGCACTTACCAGGCAAGTGTTGAAAATTTCATTAATAGTTTAAAAATGATAATCGAGCGATCATCTCATTAGTTGACATACAGAAATTTGATAGATACCAACACATTTAATTTCTGATTTTGCCTGATTTTTAATGAAGAGTTCAAAAAACTACTAATGAAAAATTTTGGGCTTGATTTGCGAAACATTTTCATAATTTTTCTAAAAAAGTCGACAAAAAATGACAATTAAACATATTATGATTTTTCAAACAGCGGTCAGAAAATATGTAGACATGCATGAAAAAAGTAAAAGTGGATTTTTTTTTGCTTTTATACACAGATTTCAAATAAACAATCAGATAAAATTTTGGACGAAAAATGCGGTAAATTTTTTATAATGCTTTGATTTTTTTGAAANTGACTCAGAGACACGTCTAGGACCTGTTTTGATTGGTCAATACACAAGAGTCAATGTTTATTGACCAATAAATACACGCGATTCTTTAGGTCTCTGACGTCAAAGTTTACTAGACCAGCAAGTATAATTTTAGATGTATAGATACTGTATGTATTTTTTCAATTTCAAAGTTCAAGCTCAATTTTGATTGGTCAAAATTTGAACCAATCAGAATGACGAATTTAAATTTCTCATGATACTTAGTTTGGGGTATACCATTTTCATCGATAATTTTTTTGGTCGACTTTTTTAAAAAGCCTATCTTTAACTATAGAGAAATGTGTAGGCGGAAAATATTTATTATTTCCAATGCAAATTTCTAGAATATATTCAAAATGTTTTGAAAATTTTATTTTTGCATTGACTACAACAGAATTATAACAGTGTTTTTCTGACAAAGTTTGTGATATCAACACACCCACCTTTCAATTGTTTACATTTTTATTCGTTAATAAGAGAAGTTTTAACGCCTACGCAATTTTCATAGCAAAAGACAGGGGGAAAAAAGTCGACCAAAAAAATTATCTATGAAAATGGTATACCTTCTTAGTTTGTTCTTGTGATTTAAAATAAATAAATCTCAATACATGCTCATAGTCACCTTTTTTTTTCTTCTTGATTAGGCTTTTAAATGCCGGTTAGGCAACTTCGACACTTTTAAAGGACGTTTATACCCTTTTTTTTCAATTTCATATAATGTTTGTAATTTTGTTGCTTGAGAAAAAAACAGGATGTTCTCGAGATTGAACTAAGAGAACGGATACATTATTATACAATTTATGACTAGGCACGTTTCTATTGGCTACTCATAAAATTAATCTCGAGAACCTTTCTCTTTTTTTTCGAAGCAACGAAATAACATGATGTAATAATATATATAAATGTACAATCTTAGTATTTTCACCCTCTTACAATACTCTAGTCATGAAATATCCTGATTTTGAAATTTCATGCCTCTCAAGGTTCATATGACTTGATCACGGTCCAAAAAGAAATTTCACGGTGGATAGTCATTATGATAGCAATCATCGAGCATATTAGCAAAATATTGCACATTAGGATTAGACCATGCACACCCTAGAGACCTAAAATATGCCAGAGAAATTGACGGAAATTATCTGTTTTACATTTTTTGAATTTTAGAATCCATGATAAGGGCGGTAAGATTTTTGAGAAAAATGAATTTGAGAGCTTTAATTTTTTGGTGAGTTTTTGATCCCGGAAAACATGTTGGAAATTGAACGAAACACGGACGAAAAAAATAATTTATAAATGTTTAATGGACATCGTCTTTAAGGGGAAAACGGCCAAAATTTTGACAGAACCTACGTAATTTTCAGAAAACCCGTTGGTCCAAAAGGACAAAACGGAACAATCAAATGTCATGGAAAAATCAATTTGAGAGCTTTGATATTTGAAATACAACGAAATACGGACGAAAAAATAATTTTTAAATGTTATAAGGACATCGTCTTCAAACGGAAAAACGACCAAAATTTCGACAAAACCTATTAAATTTTGAGAAAACACGTTCGTCCAGAAGGACAAAACAGCACAATAAAACATGTAAATATTCACTACAAAAAATTTATCGCGAAGGTTTTTTCTCTTTTTTTCATATTTTTACCGGTCAAACTACTTGAGGAAAAAAGAAACTAAAATTCTCCAAAATTTAAACTCGGCGATTTGAGTCGAAAAAATTCCTTTATTTTTATTTTTTGAATTATACCAGTTTTAAAAGTTTAATTAGCAAAATTTTAATTCTTAAAAATTACAACTTTTCTGACATTAGGACTTTGAGATAAGTGCAGAGAGATAATGTCCCCCTTTGAAACTTTGGAGTAATATGTTAACACGTGTGTTGCCATAATGATAAAAAGCAGATAAATCCATTTTTTGGGGGAGGAATATTGAATTAATATAATCGGCCCTTAATAAAAATTTCGAAACGTTCAATAAGGGGTTATTTTTGTAGGTGACTAATGTTTTTATTTCAGTCTTTCATGTTACAATTTGGGGAATGGAACTTTATCTGCCGACGATGCCAATCAGCGCAAAACAATAGAATCAACAAATTTCAATTTTTAAATTTCCAGCCCCATTCCTCCCCTTAAAATATTATAAGAAATTATTATTGACTCACCAGTGTTACAAAAATTTTGTTAATAATGTTTATAAAAATCGCTTTTTGACATTTTAAAAAAATCCTAAACATAATGTTACATACAATATAGTACCGATTTTTAGCGTCTGAAAATTTAAAGTTTTTAAATTTTTGTCCTTGCCCCCTCTTTAATCTATTTTAGCGAATAATCTCCTGACGATCACAAACGAGTAAGTATTCAGCTCATTAAATGTTTTTGACAAATGTAATTTTAAATTAGTTGAATTTTCAAATCTATTTTTTACAAATTTTAACTAATAAAATAAAATTTAATCAATAAATAAATTATAAATTTCGAACAGAGAAGTCTTAGCTCTGACGTTTCAAATCAATTTTGCACAGATCTTAACTTTTAAAGTGGTTTGTGAGTGTAGAATTTCAGCGCATTCCAAGCACTTCAAAATTTTTATCAGTTAGATTATCAGTAATGAGATAAAATCAAAATGTTAATATAATTTGAAAACTTTGATGACTTTCTGAAAAAACTTTTATGAGGTTTAAAATTTCAATGAATTCAGAAATATTTACCCCCTTTTTCGCTCGTTATTGTTTAATAATTGTTGACTATTTCATCTGATTGGAACACAACTTAAGAAAGTATGCTGAAATTATTGGCTTTGTAAATTATCAGGTCGCTTCAAAAAATAAAATTATACTGTTTTTGCAACAATCATTTTTTTTATTATCATCATTTTTGAGCGGAATTTTCTAATATGGGCTTAAAACCGTGTGGTCCTTTTCTAAAGAACAACTTTCTCGAAAATTTCTTTAAATAGTATGTAACATAAAAAATTTACTTATTAACTCGTACAGCTTGCTCTGAAAAAAATCCTAGAATTTAAGTTAAATAATATTTAAAAAACAAAAAGTGGTCGCTATCGATCACTTTGCAATGAGAAAAAAGCTCTTCTTTTTTGATATTTAGCAATAAGCGTTCAGTTATGTGCTTTATTAAACAACGAAGAGCCAAACTAACCTAATAAATTTCAAATTTCTGAGAAATCTGCCATGTATTAAATAATAGCGAATTTTAATTGCATGCAGATTTAGAACATTTTACCCCCACGATCCTCTTTAAGCTTCGAGACTTCTATAAACCGTATAATTTCGAAATTAAAACTTTAGATAAAAAATGACTACATAACACAGTTTCAAAATTGCGGTTTCACCCTATTTATACGTTCGATACAACTATAATACATCTCCGGTGCTACGGTGGTGTTAGGCGACCACTCATTATGCCAAAATCATATTTTTAGATTTTTTTCATATCAAATATTGGGGTTAATGTCCGAATTATTAACCAGAATTGAGTCATAATTGACTTTAGTTTGACAAATTCGTTCAATATTTCGGCATATTTAGAACGTATTGAATTTTTTTGTCGTAATACATGTTATCAAATTATAAATAAAGTTTAGACGTGTAATTTCCGGTATAAAAACTCAATCTTTTAGAATCAGCTCATTTTTTAGGCCAGTCAGCTACCGGTAATTTTTATGACAACGTTGAGGTTTTGTTACTCAATTTTTTTTCTAAATTTTAATTTATGTCATAACCGGATAAAGTTCACAAAGTTCAACTTCAGTAGCTAAGCCATATTGATGAACTTTTATGATTTTATTTTTGGTTTATTTTTGTAGTACAGTCTTATCAAATTCAAATATGGATGATGCTTTTCAATAGAAAATACTTTTTTTTGGTTCTTGCGTTAAACGCGATTGAATTGTAGATTTCTCTGTTTTAGTGAATTTATGGTCGGAAAAACGTATCCAAATCTATAGACAAGTCTCCTAGATTTTATTCATGAAAATATTTATTCAAAACGCATATTCGAAATTTACGTGATACTTTGATGATAATTGAAAATAACCTCAAGAATAAATGATTTATTTTTATGAAACCAGATATTTTTGTCTTAAAAAAATTATTTAACTTTTGTAAGGAACGTTCATCTGATAAATGAGTATTTTACTATTGATTGACATCCAAATTCAAATATATTTGAAAATTCGAAATTTAATCAACAACAAAAACTACCTTATTATATCATTGGAAGTTTTATAAAAATAAAGATGGAGCGCTTACTTTATTTTTGCTTTGTTCATGTTATAAAAAATTCAGAATTTTTTCACTACACCTTAAAAACAATCACGTGACCGTAAAATCAAGAAATACGGTTGACTAAAAAAGTACTTTTTCCAAAAGGTTTTGAATCTCGCAATCGAGGCTTATAAATTCAATATTTTCCTTGAATGATTAATTTTTTAATATTTTTATATTTAAAGTGAAAATCTGCATCAATATGATTTGGATTAATTCTGCTTAAATATTGCCAAATGGAATCTTGCAAAATATTGCAATTTTAGTTATGTAACTTTGTACATATTAAATCTATGATTGCTCCTTTTCATGCTCTACATACTTATGCCAATGAACTTCGAGGACTTCGTGGACCTTGATGGACTCAAATTTCCAAAATTGCTAGAATAATTTGACCCCCTTGACTTTTTATAGCAAGTTTTATGTCAATTAAATTTTGCTAGACTGACAATTTCTGCCAAATTGTTGGTTTAGATTTTTTCAAAAATTAATTTCCTTATTACGAAATATTGAAATAGAAAAAAATTGCTAAATTTTTTTTCAAAATATTTTTCAATTATCTTTTTTATTTTGAATTTTCTTAAATGCTAGAGAGTATAAAAAACTGATGAAAATCAACCTGGACTGGTCGATTCGTTATAACAATGGATGGTAAAATTTTTGGAAAGAAGAAACACCGAAAAACTTTTATATATTATTATTATTCCGGTTGTAAATAAGAAATTTAAAATAAATATACTTTTGACTATCGTGAAATGATAGTCAATATAAACCCAAAAACATAAAAAAAACTCTTTGAATATTCACAAAAAATAGCATGCAGGAAAATAGTATAATTAATCGCAGAACTTTTGAAAAAAAAAGTGTTTCCCCGAAAGTCCTTATTTGTATGATATTTCAGCTTATAAGATGCCAATTGATCCCTATAAATAAAGCTTGACTACAAATTAAGACACTCGGTGTATATTAAAGTTAAAACTGGCTACTAGCCAGTGGCTAGACAAAGTGACATTTGTTAACTTTAAAGCTTTGAGCGCCATCCTGGATAGCCTATTTAATTTTTAATGTCTGTTATAACATCCATGTATGATGAGAGTGACTTTTCCAAATCTGAGTAAAGGTCGTCAAGCTTATATTCCAATAATTATTTGTTTCATGACTAATTAGGAATTCTAGAGTACCCGTTAAAAACAGCAAAAAACTTTTTTTTCTCATATTTATTTGAACAGTCATAGTTATCATTAATCAAAGAATTACGGTCGACTACTAACTTTTCCCGTCCACCTCAACTATACCACGTATNTTTTCTACAAAAAAGTTTCACCTATACGCGCCCGCCTGTAAATAGCAATATTAAGCTCGATTTCTCAATATAACAAGGAATTATTAAAATGCGTTATGTGTGTTCCCGTGAACGATAACCGTCGTTATCAGTATTTAATATAACTTTTATCTACGTGTTTGCGACGTTAATTTTTGCTATATTTTGAAAAGTATTTCTTCCTGGATTTTATGTTGATAAAGTTTTTAGTAATCAATGTGAAGTTATCGAAGTAACTTTCTTTGCTGTTCAGTACCTTTATGATATCTTGTTTCTCTGTATTTCCTGAATAGACTAAATTCTAAAGAAATTTCTCTAAAAAAAATCACAAATTTGAGATGACAGATTTCAGCATATTTTCGAAAGGAGTTTCAGCCCAGGAAAAACAGGGGCCAGAAATACCGATAGTGATATAAAAAATTGAAAAAAAACTTTTTGATGAAGAAATTTCACGAAAGTGATTAATTTTGACCTTGAAATTAAAAAATATAATGAAGGGTTTTTATTTTCCGATGAAAATAAAAAAAAATTTTAGCGCGAATGAGCATTATTTGAAATATAATTTTCGAAATCAAATTTACCCACAATACTCAAGAAATTTAGTTGGAATAATTTATTTCGTTTTTAAATACTTTAGGAATTTCATATTTGTTTTTACCTGTATTTATTTTGTTCAGAAATACAAAAATTCCAGCTTTAAACCCAACTTTTTCGATTTTTTATCTTGTGGATGATATCCGTCCAAAAGGCCCATCGGTTTAAAAAACCATAATTTCATGTTTTTATTAAAAATACTTCCAGTGCGTTTTTGTTTGAACCCCCGTATTATCGCACAAAGTAATTTTTAGTGGAATAACTTATAAGGCCCAGGCACTGGTTTGAAGATTATTCTCAATAATTTCCAAATTCTGATGAACTAAGTTTATTCATCTTATAAATCGGAGATGTTCCATCGTACTGTCAAATACGTCTACAAAAAATTCAATTTGTTCCGGAAAATTTCCAATAGAAATTTTTCGAGACGTCTAATTCTTTTATGCACCAAACGTTATAAACCGTCACTCACATCGAAACTATTCCATTTTCAGTTTATAATCTCAGATTCAGCGGTTGGCACATCTGAAAAAATTTTCGGATCGCCTTAAAATTCATCGATCGCGATTCCGATCCGATCCAATTGTGTCGACCTCTGCTCAGATTATTAACTTTTTAAATTCAATCGAATTTTGAATGATATTTCGAATTGGAGAATGCCCACTTGGACGATTATGCACTGGGACCAAAAAAATTTAGACTAATAAAAATTTTAAAACTTATCGAATTCTAAAATGAAAATATGATCGGATAGCACTGTTGGTACTGATCACGATGATATTATGTTCATAAGCCTTGAATTATATTTTTATAGTTATAGCGCCAAATGGGTGCTGGTCCCAAGTGATATTCGTCCCTAGTGGGCCTACCCTTCGAATCCGTGTCTGAGAATCTAAAGAATTCCGATCCAAATTCTAAAATCGATCAATACCGCTAAAAAATCGTTGTATTAAATTATGATTTTACAGTTTCCCAATATGAGCCAAACTTTTTTTAGGTTATTCTTACTTTTTGCATTAATAAAAAAAATAAGTGAAGTTTTTTGTGAGTAAAATTTTCTCAAGTAACTCTAGCATATCCCTTATTCACACTTTTGTAAATATCCCGGTCCTCCTACTTAAAAACACACTAAATTTCCTAATCAGGGCCGGGATTACAAAAGTGTGAATAAGGGATATATTTAAGTAAGCTGTTAAATTAAAAATTGTGCATACACTCAAAAACATAGTACCCACAATGGCCCACTTTCGATTGATTGTTACCCACTTCCAGCGTGTACATTTTTCCGCATTACTTCAATTGGATTAAAGACTGAGTGAAAATGAAAATTTTATACATTTGTATATAATTTAAATATAAGACTTTTACCATTTAATTCATTGGCCTCCTATATCGAAAATCCTGTCTTAGCGTCGAATTTTATCTGGCGTCATAGCTTTGAGACAGTGACCAATGAAATAACTGGATTCTCGACAGTCGTGTGATGTGATTGGACACTGTCTCAAAGTCATGACGCTTGAAAAAATTTGTGATGTATGTATATTCAGAAAGCACTAGCCTCTTACCTACAGCTCCAACCTCACCACGCCGCTAGCCACCTGGTGTAATACGTGGTATAGTTGAGGTTGACGGGAAAAGATTAGTTTGTGAAGTTACCGCGAATTAAAAAACATTGCAAAAGTATACTCCTTACTGCCTCTCCGCGAGTTAGCCGCGAGTTCAAATAAAAAACATTGCAAATGGGTCCGTCCCGCGTGGTGAGGTTGGAGCTGTAAGTAAGAGGCTAGTGCTTTCTCAATATACATACATCACAAATTTTTTCAGGCGTCATGACTTTGAGACAGTGTCCAATCACATCACATGACTATCGAGAATCCAGTTATTTCATTGGTCACTGTCTCAAAGCTATGACGCCAGATAAAATTCGACGCTAAGGCAGGATTTTCGATATAGGAGGCTAATGAATTAAATGGTAAAAGTCTTATATTTAAATTATATACAAATGTATAAAAATTTTCATTTTCACTCAGTCTTTAATTCAATTGAAGTGATGCGGGAAAATGTACACGCTGGAAGTGGGTAACAATCAATCGAAAGTGGGCCACTGTGGGTACTATGTTTTCGATGGTATGAACAATCTTTTAATTTAACAGCTTACTTAAATATATCCCTTATTCACACTTTTGTAAATATCCCGGCCCTAATTAGGAAATGTAGTGTGTTTTTAAGTAGGAGGGCCAGGATATTTACAAAAGTTTGAATAAGGGATATGCTAGAGTTACTTGAGGAAATTTTACTCACAAAAAACTTCACTTATTTTTTTTATTACTGCAAAAAGTAAGAATAACCTAAAAAAAAAGTTTGGCTCATATTGGGAAACTGTAAAATCATAATTTAATACAACGATTTTTTAGCGTATTGATCGATTTTAGAAATTTGGATCGGAATTCTTTAGATTCTCAGACAACCGATTCGAAGGGTAGGCCCCACTTGGGACGAATATGC
Organism: Oikopleura vanhoeffeni; assembly: GCA_004367855.1. Classification (NCBI taxonomy): domain Eukaryota; kingdom Metazoa; phylum Chordata; class Appendicularia; order Copelata; family Oikopleuridae; genus Oikopleura; species Oikopleura vanhoeffeni. The sequence goes on along the minus strand of SCLH01000977.1, from coordinate 57,621 downwards.
ACTTGGGACCAGCACCCATATGGCGCTATAACTATAAAAATATAAATTCAAGCTTATGAAACTAATATCATCGTGATCAGTACCAACAGTGCTATCCGATCATATTTTCATTTTAGAATTCGATAAGTTTTGAAATTTTTATTAGTGCTATAATTTTTTGATCCCAAGTGCATAATCGTCCCAAGTGGGGCATACTCCGATTCGAAATATCGGATCGGAATCGGATCGATGAATTTTAAGGCGATCCGAAAAAATTTTCAGATGTGCCGACCGCTGAATCTGAGATTATAAACTGAAATGGAATTAGTTTCATGTGAGTGACGGTTTATAACGTTTGTGTGCATAAAAGAATTAGACGTCTCGAAAAATTTCTATTGGAAATTTTCCGGAACAAATTGAATTTTTTTGTAGACGTATTTGACAGTACGATGGAACATCTCCGATTCATAAGATGAATAAACTTAGTTCATCAGAATTTGGAAATTATTGAGAATAATCTTCAAACCAGTGCCTGGGCCTTATAAGTTAATTCCACTAAAAATTACTTTGTGCGATAATACAGGGGGTTCAAACAAAAACGCACTGGAAGTATTTTTAATAAAAACATGAAATTATGGTTTTTTTAACCGATGGGCCTTTTGGACGGATATCATCCACAAGATAAAAAAATCGAAAAAGTTGTGTTTAAAGCTGGAATATTTTGTATTTCTGAACAAAATAATACAGGTAAAAACAAATATGAAAATTCCAATGTAATTTAAAAACGAAATAAATTATTCCAACTAAATTTCTTGAGTATTGTTGGTAAATTTGATTTCGAAAATTATATTTTAAATGATGCTCATTCGCGCTAAAATTTTGTTTTTATTTTCATCGGAAAATAAAAATCCCTTCATTATATTTTTTAATTTCAAAGTCAAAATTAATCACTTTCGTGAAATTTCTTCATCAAAAAGTTTTTTTCAATTTTTTATATCACTATCGGTTAATTTCTGGCCCCTGTTTTTCCTGGGCTGAACTCCTTTTGAAAACTATGCTGCATAATCTGTTCATCTCGAAAATTTGTGAGTTTTTTTTAGAGAAATTTCTTTAGACTTTAGTCTTATTCAGGAAATACAGAGAAACAAGTATACATAAAGGTACTGAACAGCAAAAAAAGTTACTTCGATAACTTCACATTGATTACTAAAAACCTTATCAACATAAAATCCAGGAAGAAATACATTTTCAAAATATAGCATCAAAATTAACGTCCGCAAACACGTAGATAAAGTTATATTAAATACTGATAACGACGGTTATCGTTCACGGGAACACACATTTATGACGCATTTTAATAATTCCTGTTATATTGAGAAATACAATTTGAGCTTAAATTTGCATTGTACAGCGGGTCCGGCGTATAGGTGAAACTTTTTCGTAGAAAAACTTCATCTATACGCTGGAAGTCAGGAAAAATACGATTGGTCAATTAAAACAAGATCTAGAATATTTAATAAAGTTAATGAGTGGTCAGGGTAAGGATTTTAGGTTATTTTCGACTTTGATCGTCATTTGTGGGAAAAGTAGAGATGATTCAAAATGTCAGTTGTGGAAACCTTGGGCTAACCTCTGGGAGCGCTCAAACACAAAATTACGCAAAAATCGTCAAAATTGGAAGAATTCAGGTTGTTCTTCAATCATCAATATTTATTGATGCCAAACAAATTAATTATATTCCCTAGCAAATACCGAATCTGCAAACAATATCAACCTTAAATAACCGCAAAATAAATAATCTTTCGTAATCCATTTTATGTTTATTTGAATATTTTTTCAAAAAACCTCCAAATCTTACTTGACAGAAAGTAAGAGCCAAATTTTCCGTCCAACATTTCAGATACTGAGAAAAAGCATCCGATCTTATTTTGGGGTTGGCAGTACATAGCCGACTTTGTTCATGGCGGACTTTATATGGCTCATGTACAAAACAACAATTTTGCAAAAAGTCGGCCATATATCGATATACAAAGTCGGCTATGTACAAAGTCGGCTATGTACTGCCAACCCCTTATTTTGAACACCGCAAAACAGAGACATTTTCATTAGAATCATAAGCCCAGATCTTTAGTACTTAACTGACTTAAGGGGGGTACTCAACGGTTTTTGGGATTTTAGATCGGGGCTCAGAAGAAAACGAAACAAGTTATAGAAATTCTGAAA